>JANAVB010037420.1:232500-375219 GCA_029216955.1 Iris pallida | reverse complement strand
GGCTCCTCTGCTCACCCTTAGGCTCTACTGCACAGTTTTTCCTGAACATTCTGCACACTTCTAAGGCATTCCTGCACAACTACGAGGCTCTCATGCACAACTCTAAGCTCTATTGCACAACTATAAGTTAATACACACTCTAAGCATTGATACATACGTATACAAATATATATATATATTATATATATATATATATATATTATATATATATATATATATATATCACTCTCAAAAAGGATTTAACCATAATAATCCTTAACCTATTTTAAGGGAACCTACAAGGCTATGTCACTTGTAGAGAATGATCCCCTCTCTAATGTATGTGAAGGAAAGAATGCAAAAGGAGGAATTATAAGGGGTTTAAAAATCATACCTAATGAAGATTTGGAGGAAGAAGAAGAAGTTGGAAGAAAGAAAAAAGAGAGAGTGTTTTACTTGGTGAGAAGTAAAACAGATGGAGGGGTCTGTTCCTATGGTGGCCGCCATGGTGGTCTTGGTAGGGACACTTGTATTTACAAGTTTGCCCCTACACTAGCTTATATGCCAATTAAATCCAATTAGGTTTTGGAAGTTGCTAAAAATAAATAAAATCATAATTAAACTTAATTACTCATGGGAGAACTAGTCCAAACTCCTAAACCTAAAAGTTTAGTTTGGGTGGGCCATGGCTATTAACATGCTAAATATAACTCAAGTCGAAATTCACCGGGGTCCCGAATTAACTCGGAATGCGATGAAATTCGAACCCGACTCCTATATAATTAAATATAATATTCATAAAATAAAACTCCCAAAAATATTATAAAATGGAAAATTACCATTTTACCCCTAACTGGGAAAAGTGAGGCGACACAGCTGCACCCCTGGTGAACTCAAAATCCGGCTCTCCCGGCGGCCTAAACAGAATCCTGCCCCTCTGCAGTCTATGCTAGCATGATACATGCTCAACCAGTCCATACCGAGTACCACATCGTAGCTCGGAAGTGGCATTACAGCAAACACGCACTCAGCTCCCGCCTCTCAAAGAAACTCTCTGCCCCTTGCAAATATTATTAACCAGGATGATGCCATTCCCAGTCATAATCTTGCAAGTCCTACCAAGATACTCAGCAATGATATTATACCTAAGAGCAAAAACAGACATAAAACTGTGCGTAGCACCAGAATCAAACAAGGCTAAAGCTGGAAAGAATCGAGCAGAACAGAACCTGCGACAATATCCGCTATAGGCTCCATCTCCTCGGCTGCAAGAACAAAGGCTCTACCCTGAACACCCTTCTGCTGGCGGTGCTGGATAAACTGCTGCTGCTGGTCGGAAGTGGACCCCTCGGCTGTACTGCAGGTACTCTCACCGGTGCCCTATGAGCTACTCCAGCGATACGGGGGTTCACTGGACACTCCCTCAACTGATGGCCTATACCGCCGCAAAAGAGACACACTCCTAGCCTCTTCAGGCAAACCTCCCAGACGTTGACCGGCTTCTTACAGAAGTGGCAAGGAGCCCCATGCTTGCCTGCCTCGGCTGAGTGTGCTGCACCTGCTGCTGATGTTGTTGGAACGGCTGATGCTGAAGCTGAGGGCGCTTAGCAGCCCCCGCGCTGCTACTCTGGCCCCCGAAAATAACTCACGATCCCTCTTCGCTTCAAGCCCCACTCTCTCTCTCCACCTTCCGAGCCTCCGCATAGACCTCTGCATATGTCGTAAGAAAAGGGATCAGGATCTTGATATCCCATGTCAATCCCTCCCGGAAGCGCTCTGCCCGGATCACTGGTCGCTCACCATGTACTCGGCGTATCGCTCAATCGGCCGAACTCCACCGCATACTCCTCTACAGTCATACTGCCCTGCTGCAGGTTCTAAAACTGCTGCACTAGGCCGATCTTGTCTGTGGGAGAAAAGAACTTCTCTCTGACAGGCCCGAAACTCAGCCCAAGTGTGGCCCTCTCCTGCAAGAGCCGACTCTTCCGAACCATGTCCAGCAACATCTAATAACTGCAAACCAATCGCCTCGACCTTCAGGTCGTCTGCCAGGCGGAGGCCCTCATCTGACGCTCGATATCCTTGAGCCAGTCATCAGCATACACAATGCCCTCGGTCCCTCTGAAATCCCTCGAACCCATCTTCTTGAAAGCCTGGATGTCTCCGGGCTTCTGCTGCTGTGCCTCCCGCTGTGGAGCCCCACGTTCCACCGTAGCCAGAGCCAACCTATGGGCATCCTCCATGCCCTGCGCATGGCCTCAGTCTGTCTCATCTGTGCCTCGTGCTGGGCCCGCTGGGACTCCATACCTGCTGAAAGAATGCGAGCATCTGCCCCATGTCTGTAGCAGAGGAGCAACGGAAGAACAGCTCCCACCACCATCGGAGGTCCCCTGCTGAGGATGAGAAGAGGAACGCCCCCCGACAGCTCCCGTCATAGCCCCCGGCACTGCAGGAAAGCACCCGCAGTGACCCCAGACGTCTCGAGAGTGCTGGAGGATACCCCCCGAGAGCCCCTACTGAAGTCCCAACTGCAGGGAAGTGACTGGAGCCTGTACGCCAGAGGTAGCAGACCTCTCCGTCTCCCCGTGCTCCTTACCGGAGAATGAGTCATAACCTCCTGGAGACAGATTGAAGAAGATATCAATATGGCACAAGAAGGATTATATCAAAGGAGGACAGCTAGAATACATTAAATCAATATCAAAGACGGTAAGCAAGATAAGCAAGATCCTACTGTGATTGAGTACTCTTGCCTACCACCTCCTATATGTAACACAGGCTCGTAGTCACACTCTAAGACGAGTGCCGCCACGACATCGCACTAATTGCGACTTCAGGAACTGCATGGGCCACCACTAAAAACGTGTCACGACCTGCACCCGCTGTAAGGGCACGTGTGCGTAACAGCGCCCAGCTCACACCGTAAAAAAGGCGTGGAACGCTAGGTTTACTACTCTAACAACAGTTTATATAATATCAAAAATCTGTCAAGAATATGGTCACTCCGAACGAAGGACAAGAAATAATAATATATGAGTGCTCAATCACAACTCTAAGATGATAAAATAAATACTGAAGATAAGACAACACGACAATAAAATAATAACCTATCAAGTCCAAACACAAAGAATATACAAGTCTAAGTCCAAAGTTCTAATACAAGCCAAAATAATAACAGTCCCAAGCGTGACTGGAGACAAGGTCCAGTACAAAAACCTACTCTATCTACAGATAGGCGGTATCTCGCCCTGCGTACTGTACCCTGCAGATCTAGGGTACTGTCTCTAAACCTACTACGTCCGGTGGGCCGTAGTAGTACAATAATAGTCCTCTTCTGCATCTGTAACATTTTCAACATATCCGGTCAGGATAGAATGAGTACAATCACTAACAACAGTTCGCAAGATATGACAAAAGCTATAAGACTGTAAATAGAGAGTATACACAAGAATCATGGAATGTACATGTGAGTATCATGGTATGGTAAGCTGTAAATCTTAGAGCTAGAACAAGGCAAGTAAAACTGATCATGGCTGTACAAATCAGAATCATCTATCTAGGTCTGTGAGTACTAGCTACATATGTGGCCGGCTTGGGAACTTGCACAATAGTAACAGGCCTGGCTAATCATACGTGGGGTATGATCACACTCACAATCAATAGGTGCACAATGGGTGCACAATAGGCTTTGACCACATCTACAGTAATACTCCCCGCCCCCGACTGTAGAGTGGACCCAAAAAGACACGTTACGATACGTGGATTCTACGAGAAGGGAGCAAGTCTCCTCGAGAATCGGTGTCCATATACTGCAAAGGACTACAAGGGGCTTGCACAAGATATACCAAGATAACGAGGAACAACATCTCATGTCGGGATCCATGAATACCAACCATGTGACCAATGTGTCGAGAACAAGCATCCACACTAATTACATGAATTATAACAATCATCATAAATAGAAAAAGTGTCAAGAATGTACTCGCCTATGATATGATATAATATGTCAACTGGATCCAATGCAGTGCCTCTAGACCTATAGATAACAAGACGTATCAATACTAGTTTAGAAAGTAAAGTCAAATCAAATTAAATCCTATTCTGTCATTCTAGGTCAAGGCAAGTCTAGTTAGGTCACCTTGGTCATAGAAGAACATTGGAAGTCAATCCATATCAAACTAGTCAAAAGTTGACTTATAGTTGACTTTTGGTCAACGGTCAACTCTGGTCACTCTAGGTCAATCCTAGGTCACGTGGCTAACAGTTGACTTTTGGTCAACCGTTCAGTCTAATAGAATTTGGGACTAAATTGGGTAAAATGTTGACCCATAGTTGACTTTTGGTCTAAAAATCAACCATGGTCAACCAAGGTCAAGACTAGGTCTAGACGACTATTTCTAACCATTACCAACCTTTACAACCCATATTCGAGTCCATCTTGAACTCTAAAACCCATATTTGGCCCTAGGCCAATATCTTAATTTACCCTTTAAAAGTAAATTTCTAACCTAGGCAAATACCAAGTTAGCCTACCTACGCTTGGTATTTCGACCCGTGCTTCCTAGGGTAGTAGGATACTAGCCTATACATTCATTACCTACCAAGATTCCTAGGTAGTAGGATCCAGTCCATCTTACGGCCTATTGTCGATTATCTGAATATCTCAAGATACGCAATGGTACGTACGATACCATCGTCCTACTCCCACACGAAACTCCGATTTCAACTCGGGAGCCTACCCACAAAATCTAATTCACATAATCTAAGTCTCCTCCAAGTTTTAACGCGTTCCGACACTCGGGCTCAATTTCACCCCTTCACTAAATCCATTCACTCATCTCCTTTAAATTTAATTTCCTACATTCCCATTCCCTTCTCCTTCTCCTTCTCCTTCTCTTTATTCTTCTTCTAATTCTTCTTATTATTCTTCTTCTAATTCTTCTTCTAATCCTTCTTCTTATTCTTCTTCTAATCCTTCTTCTAATTCTTCTTCTTATTCTTCTTCTAATCCTTCTTCTAATTCTTCTTCTAATTTTTCTCCTTTAAATTTACTCTACACACACACTCCTAGGACTAATTGGGTAATTAATTTGGGAGTATTATGTATATATATATATATATATAATATATATATATATATTATATATATATATATATATATCTATATATATATATATATATAATATATATGGTATATAACTATATATCTTGGTATATAAGTTATATATATAGGCTTTTGGGGGGGGGGGTTTAATAGGCTAAATGGGGGTTTCTAGGGTGCTACTGCTGCTGCTGCTACCTATGCTGCTTGCTGCTGCTGGTATATGCTGCTGTGATGGGGGGGGGCAGCAGCTCCATCCCCCCCCAGCAGCTGCCACTGCTGCTCCTTATTTCTTCTTCTTCTCCTACTTCTTCTACTCTCTCTCTCTATATATATTTTTATTTTATTTTTTATCTATCTAACCATCTACTATATATATATACACCATATATTATCTAATTATCTATCTAACTAACTAACTAATTATATATATATATATATATATATATATATATATATATAATATATATATATATATATATATATATATATATATATATATATATACACATCTATATATATATAATAATACATACACACACACACATGTCTATATATATATATATATATATATATATATATATATATATATATATATATATATATATATATATATATATATATATATACACACATATCTATATATAAATACATACACACACCACTCACTCAAACACACTCACACACACATTCTCTCTCACTCAAACTCATGACACCATTGTAGGTCCTAAAAATCAAGTTGCACCCATCAAAGAAGTCATGAAAATCAATTGTGCATCCTTCAAGTGCATTACGCAGGAGACAGATTGCGCAACAACTCGATTGCAGGCTGAACTGCGAACTCATCTAAGTGCGCAAGCTGACGGGCCTCGTCATCATTATCTTACAGAGAATCAGATCTTCTGACAGTTGACAGCACGAAGAACGAGAAACTGTTCATTTATCGTGCATCACACAGCGCTCGAGGACAGCTGTACATGCAGCACAATCTGCCAGACTCTCTGTAGTGCGGTCCATCCCAGCGCTATCTGAAGCCAGCACAATTCAGGTGGCGCACTCCATCAACTGACAATGAACACGTGGCCTACATGCCATCAATTACTCACCATGTAGCAACCGTCTGTACACGATCAAGCGTATTTCAATCAAATAATGCCACGCATCACATACAGATGGTCCACGATCGAGTAACTGCCTGCGCGGTTTATTGCTTGCGCAATCCAAAGTCTGCGCAATCCATCCTGCGCAATTCAGAATAACTAAAAGTTAGTTATTTCCAGAACTCTATAAATAGAGTTTCAAGTCTTCATTAACGCACACAGAGAGATCAGAAAACACATTCAAGTCATCACCCGAGATCAGGAGTTCTTGCCAAAGTGCTGCTGCAATCTTCAGAGGCTACTGTCTTCAAAGTTCACATCGTCCAAGGGATAAAGGGATCGTCATTCAGATCCGATTCCTATAGTTGTACTTTCCCAGAATTCTTGTAATCTTCTTACAAAGTTTGTGAAATAAAGTTTGTGAAATAAAATCAACTTTTGTTTTTGCAAACAAAATGGCGACTCTGCTGGGGACGACTTTCTCCTCTAACGAGGAAGTGACAACTCAATGTGACGTTGCGTCTATCGGAAAGACACAGAAGACGCTGGTTGTAAAGGTCAACCAGACAGCCTACGAGGCGATGATCAACTCCAAACCACCCCTCGCACTGCAACAACTTCTGCCACGAGCAAAGTTCACCCAGTGTGGGTCCCCAAGACTGTTGTGCAGTCTACAGCCTCTGCTGCTCAGCCTGCTGTGCAGTCTACTGTCTCTGCTGCCAAGCCTACTGTCTCTGTTGCGCAGTCTGCTGCTACTGCCCATGCGCAGTATGCTGCTCCCCTTGCCAGTGCACAACCTACTTCCTATGTTGCTCTGCAAAGTGCAAGACTCATATTCCTTTGGCGCAGTTGGCTGCAACTCTGTCTGCGCAATCCACCACTCCAGCAACCAGAGTGCAACCCAAACACTCTGGCATCAAGACTCCTACTGCAATCTGCTGGGACTGTGACCAGAAGACCTTCTGCCAGAGTTTGTCATACGCAACCTGCCAGTGCGCCAACAGCCACTTCAATCCCTGCGCAAGCTGCGCCAGCGCAGTCTAAGAGAGACCGCCCTTTGGCTAATCTCTCTTCTTCTCACAACAAAGGAAAAACTCTGCTCCTTTTCCCAAACACCCTGTTGCTCCAGCGCAATCTACTGGGGGTAGTCTTTTGACTATTCCTCCTCCATCTCAGAACAAAGAAAAAGGCCCGTTGGTCTTTTCTCAAACTTCCTCGTCCCACGACTTGGAAGATAACAGAGGGAAACGCTCTTTGGCTAACCCTTCTTCACAAAACAAAGGAAAAGGCCCTTTGGTCTTTTCTCAGTCTTCCTCGATTTTTACCGTAGAAGATCAATCTGAACGTGCTCCGGCACCAGTCAGTACAAGAACTCTCTCAAACAAGGGTTCTTCTTCCCTCCTTGCCAAAGGAAATGTACTGATCAAAGAGGTATTCTGCCTACTCCGGTAGCAGAGTTCCAAGATCTCCCAACTCTTAAGATATCCCGATCAAAATAGGGAAAATTGCTGATGTCGCAGGCAGAAACCCCTGGGGTGAGTTTGCTGATCTAAGAACTTATCTCAGTCGACCAACTTCGGTGAAACGCAAACAGCCAATACCGAAGACCAACCGGCATCAGAAGCAAACTTCCAGGATCAAAAATCTGGACACCTATGCTAATGAAATGAGTACTTCCCTGTTCACTCAAGGGACAAAACATTTGAAGAAATAGAACCATGTTCCGAATGTTATCAAGGAACCCATCCCTCGAACTTCTTCTCGTCCTGTCATTGTTCCCGATCTCCGAGAACACCTCAAGCAAAAACGGGACAACTTCTCAACACCTCCAGTACAACCACTTGGACACCATTGTAATCACAAAGTTGTCATCAAGTGTTGTTGTCAGACAACAAGACGATCTGTCTTCGATCGTCTGAACTTTACAAACTCTGAATCTATGTCAGAAGATGAAGACGAAGTTTTGTACGCTTCAGTCAACATGACTTCCAGAGACACTAGGGGTAGAAGTGCTCCAAGCACGGCAAGCCTCGCAAGCCAAGCCAGCGGTATTTGGATATACTCCAAGAATCTTTTGATGGAGTATTCCAACATACCCGATCCCGAAGCCGAGATGCACTCGGTCAAAGGAATCTTCAAGATCCTTCTGGTCATCTTCCTCTTTCTCACTCAGGGAATGATTTTTCTCCGACTACGATGCATACAGTGAAAGTTCGGAGCAGACAGTGTCTTCCACTGTACCTAGAGAAATGACAGCTTATGTTGTCACTGAAGATCCAGATGCTTCCAGTTCAGCAAATCAAGAACAACGAATGGCTGCACTAGAAGACAAACTGAAGACCATGGCCGAAATGGTTGCAAGTATGCATTCTATTATTGTGGCCCAGCATACAGTACCACCGACTGTACCTGCTGCAAATCCTGAGATCATAGCATCGTCAGTGCCTGTCAATACAGGGCTGGGGGTAGCATCTCCTCAACTACCTCTTGTACAGATTCAACCTACACCCAGTCAGTCAGGTGCTGGGAGTAGTGCTTACCACGCTGTCCCTCCCCCTAACACTGTGACTCAGCCTGCTCCTTCTACATCAGTGGAGGATGCCAATGAAGCTGTCAAACTCCTGCGTACTCAGTTCGAGGCCTTCAAAGAGAAAGACAACTTGCAGAGGTTGGGGATCAAGCAACCTTACCCAGTTGAATGGAAGGAAGTCCCACTTCCTCCAAAGTATAAAATCCCAACAATCTCGTTGTTTGATGGCAGCACGTCTCCCAGTCAGTTCATTAACCACTTCGAGGTAATGACTGTCCAACTTCAGCCAAATGACGCTCTTCTTACCAGAGTATTCATCGGCTGTTTAGCCATTGTGGCATACGATTGGTACAGAAGCTTGTCCGATGGCTGTATCACTTCCTTCTCAGGTCTAAAACAGATCTTCTTAGAACGATTCTATGAGGGGATCAATGACATGACCATGTCAGCCCTTAATAAAATCAAACAAAGACACAATGAAACTGCTGAGAGTTTTATTGAAAGGTTCCGTCGGAAAGCTTTAAAAATGCCTCATGGAACTCCGGCCGCTGTCACCATAGACACCTGCAAGGCAAATCTTTTGCCTATCATCAGCATGTGGACGGGGTCAACTCAGTTCCAATATTGGCCATCCTTCATTGTCAACGCTAAAGCAGCTGAAGTTAGTGCTGACAAGTTCAAGCAGCTAGGGGTACATATGTCTAACCCCGACCGGGATGAACACCCGACATCCAGTAGCGGTAATCGACAGAACAACCGCAAGGGAAAAGAAACTTTGAACATCAACTTGAAGAACAAAGAATCTTTGGCGGTCAACGTAGCTCCACCTACGTCTGCTTCTACTCCTTCAGCACCTCCACCAAGGGAACCTCGTCCTAAAGTAGAGTACTCTTTTGACGAGAATGATACCGTGAGCATCTTTGGTTGCTTGATCAAAAGCAATAAGCTCCAGCTCCCAGATCCGAAGAAGCCTGATGAAGTCGGTAAGACTGATCATCCTAAGTACTGTGTCTATCACAGGTTCATTGGGCATCCCACTCGAGCATGTTATGTGCTCAAAGACAAAATTCAAGAGCTGGTCAATACTGGTGTTGTCACTCTACAGCAAGACGAGAAGATTGTTACCGCAAACATGGTATCAGTTCAATTCGGTAACTTTTCATCGCAGATGGTACAGTATGGTGTCATCCCTATCCCCAAAGCTACTCTTGAGATCGAGAATCTCCCTCCTCCACGAAGTGAAGGTCTCGTTCCCTTGTCTCTTGACAATGGCGAGATTATGTGGATCCATCCGGATTTGGCTTCAAAATTCGAAGTTCCTTCTTCCTCCAAGAAGAAAGACCGCTCCAAGAGCAAGACAAAGACTTGTAGTATGGTGTCTTTTGACCCCATAATTGACGAGGAAATCCTGTTGGGCACCAGATCAGGGAAAGCCTATCTAAAGGATTAATCCGAGACTCAGGAGAATCCTACTTCTTCTTCTGAGCCTGCTCCAGTGCAACCTGCTTCCACTGAGGACATCCCTACTGCATCCTCACCAGTTGTAGAGTCCACTCATCCCAAGTCGACAGTAGCCGACAAAGGCAAACAACAAGCCACTTCGACAAACCTTTGAAGAAGTCATCTCCTTTCGGACTTGAAAAGCCTTACAACTTTAATATCTTGGCTCAGTTAGCTAATACACCGGCCCGGCTGTCAATCTTCGAGCTCTTGCGCCTCTCCAAAGAGACTCGAGAAACTCTGAGTGAGGCTCTCATGCAGGCAGAAACCTGTCTAGCCCTTCTAAAGAAGCTGAAAGCAGAGCCAGTCTCTTGCCTCCATTGTCATAGTGTGTTGGAGTTAATTCCAAACATAACTTTCACACATGATGACATGCTGATGGAAGATAATAGGCACGACCGTCCTCTATACTATATAGGATATGTCGACTCGATGAAAGTCGATCGTATTCTGATAGATCCAGGGTCTGCTCTCAGTATCATGTCGAAGACAATGTTAGATGTACTGAAGATCCCAGTGCATAGTCTTTCCAGTACAATCACCACTATCCTTGGATTCAATCAGGAAAGAAGTGAACCTCTGGGCAAGATTCGCCTAAAACTCCAAATAGGCAATCTCCGCACAAAGGTGACCTTCTACATCATTGACAACCATGGTTGTTCTTACAATGCTTTGTTGGGGAGACCATTTTTGCATGAACATAACATTGTTCCTTTGACTCTCCATCAATGTTTCAAATATGTCGATGACAATGGAGAGGTTCAAAAGGAGGTTGCTGATCTCTATCCGTTCAAAGGTGTCGAAGCATACTGCAACGATGCTCGTATATACAAGGATGAATTCATGAAAGTTGTACTTGCTCTTGACACTGAAGAAGACCAAGAAGTAGTGCCTAACGACACCCTCATCATACCTGTCAAAGGGCGTGTTTTTCGTCCTCAGTCCTCTAAACCACTGGCTATTCACTTGCCAGTCCAGAAGCAACAAACTGATGATGGTCAGGATCAAAGGGAGCTCACCTCTTCTGAGCCACTTGTTATCGACTTACGTCGTAACAAGGAAAAAAGGGAGCTCACTTCTGAGCCACTTGTTATTGATTTATCTCATAACAAGGATAAAAGGGAGCTCACCTCTTCTGAGCCGCTTGTTATCGACCTCCGTCGTAACAAGTCTAATCTTCCTTCATGTTCTTCTTCTCCCCCTCTTGTAATCAATCTGACCAAGCCTGCTAAGGCTAAAGGTCCTGCTGTAAATACAGATGTACAAATCAATAAAAAAGCATATACTTTCTAGTATACTGATGTCATTTATCATGCTAAATGCTATTTGGATATATTAGATAGCTTTCAATCATTTACAATGGGAGTTGTGCAATCTCTTCAAACAGAAGTCTTACTCGAATACCCAGATGATTCATATCATATTGTTCCCGCTCGAAAGAAAGGCGAGAGTCCAATACTTTTTAGTAAAGGACCGGAACAATAATTCAGCTATACGGATGATAGCAAAAGTAACGACACGGGGCATCTTCAACTCCGTCGTTACAGTCAACAATCAAAAGATATCATTCGAAAGATGGGTTATGACTTCAAGAGTGGCCTCAACTACGGTAAGGGTGGAAGAACTCCTATTCGTACGACTGTGCCGAAAGGAAAGTCAGAGATGTACTACAGCAGGACCAAAAGAGGTCTCGGATATTCTTCACCTCCGGTATTATCCCCAGCAGCCTCTGAATCCGATAGCGAAGAGCGCTCTAACTCTTCTGATTTCAGATCATGGGATTCTGACACCAGCATTGGTCAAGTTCATCGATTGACTGTATCTTCTAACATGGTCTCCGTCGAACTTCCAGAAGGCTATGACGAGGATGTTGAAGAGAATCCAGAAACTGATCCTTGGGCTCAATGAATGGATACCCAATGGGAACTTCGATTCGAACAAAGGGAACCTCCTACTGAAGATCAATTAGTTTAAATTGATGTAGGAGAGAGCGGGTCACCTCGTCCAATATTCATCAGCAAGAACCATCCAGAGGCAGATAGACAAGAATTAATTCTTCTTATTCAAGAATACATTGATGTCTTTGCCTGGAGCTATGAAGACATGCCAGGTCTAGATCCCAAAGTTGCTACTCACAAATTGAATATCCTGCCTAATGCAAAACCGGTCAAACAGCAACAACGGTGCTTCAAGCCAGAAATGATGGATGCTATCGATGATGAAGTCAAGAAGCTCATCGTTGTGGCTTTATTCGAGAAGAGCAGCATCCTGATTGGGTAGCCAATGTCGTCCCAGTTCTAAAGAAAATCGAAAAAGTTCGAGTCTGCATCGACTTTCAGGATCTTAATGAAGCATGTCCAAAAGATGAATTTCCTCTTCCTATCACGGACGTCATGATCGACAATACCTGTGGGTTCGAAAGAATATCTTTCATGGATGGATTCTCCGGATACAACCAGATTCGGATGAATCCTGAAGATGAAAAACATACTTCTTTCCGCACTCCTCGCGGAGTCTACTGTTATACTGTCATGCCATTTGGTCTCAAGAATGCTGGTACAACTTACCAACGAGCCATGAGTACCATCTTTCGAGATCATCTGCGCAAGACTGTCGAATGCTACGTTGACGATAATGCTGTCAAAAGTCGTCTAAAGGAAGATCACATCCAAGACTTGAGAACTATCTTCAATCTCATGCGCCAACACCAACTCAAATGAATCCCACCAAGTCATTCTTGGGTGTCTCTAGTGGCAAATTTCTCGGCTTCGTCATTACCTCTAAGGGTATACACGTGGATCCCGAGAAGATCAAAGCCATTCAAGAGATGCGTCCTCCACGCAACCTAAAAGAGCTACGAGGATTCCAAGGTCGACTTGCATATATCAGGAGATTCATTTCAAATCTGTCTGGACGCTGCAGACCATTTACTCAACTAATGAAGAAGGGTGTATCTTTCATTTGGACCGAAGAATGTCAACGAGCATTTGATGACATAAAGCAGTATCTCATGAACCCACCAGTCTTGGTGCCACCAATCTCTGGCATACCATTCTTAATGTATGTCCGTGCTATGGACCATTCATTGGGTGCTTTACTTGCCCAAAAGAACAAAGAAGGTCACGAACAAGCCATCTATTATCTCAGTCGTACTATGATTGGTGCTGAACACCGTTATAGTCCGATCGAAAAAGAATGCCTAGCTCTTATGTTTGCTGTTCAAAAGACTCGGCATTATATCATTGGCCAAACTATTCATGTCATATCCCGAGTTAATCCTTTTCGGGTATTGATGAAGAAGCCTAGCACACTCAATTCTCGGCTGGCTACATGGGCCATTCTGCTAGCCTAATATGACATGGTATATGTTCCTCAAAAGTCTGTCAAAGGTCAAGCACTAGCGGATTTCTTAGCGGCTCATCCTGTTCCAGAGACATCTAAACTCTATGATGAAATTCCAGACGAGACATTGGAATCAAATATGATCTCCGAAGAATTTTTTACTTACCGTCTATTCTTTGACGGTGCATCCAGGATTGGACCCAATGGTGCCATTATCGCAGGAGTTGGAGTTGTCCTTGTCTCTCCAGACGGGTCAGCTATTCAAAGAGCCTACTCTCTAGATGAACCTTGCTCCAACAATATAGCAGAATACAATGCTCTACTCATTGGCCTTCAGTTAGCTAAGCAACTGGATGTCGAGTATCTTGAAGTCTACGGTGACTCCAAGCTGGTTGTTAATCAGGTTAGAGGAACTTATGAAGTTCGCCATCAAGATCTAGTGCCTTACTTTGAAGCGGCAATCAACATAGCTACATCATTCAAAGTCTTCTTCATCGAATATGTTCGACGAGCTTGCAATATCGAAGCCGATGCTTTAGCTAATCTTGCAGCAGTCTTAGCCATCCCTATCAAAAGACAGCAGGTGGTGGTTATCTCCAATCGAGAATTGTTCTGCGTCGAAAACAATCATAATATTGAGTTCAGTAATGTTACTGAAGTCAATGTTATCAATGAAGATTGGAGAACTCCCTTTATCGACTTTATAGTTCATGATATACTCCCTGAAGATCCCAAGGAGGCTACGAGTATTCGTCGGCGGTCTCTGTGATTCTATTACAATTAGACCACCAAAACTCTCTACCGGCGGACTTATGACGGTTTACTCTTGCGTTGTATTGCTGGTGATGAAGCGAAGCAAGTATTGCGTGAAGCTCACGACGGTGTCTGCGGAGCACACCAACCCGGTCCTAAACTACAGGATCGCATCCGACGCATGGGTTATTACTGGCCCTCTATGGTATCTGATGCCATCGAATATGCAAGAAAATGTAGAGCTTGTCAAATCCATGCAGATTTTATTCATCAACCATCAGAGTTCCTTCATCCGACTGCTGCTTCATGGCCTTTTGAAGCTTGGGGCATGGACATCATAGGTCCCATCAATCCTCCTTCTTCTAGGGGACATCGGTTCATACTGGCAATAATCGACTACTTTTCCAAATGGGTCGAAGCTATACCATTGGCTGAAGTCAAGACCAGCAGCATTATCAACTTCATCAAACACCATGTCATCTATCGATTTGGTGTACCTCGACGAATCATTCATGACAACGGACCTCAATTCATCAGCCAAAAGTTCACAAGGTTCTGTGACGATCATCGGATTGACAATGTCGCTTCGACAGCCTACAATCCTGCTGCTAATGGCTTAGCTGAAGCTTTCAACAAGACTATCATCAAGCTCCTCAAGAAGTTTGTATCCACTAACAAACAAAATTGGAGTGAAAAGGTTGGGGAATATCTTTGGGCCTACCGTACTACGGTCTGCAACCCTACAGGCTGTATACCCTTCTCTTTGGTGTACGGCTGTGAAGCAGTTCTACCCCTGGAATTTTAAATTCCGTCTTTGAGGATTGCTATCGCCAACGAGCTCACTACAGAGAACAACGATCTTCTCCGACTTTAAGAATTGGAGGCGCTCGATGAGAAGCGGTTGATGGCTCAACAACATATTGAGTTGTACCAAGCCCGCATCTCAAAGACTTTCAACCGCAAAGTTAAGGTCAGAGCCTTTCAGAAAGGAGAGCTCGTTCTAACAGTCAGACGTCCTATGACTATGACTCATTCGAGCAAGGGCAAGTTTGATACAAAGTGGGAAGGGCTATATATCGTAAGCAAAGTCTTCTCAAATGGAGCCTATCAACTCACAGAGCTAGACGGTCGAGTTGCAATGATGCCTATCAATGGCAAGTTCCTCAAAAAGTATTATGTATAAATGTAAAAGACATTGCTTGTAATCATCAGACAAGTTCATAAATAAAAGTCAATTTTATTTCATCATGAATGATAGTACATAATATCAAGGAAGTTCACTATCATCCTTCTCAAAATTGGGACGCGAGCCACTGCCGTCTTTTCCAAAAACATGATCAGCAAAAGAGCCGAGAACATTCTTGCTGGAACCCACCAGGAACTTGCAAGCAGCCATCCTCATGGCTTCTTCTTCTTCAGTCTTTCCTGGTTCAAGAAGGATGTCCAAGATGTCCTTTGGCGACTTGGGTGCAGACGAACCTTCGCCCGCTGCTATCTGCTTTGGCTGGTTGGGATCGACTGGATGTTCCTCAGTACTCGCTTCAACCTTCGAGGCGATCTCAGCCTTCTTGGATGCATCTCCAGATGACATCTTTATGTTGAAAAGTAAAAGTGACTGTTTGCCATTAAAATTCTTTTATTACAAATTTTAATACAAACAGAACAGTATTATAATATAGGACTTAGATGTAGTCCTAGGAGTACACTTTTGTTTATCTGGGTCCCTTGTGTCGATGGAGTGAGTGGTAATACGTTGACTTCGTTGACGATCTGACGACGGTTATCGGTTCTCTGAAGGTCTGGATTGCTCTGGGTGCCGGAGCTTGCTGAGAGGAGGAAGACGTTGAGTGTCTGTATCTTCTCTCTGGTGGTGTGTTCGTTCGTTTTTCCGTCTATTTGTGCCTGGGTGAGAAGGAAATGATCCCTCTATTTATAGCATTGCAGGCTGGCTGCTTATGCGCGCATATGTAGCATGTGCCTGGACGCGAGGACGCCACGTGGTGATTGCTGATGGAGGCATATGGACGCTGTGCCCTGATTGAGGGGTTGAATTCTTCATACTGCTGTTGTGGGCTGGCACGTAGCAGAGAAGAGGATTTTTCTGTTGCTGAGATCTTGGGGGAATCGAGTCAAAGGACACGTGTCATCGGCCCATGGCTCGGAGATCTCGAATTTGGTGGGGAATGATCTGGTAGAATGTGCCTGGGATTGGGCGCATGAGGAGACTTTGGCTCGCAACCTTTGGGAGTCACGAACCATTCGGGGCGCATGGCTTTTGAGGCGCATGCGAGGCTTCAGTAATGACTTAACTCCTGTCTTTCGGGATCAGAGAGAAGTCTGGGGCGCATGGCTTTTGAGGCACATGCAGAGCTTTAATGGTGACTTTTCTTCTGTCTTTAGGGATCAGAGAGAAAGTCTGAGGCGCATGGCTTTTGAGGTACATGCAGATTTGGGCGCATGGCTGCGGAGGCGCATGCAAGTGGTTGGACGGCCACGTGGCTTGTAACCATCGGAGGAAAGTAATGATGATGCTGACGTCGGCGATGCTTCGTCTTCTGAAAAAGCTATCAAGTGTTCAGTCTTCGGGAAGCGTGCTGCCAACTCTGTCAGTTCAGCATGTAATGTTTTTTGACATTCGATGGACAGCTGAGTAGGCGCATCGATTGGCGTTCCGCTAGGCGTATGGGGACGTATGGGGGCACATCCCCTGTGATGTGCTTGGTGCTGAAGGGCACGTCTGTGTGATGCGCTTGATGTTGAAGGACGCGTCTGTGTGATGCGCTTGATGTTGAAGGGCACGTCCGCTTCGTGACACGTCGTTAATGGTACGACTGTTACGATCTTTGAGTGCTATAAATAGCTGTTTTGACTTAGCTGAATTCGAAGCGTCAGGTTCATCCATTTAATGCAAATTCATTGCACAGAATTCGGAGAGCCATCCACTTGGCGCATGGGTTTGATTTGCTCGGCCTATAAATAGTGGCATGGAGAGAGTTTGCTTCTCGTTCTCTCACGTTCTTCCGACATGAATTTGTTTACTCGGATGCATTCTGTTGATGAGATGCTCCCGAAGGTGAAGATGCGACGCAATGTCTTCATTGATGCACTTGAAGGTGACTGTTACATCCAAAAGTTAGAGTCGAGGGCTTCCGAGACAGGCAGAAGGTGCATGTTGCATCCAAAGATAGGGATGCACGAGCCCCGTCTCCGTCATGTGGGAAGAGCCGCAGATCGAAATTGTGGTGCTGCGGCTTTGGAGGCTCTTTCTTCCTTCAAAATGGGTGTCACCTATTCTGGTTGTGTTGAAAGCTGCTCTTTTAGCCGCAATTTCGATTACGATCTTCCTTCGCCTTTGGAGGCTCTTTCGAAACCTCCCCAGGCCACAGGTTGGCTTGTGGTGCTTTTCTCTTCCTCGGTTTGGGGAGCTCTTCCTCCAGCTAGAGGATTGATTGCCACCCTCGTTCTGCTCAATAAATACTTCATTAGTCGAAGCATTTAGACGGCGGTGAGCCTGGCTGGAAGAGCGGCACATAACTGGGCTGCTGAAGGGATGCACATAACTGAGAATGCACATGACTGAGCTGCTGAAAGGATGCGCCCCGCTGAGGGCGCATGGTGAGATGTACTTGACTGAGGGCGCATGGTGATCGCTGTGCCTGGCTATAGACTTAGGATCTTTTCTTTTTGTAGAAGTTCTCTTTTGTACAACCTTTTCTAGACATGTAATAGACTTTTATATGTAATAAAAAGTCCTCTTTCAAATGTCTATATTTGTTGTCTTTGCTGTGTGAAGTACTTTGTCTGAGCTCTGCGGCGCATATAGGGTTTGGTGCATAGGATTTCTGGTCCTGAAATTCTATGCTTCTACAAGACCCCCTTCAAAGTTTTCAAAACTTTTGGACAAGTTTTGGAATACTTTGAATAAGAAGCATGGTGGTTGGGGCGCATGACTGTCGGGGCGCATAGATACTCCGGGCATCAGTGACGGGGCGCATGCAAATGATAACGCCTCGATAACCAAGAAAGATAAATGATGATCTTTTTGGTTTTATTTGCGGTTATCTCTTCACAGAACCCGAGGCGACGGCTGAGGTCACACTTCATCGGTTCACACGTACGACCATGCCTATAAATAGGCGTGAGATGGAGAGAGAGGGAGAGAGTTCTTCCTCTCCTTGCCTTTGCTTTTTAGAGTTCTTCTTCACAAAAACCCTAGCTTTCTTCTCTCAAGGAATGGCTCCCAAGACTCCTCGCGGCGGTGCTGGCAAGGGAAAGGAGCCGACGGAGTTTGTCGAAGAGGATGCTCCTGTCATCATTGTGACTCCGGCTGACGTTCGACCCGCAGTGACGGGTGGGTGTCGTCTCTTCCACTATTTTCTTTGTTCAGACGAGCTTTGGATCATTGCCCTAACTCTTCTGCTGCCGACGCACATGGACTTCTGTCCTGATGATGCACCGAGGTTTTATCTCGCCGACGTGCATGGGTTTAGGCCTTTATTATGCACCGAGGTTTAACTGCTGACGTGCATGGGTTTAGGCCCTGAAGATGTGCCAAAGCCTCACTGCTGATGCGCATGGGTTTACACCCTGATGATGCACTAAAGCTTCGCCGCTGATGTGCATGGGTTTACACCCTGGTGATGCGCCGAAGCCTCACTGCTGTCGCGCATGGTTTTTTACCCTGATGATGCACCGAAGCTGAGGCGCACGGGTTTTCACCCTGATGATGCGCCAGGTTGCTTGACACACTTTGTCTTCTTACAGCTTTTTGCCCGACTTTCATTTTTGTTGTGTCAGTGTTGATGACAATTCCTTTGCTGAATAAAGTCCTTCTGGATGCTTCTCTTTGTCAAATGGGAGTTAATTTTGACGAGGCGGTTATCAACCCTGCGAAGGATGCTATCTTACAGGATCAACCTCCTGAGAGAATGCTGCAAATCCAGAATCAATTGCCTATTTTTCTCCAGAGTATGATGGAGGGCGGTAAGCTGAAATCTGTCGAATCCGAGGATGTGACTTTCTTAAGACCTGTCTTTTTGTTTGCTGACCGACTGATCTCTTTCGAGGCGAAGGTACTGAATATCAAAGAAGACTGGTTTTTCTTTGCAAAAGGCATGGTTCTGTACATGCGACAACTTGACCGCCAGTTGCCGCTGACGGCCTTCTACCGTTTAGCTTCCAAGAGAAGGATGCCCTGGGAACTTACTCCTTCTCAAGGAGGGGCATTGGGAGTTACTCTTTCAATTGATGCTACCTCGAATCAGAGGGATACCTTGGCCGCTTCGCGAGCCGGTCCCTCATTTAGTTGCCGAACTTTGCGTCCTGGGAGCCTCTATAGTGAGGTCCCTAGTGACACTTTTGCCTTCAGTGCTTCGACCTTTGCGAATCGGATGCTGACATCGAGGGTCATGTATCCGAAAGGTGGCTTTAGGGTTGAAGGTTGGTGTCACCACATGCCGAGGTGGGATGAGTTGACCATTTGGGTGCTTTCGAAGTTCAAGGCTGAGCTTAAGGAGATTGGGCTGACGACTGCTATCCGTGCCATGCAGGCTGGCGTGGATCTCAATAAGCCTATGTTCCTTGCACTCTTAGAATTGTTCAATGCCCAGACTGGCAGCTTCTTTACTCCGGTGGGGGAGTTGGGGTTGGCTCTCCATGAGATGTACGAAGTGTCCAAGCTTTCTTGGGGCTCAGAACCGTACGAGGAATATTTCCCGTCGAACGAAGAGATCCTTGTTCTGGAAAATAAGGACCCAGGGATGATGGCTGTCTTCAAAGAGGTGGTGAGCCATCATTATCTGATGCAACAGAAGGACAGAGGTAGGACTCAGCCTCATGTGACTGCTTGGAGGGATTACGTCGTCAAGCAGGATCTGGCGGATTCCTCGAAGATCCGATTTACGACTCTGCAAGGGCTGAAACCCGCGGAAGTAACTTCTGAGATGAGCCGGCTAGATGAGAGGGCCCCCCGTTCAAATGAGAGTGGCGAGAATGCGTATAGCTGCTTCTGGCACTGTGCGCACCGGATGTCATCTAAGGCGGTGTTAACGGCATACTTGATGATATGGCTCCGGGATTGTGTGTTTGTGGGCAGATCTGGTGCTGTGGAGAGGGTACACCGAAACCTCATTTTGCCCGTCGTAAAATTGGTCTTTGGTCGTCCTCTATCTCTCCTCCCCGCGATGGTGTGTAACCTGTTACGGAGTTTGAGGACCTTTGCTGATGATGTGATCCATGGGAGAGGTAGAAACGACAATTTCCTCCGGGCCGAACTACCATTCCACTATCCTATGGGGTGGTTGATTATGCATCATCCGAACATGATGAGTCCAGGTCCGGAGGAGGATCATATTGAAGGTGATGCCTTTATCCGCCGCTTCTACAAGAGGAAGTGGTTACACACTGGCGTCCCTATTTGCAGGAGAGTTTTGTCCTACCTTCAGGGGTAGAATATTGTCAAGGTCGGCCCTATCTTTAAAGATTTTGAGGCTGACCAAGATTTAGACGACTCAGGTGAAGATGCGATTACTCTGCCGAAATGGGGTTTTCGTTGGTTGCAAAGTATTCGGCCTTCTCACTTGGTCTATCGGAACCAAAATAGGTGTTATCTGGAGCCATATCTGCCCAGCTGGTTCGCTCGCCAGTTTGGCTATACCCAGCTAATATTACGGAATCCCAGTAACAGTCTGGGGTTTATCGGGAGTTTGCTAGATGGAGCCCGGGACTGGCAATATTACAATGTCGGGTGCACTGGTGTTCAGTTTACTACACCCGTTCGCAACCTTCGGCCACAGATCCTGTATTCGATAGCTAAGCTATATTGCGCCATGAATACTGTGTCTCCTGGTTGTGATAGGGAGACTAGTTTCATCATTGAAACTCAGCTGGAGGCCACGGCGAATATGTTGATAGCGGCTCGGTTATATCGTCCACCAGAATTGGCGGGATATCGAGCTGCCGCTGCAGCATCAGTGAGAGATCCTTCTGTTGGGAAGAGACGGGCCGACGCAGAAGTCGGTTCATCTGTACCAAAAAGGCCAAGAAAAACTACGACTCCAAAGGCTACGGGAATGCCATCCGTAACGCCAGTGGAATCAGCTCTTGCTGAGGTAAAGAGTCCTCCGTAATTTTGGCTCATCTTGTGATTTTGGTGACTTGTACTTTTCTTCTTGTAGGGATCATCGAAGAAGAAGACCCGTGTTTCGAAACCGGGTGTCAGTAAACCGAAGGAGGTGGCAAGCTCTTCTGACGAGCGCATTCCTCCGATGGTAATGTCTCTAATGGAGGAGAATCCTGAAGATGTTCCTGCGGAGGTTTTAGTATCTCCAGACTTTGTTGAAAGAGATGTGGAGGTTGCAGCAACTTTCGGGATGGTGCCAGCTGCCGTGGGGGCCTTGGACGTCGAGGGTCCGGCTGACACGGGGCTTCGTGATGATGAAGTGGAGTGGAGTTCGTCGTCTTCGGATGACGTCGCTCCAGAGTTGCAAGAGTCTGTTGCGGGGGCAACAGATGTGGTTGGAACAGAGGAGAGGGTTGATTCTCCTCCTTGTCATGATGAGGGGAGGTCGGCTGTATCATTACCGAGCCCTACCCCAGACTTAGCAGCGGAAGCTGAGGTGGCTACCGATCAGGAGGTAGCGACAGATCCTGTCCCTGTAGAGGGATTTGATGAGGAAAGTGAGACTCGGCTGCCGGTCCTGACTTCAGGGGCGAGTCAGGAGACACGTGTTGATCTCCCCGTTCTACCAGGGGAGGTACTGGCTGCTGATAGCACGTTGGGGGCTGATGAGGTGGCCACTGACGTCGGGGTTTCTTCCGAGTTTGGGAAGGGTAAGGGTTTGATGGAACCCTCTATTGCCCCTTCCACTTGGGGTACTATCTCGACGTCTGCCTCGGCTTCTTCGATTCCTTTGGCTCCTCGGGCTAGTAGTCAAGCCCCTATTGATGAAGAGCCTGTTGATATCGAGGGTCCAGCCTCGCGGATTGAGGCAGACAGGCCTTCTTGCGGTCCGTCTGCTAAAGCATCTCCTCCAACTCCTGCTATGACGCCGCAGGTGCTGGCGGATACAGATGAATATGTGAAATTCATCATCGAGGCAGTATATAAAATACTGCATAGGGGCGTATCGGCCGTGATGGACGCCAATGGAAGTTTTACGACGGCAAAAACTCTGGCAATGTCTCATATCAACCTGATCCGTCTTCATCAAGGCCATGATCATATGGCCGACATTCTAGAAGCCTCAGTGGTTGAGTTGGACCAGCGGCTTTTCGAATTGCAGTGCATCCAGCGAAATGACCTCTCCGTTCTGATAGATGCGGAGAAGGAGAAGCTGATCGCCGAGACTGAGTCTTCTTACCAGGCCACTGTGAGTGTCTGGGAACGCGAAGTGGCTGAGACTGAAGCTACAGTGGAGCGGTTGTCTCAGTCTACGCGGGAGACGATAGAGACGCGAGCTGTGTTGGACACTAGTATCGCGAAGATTGATGCCTAGATCCGCCGCCTTGAGGACCAACGGGTCCGACTTCTATTAGATGCCGAATGTGTCCAGGCTGAACATGTAGTATTCAAGAAGGAGGAGGCAGCTTTCACCCACCGGGCTCTTACTTTGGCTCAGCAGCAGCAGCAGCAGCAGTTGGATGAGAAACATGAGAATGATACCTCTCCTGAGGCTATTGAAGCGATGCGTCAAGAAGCTGAACGTCGAGTCTTGGCGACTGTAGAGACTCTGACGGCAGACTTGAGGCGTCGGATTGAAGAGCTTTCAGCCAATCCTGGGGATGTTTAGGGATTGTTGTCTCTTCTTTTTATGTATTTGCAACTCTTGCTGGGGATGGTGTAATCCTTTACTCTCTTTTTTAGAAAATAAAGAAGTACACAATTCTCTGTGATGTGTTCATTTTTGCTTTGTCATGAACTTTGATGATTTGTGTGGACCTATTATCTTTTGTGCACCTTGGTTTCTAGGTACAGATAATAAGTTGGAGAGAATCAACATGTTTTCTCAGAGGTAATGTGGATATGGCAAATATGGGATTCAAAATGATAGAATCTTCCTACTCAGAGGTGTTATGGACGTGGTAGGAGTGACTCCGGAGGGTACACGGAACTACTCAGAGGTAATGTGGACGTGGAAGTTCTGCGATTAATGTACGACAACGCAGGGGTTGTCTGTACGGGATGTTTACTCAGAGGTAATGTGGACGTGGTAAACATAATGGGTAGCATAGTCTTATGGGATGTAAGATTCCATTTTGTAGGATGTAGGGGGACAACTCAGAGGTGATGTGGACGTGGTTGTCCTTCTACTGGAGGATGCTACGGAACAGCTGGGTTTCGGAAGTGCATGATTTTGTGGAAGGGATTTATCTGTGAGCCCTGATGATTGGGTTCACAGATCCCCTGGTGGAAGCACATGTCTGAAAGATGTCAAGAGTAGTACTTCTTCAGGAACTTGCCGTTGATGGGGATCATAAACAAGTCTCCATTGGGTTTGGCGAGACGATAAACACCGTTTGAGTATACCGTCTCGATGATGAAAGGTCCTTCCCACTTGGGCTCGAACTTTCCTGGTGTTTTGTGAGTCAACACCATCGGCCTCCTGACTGCCAGAACCAGGTCGCCTACTTGGAAAGTCCTCTGCTTGACCTTTTTGTTAAAAGCCTGTGATATACGGGCTTGGTAGAGTTCGATACGTTGTTGAGCTAGGAGACGCTTTTCGTCAAGTGCCTCCAGTTCCCGAAGATGGCGACGTTAATTGTCCTCTTCTGTGAGTTGGTTTGTGATCGCTACGCGGAGAGAGGGTATCTGGATCTCGAGAGGTAGTACCGCTTCGCTCTCGTAGACCAGGGAGAATGCTGTGTTGCCTGTCGGTGTCCGTACCGTCGTACGGTAGGCCCAAAGGCATTCGTCGAGCTTTTCGTCCCAGTCGCGTTTGTTGGATGACACGACCTTTTTGAGTAGCCTGACGATAGTCTTGTTGAACGCCTCGGCCAATCCGTTTGCTGCCGGATTGTAAGCGGTTGATGCCACATTTTGAATGTGATTCTTGTCACAGAATCTGTTGAAAATATGGCTGATGAACTGAGGACCATTATCGTGGCTGATCCTCCGGGGTACTCCGAAACGGTAGATGACGTGGTGTTTGATGAAGCTGATCACCTTGGAGCTTTTTTACTTATGCCAGTGGAACTGCTTCTCCCAATTTGGAGAAGTAGTCGGTGCTTGCTAGGATGAAGCGGTGTCCCCTTGATGAAGGAGGGGTGATCGGTTGTAACTGCATGTTTTCAAAATTTAGGGTAAAATGGTAATTTTTGCATTTTTAGGAATTTTAGAAATTTTTATTTAATTTTATTGTTATTTGGGGATTTTTAGAGTCCGGTTCAAATTTCAGCTCATTCCGACTCGTATCGGGGACCCGGGGTAGCCTAGACTCTGATCGGGACCCAAACTTAAGTTAGATATGGCCCATAAAATCCCACAAATTAGTCTGGTACCTTTAGATAATTTTTTCGTGACTTAATCGGCCAATTTGTAGATTTTAACTTGGCAGTTCCGAACCCGAAAAATCCCTAAGTCAAAATTTGGCCTAAAGGAAGCTTGGAGGCATTTTGGACATTTGCCAAATGCCCCAAGCCCCCCTACATGGCCGGCCACAGCAGCAAACATCCCTCCATTCTTCTCATTGCAAGAAAAATTCTCTCTCTTCCTTTCTCTCATTCTACAAGGATCCATTTCCTTCCCCTTTGGATTTTAGGCTCAAAAGTAAGTCAATTCTCTTCTAATTCTCTTCCATACTCTAGATCTCTCCCTAATCTTGGTGCTAACCCTTGTTTATCTCTTATTTGTAATTTTTATCTAAGTAGAACCTAGCATGGAGGGGTTGGAAGCTTAGATTTGGCTCTTGACCTAAAAAGAACCAATTTTGGGGCTTTTCCTTGGGATTCCAACTCCCAAGAGGTAAACCCTAACTCTAACTCTTGTAATTACTCCTAATTAATGTTATTTGCATATTAGAGGATACCCGAGGCGTAGGACAACCCATTAGAAGAGGTTTGGAACCCATTGGACTCAATTCGGGACTTTCGGGCTAGGTTTAGTGCCAATTTTGGGGAAAATCCTAAATTGACATGTTTGGGTGTTACCCATAACCTAATTAGACCTAATTAGGTTAGTTTGGGCTTTTTCGGGGTTTTCGGGTTCCAACACACGGGTGACTTTTTGCACCGACACTAGAATCGGTAAGCTAGTATTTAGAATAGGTTCTAATTATTATTTAGAACTCGTAGGTAGAGTTTGGGTCGAATCCAGATAGGTTTGGTGTCCGTATCACGCTGTATCGCGAATCGGCCACCCCGAAGTCGCCAAAATGGCCATTCGGACCTCGTTTCTCGTTTCCGCTCGCGTGCGCGAGTTAGATTTCTTGTGTGGGGCACGTGTCTAGGCCCTAGAGGGTAGAATTGCAAGATTTGGGTATTCATATAAGGTTTTGGGTCGTTTAGGAGTATATGTGTGTGTGTCCACATATATGTGTGTCCATGTGTGTGAGTGTGTGTGTGCCCATATATATAGATATCCATATGTGTGTGTCTATATATATATATATGTATGTGTGTGTGTGTCTATATATAGATATAGGTATCCATGTGTGTGTGTATATATATATAGATATGTATGTGTGTGTGTGTGTCTATATATAGATATAGGTATCTATGTGTGTGTGTGTGTGTATATATGTAGATATGAATGTGTGTGTGAGTGTGATATATATATATATATATATATATATATATATATATATATATATATATATATATATATAGTGGGATAGTGTCACGACCCGATCCCAACTAAAAGGGTCGAACCGGATCATGCCCAGCCTGCACCGTTGTTGAGACGGCGGCAGTAAGCTGTTCAGTAGCAGGTAACCACACAACAACACTATATTTGTCACAACTCAACATCGGGAAATTTAAAACTTTATTAAACTTTTACAATGAAATGAAAGATACAACTTAAACTATTTTCTACATACATCAAGAAGGAAAGAAAACACTAGGCAAACAGCTCATCAGTCTCGAAATCCTCGTCTCTTAGTTGGGACCTTGGAAATATCGCGGAACAAAGCCTCATCAGTGATACCTAAAAATGTTGGGTCTCCAGTCAGGAGGGAGCAAAGTACAATTCATGCAAATTTGACAATTGAAATAATAATAGAATCATGCACTTTTAAACAGTTTTGAAATCCACAATAAAGCAGTTACAGTTTTAAAACAGTTACAGTTCTGTGATGTGAATAGGCAATGAAATATGACCGGCTTGGGTTTGTTACAGTAAGATACGGCTTATCCCCGTGTGTATGAGGGGTAAGCTAATATAGTTACAGTAGTTACAGTAGTTACAGTAGTTTGGATGTGGTCATACTCATTACACTACTCCCCCAGTCCCCAATAGTTACAGTAGTTACAGTCAGTGCTCTCAGAGAGAGTTCCGTGTTGCATCGTGGTTTAAACTTGCATTAAAACGATTACTAAATAATTGTAAACTAACACAAAATGTACTTGCCTCAGGTTTGACTGGACTAGAAAGGTCGATACGTCAGGATGGGAAATCAGGTTCTTTCTTGAAATCCTATATTCGATAAGCTGTCTCAGAAACCAAGAATCGTTAATGCTGACTAAGCTAGTTACAATCTCTAAACTGTTCCCTAGTCAATTTTAAATCTTTTAATTAACCAAACACAGAAAATACGATTATTGTGCGTTGATTTAATACGAGGGAATATGGTCATTTTAACTTTGAATTCGGGAAAACATCGTCGATGCCAGATTATTAGAAAAACTTGGTATTTTCTATAAATATAAATATAAAGCTAATTTTTTTAATTGGTGAGAAATACGTGACTTTTTAATTAATACTAAACTCGTCAATTTTAGATGAGAAAACATTAATTAATTTTTTTTATAAAAAATACTTTTTAATCATTTTAATCGTTAATAGCAAAAACTCGAAAAACCAGAAAATGATAGGAAAATTCTAAGCTATTACAGTTACAGACCACAGCCAGCTGGGCTTATGCCCATTACAATTTATTTACATAAATTGAAATAAGATAAGACTGACGTTAGTCCTAAACTGAAAATATTAAATAATATTTAAACAGAAAAAAATAAAGTAAATCATAAGTCTCAGATATGGTCCGATCCTCATTTCGGCTAATTGCCTCAACGTCCGGGCGGGGCCGGTTTCGTTTGCACTTAGCCGGGTCCATTGACCGATACGGTCGTCACCCAAAATCAAATATCGAATAAATTTCAAAAATCATTTTAAATTCATTTTAAAAATAATTCAGGATTTACGGAAAAATCGGGCAGCATCTCCTCTGTTTTTGGTCAACCCAAAAACTGGGAAATGGCGCCGATAATTTCCTGCAAGTCCCAAACCAGGGAAAAACCCGAATTTATATATATAAAATATCCACAACCAATCCACAGAATAATCGGGACGACCCGAAATAATTTCGGAAGTCCGATTCCAATTCCACAAATCACAGAACGTTTCCGGAAAAATCCGGAAAGCCAACACATACTAAAAATCCATTCCCGAAATATTCCGGGAATCCAAAATAATTCACAGGACCTTTCCGAAAGTCCCAGAAAATTACGACGTCGCTAAAACCGAATTCCCAAAAGGGAATCGGGGACCATTTCATCATTGACTAAATAATAAAATGAGCGGGACAGGGGGTTATACCTCGGATTGCTCGGCTAGAGCTCTCAGATGAATAATAAAGAAAGAAATGAGCTCCGACAGCGAATTAATCCCCAAAAACAGCGCTGAAATCAGCAGCGACGTCGAAAATGCTAGAAAATGCCGAAGCTAGGGCACGGCGGGAAACAGCAGAGGAAAGCTCGTCCAAAGGGAACTGACCAGGGGCGCTGCGACGAAGGGCAGCGGGCTAGGGCACGGCCAGGGGCGGATCCGCGAGGCTGACGCGGGTCAGCAGGGAGTGACAGCGGCCAGGGGCACGCTGGGCGGTTGCCGAGGGGAGCTCGGCAGGGTACGGGCCGCACGGGGGCGCAGGCCAGAGGGCTCGGCCGCGAGGGGCGGCGCTGGCGTCGGCGTCGGAGGGAGCCGACGGGCTCGGCGGGGTGGCGCGGGGGCTCGCGCGCAGGACAGCGGCAGGGGCACGGTCGGCCGGAGGATGGTCGGTCGGGGTCGAAGCCGAGGGAGAGGGGCACGGGTGTGGGGGAACGGGTTTGGGAGAGTTGGTTTGGGGAATGAGAGAGAACAGAGAGTGAGGGGAAGTATAGAGAGTTGAAGAGAAAGTTTTGTTCCTCTGTGAATGAGTACGAGAGTAGTTGGGGTCTCAGAGAGTTAAAGATGGGTTAGTGTTCTCTGTGAATTCGTGAAGAGGTGGGAAGAGAGGGGAGTAACTAAGAGGAAGTTGGGGGTTTGCGTGTATGGATGAGAATGAAAGTAGAGAGGAAAATAGGAGTGGCTGACCAATTCGTGGATGTGTGGGTTGCTGGTCCTACGGGACCAGCTAGAATAATTTTTTTTTTTAAAACTAACCAAAGCAGATTTCAGAAATAAGAAAGGGATTGGGTTTGGCTCAGGCCTGGGTCTGGGTTCGGACTCGGGTCTGGGTCTGAAATCCAAAAATCCTTGTTATTTTATTTTCGAAACCGTTTGCACTCAAAATATAATATAATAATAATAATAATAATTTTACTAACAATAATAATAATTAAACACTATTTAATTAATCACAAAATAAATGGGTTTCACAGATAGAGGAGGAGTTATAGAGAGGAATTAGAGGGAATGAGAGGAAGAGATTGAGGGTGAGAAGAGAGGGAGAGAGTAGAGCATTAGCAGCAGCTAGGGGGGGAGTTTGGGGATGCTGTCCCCCCTCCCCCAAAACAGCAGGAAAAACAGCAGCAACAGCAGCAAAAATGAGCAGCAGTAGCAGCCCAAGCAGCCCCCCTTTAGCCCCCTTTAACCCCCACAAAACCCCCTATATATATACATATATACCCCTATATACCTACATATATACCTATATATATAACCATATATATCCCCCTAAAAATAGCCTTTGAGTGGGTTTGTAGAATGAGATAAGAGTGGGTTAGAATAGTGGGTTAGAGTTTAGCTAAAGAGAGAAAAAGGGAATAGTTGGATATAGAGTAGAAGGGTGATTTTGAGTTCCGAGTGTCGGAACGCGTCCAAAATTGGATGAGACTTAGATAATGTAAATTAGATTTTGTGGGTAGGCTCCGAAGTTGAAATCGGAGTTTCGTGTGGGATTAGGAAGAGGGTATCACGCGAAATCATTGAGTATCTCGCGATACTCAAGATAATGGGATTTTACCCTTTTTGACTTTTGGAAATCAAGATACCGTGATACGGTATCGAGGTTCTATGAGAGGGTTTAAATACCATAATAGAGGGTGGAGGAAAGCTTAGGATGAAGCGAGGAAGCCTAGTGTGGGAGTTAGAACCTAAAAAGGGATTATTACCAAGATAACGGGTAAATCGACAACATATGCCGTAAGATGGACTGGATGTCCACTTTACCTAGGTATCTTGGTAGGTAACGTATGTATAGGCTAGTATCCTACTATCCTAGGGAGCACGGGTCAAAATACCAAGTGTAGGTACGCTAACTTGATATTCACCTAGGTTAGAAATTTACCTTAGAAAATGGTAAATTAGGATATTGGCCTACGGCCAAGATTTGAGTTTCGAAGTCCAAGATGGACTTGGATATAGGTTGTAAGGGTTGGTAATAATTAGAAATAGTCGCCTAGACCTAGTCTTGACCTCGATTGACCACGATTGACTTTTTAGACCAAAAGTCAACTATGGGTCAACACTTTACCCAATTTAGTCCCAAATTCCATTAAACTTGAGCAGTTGACCAAAAGTCAACTATTAGTCACCATTGACCTAGGGTTGACCTAGAGTTGACCTAGAGTTGACCAGAGTTGACCCGTTGACCAAAAGTCAACTGTAAGTCAACTTTCGACCTAGTTTGATTCGGATTGACTTCCAATGTTCTCCTATGACCAAGGTTGACCTAACTAGACTTGTCTTGACCTAGTATGACCTTGTTAGGCCTAATATGACTTAGAATTGATCCCGTACAATCTAGTTTGACCTTGTTTGACCTAGATTGATTTAGTTTGACGTGTCTTGACCTATTTTGACTCAGTATGACTTAATTTCACTCCCAAACTATTATATTGATACAGTATTCCATCTATAGGTCCTCGAGGCACTATTCTTGGACTCAGTCGATTTATCCATTACAGTACAGACGAGTACATTCTCTGATAATATTTTTGTTTTATGATATCGTCTTTGTTTCTAGTATTTAGTGTAGATTATCCTTGTTCTCTTGACACATTGTTCACACGGATTGATATTTATCTGAATCCCGTCATAAGATGTTATTCCTCTTATATATGGTATACACTGGGCAAGCCTTCATTGTTTATTGTTTATTGTATAGATACGATTCCTGCGTAGGTTCGCGACCTCCTCAGAGAATACGTATCATGACGTGTCATGACTGGATCCACTATATTAGTCAGGGATGGGGGTGTTAGCGTAGATGTGTGATCAATACCCTATAGTATTATATTGTATCATCATTGTATCACTATAGTATTCTCATTGTATAGTGTTAATCATACACTCACGTTTGATTAGCCAGGCCAAACATTATATCAAGTTCTAAGCCGATCACATGTTGAAACTAATACTAAACTCACATAGATATAGTTCCAGATTGTTGTACATGATTTATACTGTTTTCCTGTTCTTACATTCAGATTACAGCCTTGATATGCCTTACCATGATTTATGTACACATTATTTACTTCGTAGATTCTTTCTATTTACTGCTACATTTTCAATATCGTCTAACTAGAATTGTTATTTGAGATTTGTGCTCGTTCCATCCTGACTGGATATGTTGACAAAATTTTACAGATTGTGGCGAGGAGGATTGTCCTACCTACTACGGTCCGGTTGACGTAGTGGACGTAGACTTGGAGACCTTGGTTCAGCAGGGCTTAGCTCCGCCCGACGAGCCTCTAGCTTAGTTTAGTTAGACTAGACATTTTGGACTGGACCTTATCTCCAGCTTGCTACTTGTGTTATTATATTATATTTTGGATTGTATTAGAGACTTGGACTTAGACTTGTATATTATTTGTGTTTGGACTTGACAGGTTATATTTTATAGTCTTGTTGTCTTTATCTTTCAGTCTTTACTTATTATCTTAGAGTTGTGATTGAGTATTCATATATTATCATTGCTTGTCCTCCGTTCGGAGTTGACCATATTTTTGACAGGTTTTGATATTATATATAAACTGTTTAGAGTAGAAAACCTACAGCGTTCTATGCCGTTTTTACGGTGAGGGATGGGCGTTGTCACGTGCACGTGCCCTTATAGCTGGTGCGGGTCGTGACACATTTTAGTGGTGGCCCATGCAGGTCCTGAAGTCGTAATTAGTACGATGTCGTAGTGGCGCTCGACTTAGAGTGCTATTACGAGCCTGCGGTACGTATCTAGGATAGGCTATAGGCTAAGAGTACTCAATCACAATAGGATCTTTCTTTTCTTATCTTGCTTACCGTCTTTGATATTGATTTACTGCATTCTAGCTGTCCTCCTTTGATATAATCCTTCTTGTGCCATATTGATATCTTCTTTTCAATCTGTCTCCAGGATGGTTATGACTCATTCTCCCGGTGAGGAGTACGGGGAGACGGAGAGGTCTGCCACCTCTGACGGACAGGCTCCGGTCACTTCACCTGCAGATGGGACTTCTGTTGGGGCTCTTGGGGGTACTCCTCCAGCGCTCTCGATGACCTTTCCTGGGGCCATTGCGGGTGCTCTTCCCGTAGTGCCGGAGGCTACGGCGGGAGCTGCCGGGGGCGTTCTTTCTCCTCAGCAGGGAACTCCTCCGTCGGTGATGGGAGCTGTTCTTCCACCTCCACCTCCCCTGCCTACAGATATGGGGCAGATGCTTACTTTCCTCCAGCAGATACTGGAGACTCAGAGAGCCCAGGTCGAGGCTCAGCAGAGGCAGACAGACGCAATATGTCAGGGCATGGAGGATGCCCATCATTTGGCCCTTGCAGCCGTGGAGCAGAGGGCTCCGCATCCGGGGACGCGTACTAGGTACGGAGATATCCAGGACTTCAAGAAGCTCGGGCCCCGTGACTTTAGCGGGACCGAGGGTATGGTCTATGCAGATGATTGGCTCGAGGATATCAAGCGGCAGATGAGGGCCTTTCGTCTGGCAGACGACCTAAAGGTCGAGGCGGTAGGTTTGTAGTTGCTAGACATTGCGCGCACCTGGTTCAGAAACGAGCCAGCCCTAGCTGGAGAGGGCCGTACTTGGACAGAGTTCAAGCTCCTCTTTAAGGAGAAGTTCTTTTTCCCCACGGATAAGATTGACCAGGTGCGACAGTTCCAGGATCTACACCAGGCAGTCTATCTGTGGAGGAGTACGCAGCAGAGTTCGGTCGTCTGAGCCGATACACAGAGTACATGGTTTGTGACCCGGAGATCAGGGCGAGCCATTTCAGAGAGGGGCTGATCTGGGATATCAAGATCCTCATTCCCTCCTTTTATGAGACTTATACCCAAATCTATGCGGAGGCCCGCAAGGTAGAGCGGGAGTGGGGCCTGAAGCCCAAGAGGGACCGTGATCTGTTTTCGGGGACTACTAGCAGCGCAGGGGCTGCTAAGCCTCCTCAACTCCAGCATCATTCTATTCCGCAACGCTCGTAGCAGATTCCTACTCTGATTAGGGCACCAGTTCAGCAGGTGCCCCGGCAGCAGCAGCAGGGACCGACGCAGCGGGCACCTACTTGCTACTACTGCAAGAGGTCCGGACATCTCTGGGAGGTTTGCAGGAGACGGTTGGGTGTGTGCCTATACTGTGGCCCCGAGGGACATCAGGCGAGGGATTGTCCTTCGAACCATCGCCGTACAGCTCAGGAAGCACAGGGTAGGCTACCTATGGCACCGCATCACGCCCTCCACCAGCAGCGGGATATACCCCGCCTGGACAAGACTTTTGCGATGACAGTTGAGGATCCCGTAGGCATTGGACTAGGAGGTAGGGTCTTGCTCTTTCTTTTGCCCATTCTTTTCGCCCATTGATTGATGATTGCTTTCTTAGTACCTTTAGTTTGCATATGTGATGATCATGCTAGATTAAATAGAAAACCCCAATGAAGACTGCAATAACATGATACTGTAGAGATTTAAAACCATGCATGTGTTTTGATTTCCTGGATTACATGTTATATAACTTAGGATAAAATTTATTAAACCTTGATTGTTGGGTGTTTGACCTAGAGAAGAGTACGACCGTTTTGAATTTCGAGGACGAAATTATTCTAAGGGGGGTAGACTCGTAACTGCCTATTTTCAAAATTTAGGGTAAAATGGTAATTTTTGCATTTTTAGGAATTTTAGGAATTTTAGAAATTTTTATTTAATTTTATTGTTATTTGGGGATTTTTAGAGTCCGGTTCAAATTTCAGCTCATTCCGACTGGTATCGGGGACCCGGGGTAGCCTAGACTCTGATCGGGACCCAAACTTAAGTTAGATATGGCCCATAAAATCCCACAAATTAGTCTGGTACCTTTAGATAATTTTTTCGTGACTTAATCGGCCAATTTGTAGATTTTAACTTGGTCGTTCCGAACCCGAAAAATCCCTAAGTCAAAATTTGGCCTAAAGGAAGCTTGGAGGGCATTTTGGACATTTGCCAAATGCCCCAAGCCCCCCTACATGGCCGGCCACAGCAGCAAACATCCCTCCATTGTTCTCATTGCAAGAAAAATTCTCTCTCTTCCTTTCTCTCATTCTACAAGGATCCATTTCCTTCCCCTTTGGATTTTAGGCTCAAAAGTAAGTCAATTCTCTTCTAATTCTCTTCCATACTCTAGATCTCTCCCTAATCTTGGTGCTAACCCTTGTTTATCTCTTATTTGTGATTTTATCTAAGTAGAACCTAGCATGGAGGGGTTGGAAGCTTAGATTTGGCTCTTGACCTAAAAAGAACCAATTTTGGGGCTTTTTCTTGGGCTTCCAACTCCCAAGAGGTAAACCCTAACTCTAACTCTTGTAATTACTCCTAATTAATGTTATTTGCATATTAGAGGATACCCGAGGCGTAGGACAACCCATTAGAAGAGGTTTGGAACCCATTGGACTCAATTCGGGACTTTCGGGCTAGGTTTAGTGCCAATTTTAGGGAAAATCCTAAATTGACATGTTTGGGTGTTACCCCTAACCTAATTAGACCTAATTAGGTTAGTTTGGGTGAGATGAGGCTAGGTACGTGTCCATATTTGGATACGTGGGGTCGTTTTGAGAGAAATCACAAAAATAGGCTTTTTCGGGGTTTTCGGGTTCCAACACACGGGTGACTTTTTGCACCGACACTAGAATCGGTAAGCTAGTATTTAGAATAGGTTCTAATCATTATTTAGAACTCGTGGGTAGAGTTTGGGTCGAATCCAGATAGGTTTGGTGTCCGTATCACGCTGTATCGCGAATCGGACACCCCGAAGTCGCCAAAATGTCCATTCGGACCTCGTTTCTCGTTTTCGCTCGCGTGCGCGAGTTAGATTTCTTGTGTGGGGCACGTGTCTAGGCCCTAGAGGGTAGAATTGCAAGATTTGGGTATTCAGATAAGGTTTTGGGTCGTTTAGGAGTATATGTGTGTGTGTCCACATATATGTGTGTCCATGTGTGTGAGTGTGTGTGTGCCCATATATATAGATATCCATATGTGTGTGTGTCTATATATATATATATATGTATGTGTGTGTGTGTCTATATATAGATATAGGTATCCATGTGTGTGTGTATATATATATAGATATGTATGTGTGTGTGTGTCTCTATATATAGATATAGGTATCTATGTGTGTGTGTGTATATATATGTAGATATGAATGTGTGTGTGAGTGTGATATATATATATAAATAGGAGAGGGATATATATATATATATATATAGTGGGATAGAGGAAGAGTTATAGAGAGGAATTAGAGGGAATGAGAGGAAGAGATTGAGGGTGAGAAGAGAGGGAGAGAGTAGACCATTAGCAGCAGCTAGGGGGGAGAGTTTGGGGATGCTGTCCCCCCCCTAAAACAGCAGGAAAAACAGCAGCAACAGCAGAAAAAATGAGCAGCAATAGCAGCCCAAGCAGCCCCCTTTTAGCCCCCTTTAACCCCCACAAAACCCCTATATATATACATATATATATACCCCTATATACCTACATATATACCTATATATATAACCATATATATCCCCCTTAAAATAGCCTATGAGTGGGTTTGTAGAATGAGATAAGAGTGGGTTAGAATAGTGGGTTAGAGTTTAGCTAAAGAGAGAAAAAAGGGAATAGTTGGATATAGAGTAGAAGGGTGATTTTGAGTTCCGAGTGTCGGAACGCGTCCAAAATTGGATGAGACTTAGATAATATAAATTAGATTTTGTGGGTAGGCTCCGAAGTTGAAATCGGAGTTTCGTGTGGGATTAGGAAGAGGGTATCACGCGAAATCATTGAGTATCTCGCGATACTCAAGATAATGGGATTTTACCCTTTTCGACTTTTGGAAATCAAGATACCGTGATACGGTATCGAGGTTCTAGGAGAGGGTTTAAATACCATAATAGAGAGTGGAGGAAAGCTTAGGATGAAGCGAGGAAGCCTAGTGTGGGAGTTAGAACCTAAAGAGGGATTATTACCAAGATAACGGGTAAATCGACAACATATGCCGTAAGATGGACTGGATGTCCACTTTACCAAGGTATCTTGGTAGGTAACGTATGTATAGGCTAGTATCCTACTACCTTAGGGAGCACGGGTCAAAATACCAAGCGTAGGTAGGCTAACTTGATATTCACCTAGGTTAGAAATTTACCTTAGAAAAGGGTAAATTAGGATATTGGCCTACGGCCAAGATTTGAGTTTCGAAGTCCAAGATGGACTTGGATATAGGTTGTAAGGGTTGGTAATGATTAGAAATAGTCGCCTAGACCTAGTCTTGACCTCGGTTGACTTTTTAGACCAAAAGTCAACTATGGGTCAACACTTTACCCAATTTAGTCCCAAATTCCATTAAACTTGAGCAGTTGACCAAAAGTCAACTATTAGTCACCATTGACCTAGGGTTGACCTAGAGTTGACCTAGAGTTGACCAGAGTTGATCCGTTGACCAAACGTCAACTGTAAGTCAACTTTCGACCTAGTTTGATTCGGATTGACTTCTAATGTTCTCCTATGACCAAGGTTAACCTAACTAGACTTGTCTTGACCTAGTATGACCTTGTTAGGCCTAATATGACTTAGAATTGATCCCGTACAATCTAGTTTGACCTTGTTTGACCTAGATTGACTTAGTTTGACGTGTCTTGACCTATTTTGACTCAGTATGACTTAATTTCACTCCCAAACTATTATATTGATACAGTATTCCATCTATAGGTCCTCGAGGCACTATTCTTGGACTCAGTCGATTTATCCATCACAGTACAGGCGAGTACATTCTATGATAATATTTCTATTTTATGATATCGTCTTTGTTTCTAGTATTTAGTGTAGATTATCCTTGTTCTCTTGACATATTATTCACACGGATTGATATTTGTCTGGATCCCGTCATAAGATGTTATTCCTCTTATATATGGTATACACTGGGCAAGCCTTTATTGTTTATTGTTTATTGTATAGATACGATTCCTGCGTAGGCTCGCGACCTCCTCAGAGAATACGTATCATGACGTGTCATGACTGGATCCACTATATTAGTCAGGGATGGGGGTATTAGCGTAGATGTGTGATCAATACCCTATAGTATTATATTGTATCATCATTGTATCACTATAGTATTCTTATTGTATAGTGTTAATCATACACTCACGTTTGATTAGCCAGGCCAAACATTGTATCAAGTTCTAAGCCGATCACATGTTAAAACTAATACTAAACTCACATAGATATAGTTCCAGATTGTTGTACATGATTTATACTGTTTTCCTGTTCTTACATTCAGATTACAGCCTTGACATGCCTTACCATGATTCATGTACACATTATTTACTTCGTAGATTCTCTCTATTTACTGCTACATTTTCAATATCGTCTAACTAGAATTGTTATTTGAGATTTGTGCTCGTTCCATCCTGACTGGATATGTTAACAAAATTTTACAGATTATGGCGAGGAGGATTGTCCTACCTACTACGGTCCGGTTGACGTAGTAGTCGTAGACTTGGAGACCTTGGTTCAGCAGGGCTTGGCTCCGCCCGACGAGCCTCTAGCTTAGTTTAGTTAGACTAGACATTTTGGACTGGACCTTGTCTCCAGCTTGCTACTTGTGTTATTATATTATATTTTGGATTGTATTAGAGACTTGGACTTAGACTTGTATATTATTTGTGTTTGGACTTGACAGGTTATATTTTATAGTCTTGTTGTCTTTATCTTTCAGTCTTTACTTATTTTCTTAGAGTTGTGATTGAGTATTCATATATTATCATTGCTTGTCCTCCATTCGGAGTTGACCATATTCTCGACAGGTTTTGATATTATATATAAACTATTTAGAGTAGAAAACCTACAGCGTTCCATACCGTTTTTACGGTGAGGGCTGGGCGTTGTCACGTGCACGTGCCCTTATAGCGGGTGCGGGTCGTGACATCGGTCCTACAATGTCCATGCCCCAAGCTTCGAAGGGCCAGGAGGCGACTGTAGGATGTAGTGGTTCTGACGGTGTATGAATGAAGTCTGCGTGAAGCTGGCACGCATGGCATTTCTTAGCATATTCAACAACGTCAGCGACTATGGTTGGCCAGTAGTATCCCATGCATCGCAGTCGGTCCTACAACTTTAGGCCAGGTTGATGGGCCCCGCAGGTTCCATCGTGAGCTTCTCGAAGGGCTTCGGCTGCTTCTTCGTTGGACAGACATCGAAGGAGAAGTCCATCGTAGGAGCGTCGATACAGCATTTTAGTAGCCGTATCGTAGTAGAATCGAAGGGAGCGTCTCCTGACTGAGACGGCCTCTTTCGGGTCTTCTGGGAGAATTTCGTAGACAGCGAAGTCGATGAACGAGAATCTCCAATCTTGGACATTAACATCGGCACTGGTTGACATGGCATGGGCCACTCGTGAGCACAGGTTGTTTTTAGGACATACCAAGTCCTGACCCACCACTGTGACGTAGTGTTGAGTGCCGAGGGGTGCTGCTAATGAGGCTGCGAGGCCAGCCGGAGCATCAGCCCCCAGATTTTATAGACGAGGTACGTGTTCGATAAAGAACTCGGTGAAGGTTGAAATGATATTCAATGCAACTTCATGGTAGGGGATCAGATCTTCATGGCGAACCTCGTATTACCCTCTGACCTGGTTAAGGACGAGTTTCGAGTCGTTGTAGGCTTCCAGATGATTCACCCCCAACTGTTGTGCCAGCTGGAGTCCCATAATGAGCGCATTATACTCAGCAACATTGTTGGAGCACGGCTTTGAAATGGAGTAAGCACGCTGGATGACCAGCTGATCGGGAGAGACTAATACCACCCCCACTCCAGTGATAATTTAGCCTTTGGGGCCTGTTCTTGAAGCGCCATCGAAGAACATCCGCCAGACGGAGCCTTCTTCGGTGACGTTTGATTCTTGGACCTCATCCGGGATGTCTTCGTAGAGTTTTGAGGACTCTGGGATGGGGTGTGCAGCTAAAAAGTCGGCCAGAGCTTGACCTTTAACAGCTTTTTGTGGAACGAACACCATATTGTATGGCGTTAGCAAGATCGCCCATGTGGCAAGCCGGAAGTTTAATGATCCTGGCTTCGTCATGAGGACTCTGAGCGGATTGACTCGGGAAATGACATGAATTGTCTGGCCCGAGACATAATGACGAGTCTTTTGGATTGCAAAAACCAGAGCCAAGCACTCCTTTTCAACGGGGTTGTACCGGTGTTCGGCCTCGATCAGAGTTCGACTGAGGTAGTAGATTGCTTGCTCATAGCCTGTATCGCTGTTCTGAGCTAGCAGAGCACCAAGGGAATGATCCATAGCACGGACGTAGAGGATAAATGGTTTGCCGGCGACGGGTGCCACCAGGACTGGCGGGCTTGTCAGATAAGCCTTGATGTCGTCGAAAGCCTTTTGGCACTCCTCTGTCCAGACGTAAGAGACTCCCTTCTTCATGAGCTGAGTGAAGGGTTGACATTTGCCAGAAAGGTTTGCTATGAACCTCCGGATGTATGCCAGACGCCCCTGTAGGCCTCGAAGTTCTCGAAGGTTCTTCGGAGGGTCCATCTCGAGGATGGCTTTGGTCTTCTCGGAATCGACATGAATGCCTTTCGCCGTGATAATGAAACCTAAGAACTTTCCGCTAGAAACCCCCAGGAAGGATTTAGCGGGGTTCATCTTGAGTTGATGCGCCCGTATGAGATCGAAGAATGTCTTGAGGTCTTGCAGGTGATCTCCTTTGAGTCGGCTCTTGACTGCGATGTCGTCAACATAGCATTCGACCGTCTTGCGAAGATGCTGACGGAAAATGGTGCTCATAGCTCGTTGGTATGTCGCACCAGCGTTCCTCAAGCCGACGGGCATCACTGTGTAGCAAAAAATGCCTTTTGGAGTCCTGAATGACGTGTGTTTTCGTCATCGGAGAACATCTTGATCTGGTTGTAGCCTGAATACCCGTCCATGAAAGACATGCGTTCGAAGCCACATGTGTTGTCGATCATCACGTCGGTGATTGGAAGTAGGAATTCGTCCTTCGGGCAAGCAGAGTTGAGATCCCTAAAGTCGATACAAACTCGTATTTTCCCATTCTTTTTGGTGACGGGGACGACGTTGGCTACCCAATCTGGGTGTTGTTCTTCCCGGATGAAGCCGCTGGCCAAGAGCTTGTCCACCTCCTGATCAATAGCGTTCATGATGTTCGGACGGAAGCATCGCTGTTGTTGTTTGATAGGCTTGGCATCAGGTAAGATGTTCAGCCTATACATCGCGATCTGGGGGTCAAGTCCCGGCATATCTTCGTAACTCCAGGCGAAGACATCGATATACTCTTTAGCCAGCTGGATTAAAGATTCTCGGTCTTCTTCTTTTAGGCTTTTGTTGACGAAGATGGGTTTGGAAGAAGATCCATTCCCAAGGTCGATCTGCTCGACCTCGTCTTCGGTGGGAGGTTCACGTAGTTCAAAACGAGACTCCCACTGCTCTCCCAGGCGTTGAGCCCAGGGTTCTTCTTCAAAGAATTCTGGCGTTTGGCCTTCATCTTCTTGAGGTTGTGCTGATGTCATGTTGGCTGACAGCACTTTCTTGAAGACTGATCCGATGCTGGTATCGAAATCCCAGGTTGATGCTTCGGACGAGTGAGAATGTTCTACCTCTTCCGTGTCTGAACTCTCAGGAGTTGACGGTGGCGTGACATAGCCTACCCCCCGTCGAGTTTTATTATAGTAGTCCTGCAGCTTTCCTTTAGGTGTTGGAAGCCGGAGAGGGAGACGTCGACCCTTGCCGTAGTTCAGGCCTTTGTTGCTTTTCAGGTCGTAACCCATCTTTTGGATGAGATACTTTGCCTTGTCCGTGTACCGATAGACTTGTATTCTGCCGGTATCTGGTTCTGGCTCGAGTGGCGGGAGGTCTTGATGACGCTCAACTTTGCCGAAGATGATGGATTCTTCGTCTCGATTCCGTGGCGGGACTATGTAACAGACCCCTTAGGACGGGACTACTCGATTTACATGATGGACGATCGTTATTTGTGTTTGCAATGACCGTAGAGCGTTATCTAATGTATATATGGCATTCCAATGTGGAAGACTAGAATAATTAAAAGACACTCTATTATTGATAAAATGCGAGATTTTATCCCGCGGGATTACATTGTCCAGAGAGGGTGCATCTACATCAGCAGAGATATATTCCCCTAGCTCTTCGTCTGTGACTACTGGAGTAGGATTGGGAGAGTCCACCACAGCATTGGTCTTGGAGTCCGAGAGGACTATGCGGGCCTTTTCTGGCAGCTTGGATGGCGGCGGCTTGCCTTTAAGACGCACCTTCAGAGGTGCCTCCATTGTACCTTCGGTGATTGGCGCCTTTCCCTGTAGTTTTGCCATAAGGGGAGCCGATGTTTGAGGTGGCTTTTCCTTGAGCCGTATCTTCAGGGGAGCTTCAGGAGCAGCTGGTGCTTTCCCGGGCAGTTTGATGCTCATGGAAGGCAACTTCTGAGGCGGTTTGCCTTTGAGTCGGATCTTCAAAGGAGCGTCGGGAGTGACCTCAGGCTCCATGTCCGGCTCTGCTGTCGTTTCTGCCTCATCATCAGCATCATTGCCTTCCTCCACGTCAGGTGACTTGTACAGGTCAGAATTGGTGAAGTAGGCTTCATTCCCTTTGAAAGGGTCGATGTCCGCGAACTCCGTCCGGATGACGTTGTTGGTGGACACGTACTTCATACATTGGTGGAGCGTGGATGGCACCACCATGTACTCATGCAGCCATGGACGACCCAACAGGAGGTTGTAGTTGACGTCGGCGTCCACGACATAATAAGTCACCTCAGTTCTGAGGTTACCGATATGGCATTTTAGTCGTATCTTGCCCAGTGGCTCGCTTTTGCTAGCATTGAAGCCACTGATAGTTGTATTAGAAGGCGCCAATCGGTACATTGGGATCCCCAGTGTTGAGAGCAGCATCTTCGGGATGTTGCTGAGGGAAGACCCCGGATCGATCTGAATCCGTTTTACCTTGACTGAACCGATATATCCTGTATAATACAGCGGCCTGTTGTGTCGGTTGTGCTTGAGCAGCATGTCCTGTTGGGTGAAGGTTATATTAGGGATAATGTCACGTCCCGCTTCCCGGATGGAAGGGTGACGTCATAAACACATCTCCAGGCTACGCGCCGAAAACGCGATTGTCGCCTGTAATCATCAGCAGAATGGAAAATACAAAGAATCTCATGGTATTTAAAATATAGTGTAGCAATATTACAGGGAACTTTTCCAACAATTTCTATTACAGATTATTACAAAAATAGATTTGCAAAATGATAACGATACTGCTGGTCATAATTATGGGCAGTCCAGACAGTTACTCCTCATTGTAATGCGGCGATACTTCGGCGGAGGCGTCTTCTTCTTCTTCACCTAGTGAACAAATACTAGGTCGTTTAGAAAACGACGAGCAAGTCCTCGGCCAAGAACGGTAAGAAAACTAAACAAAAGAGAAGAGACATGGTATACTAAAGTGCACTACTATGTATATATATACATGCTCTAGTAAAACATGAATGGAGATCAAAGTCCTACTCCATGAATAATTAAGATTTACGAGCTTCCCTTGAGCTTTTAATAGGAATTGCTTCTCTTGAGCAATTAAGGACACTGCTTACTTATAATAGGCAGCGTAGTTTTCTGGAGTAAGATTTGAAAAAGAAATGCAGTTTTGAGAACAATACTCCGAATAATCCTCTAAATATTTTTCGTGAACAATCCCGTTGACCTAGGATCAGGCTGTGATTTCCGAGCCTCCCTTGGGCTAAAAAGACATCTATTGATGTTACTGTCAGATAGATGTAGAGCTTCCCTTGGGCTAGTACACCCTAGTCGAAACTAGATGCACTGATTTCCGAGATTTCCGAATATTGATCAGCTTTTTGTTATTTATGTTACGGGATATCTAGGGATATTCAGTTGTTCTCCCCTCCCAAATGCTTCCTTAATTGAGAAATTTCTAAAAATTTTCGAAGGTCGGAAATTTGTCTATCTCCTAAATTTTTCAAAAATTTCGGCAGAGTCTCCTTTGTATTTAGGAGCCCCGAAAATTTACAAGAAACAATTATATAATGAAAGAAAAATATGGGCTCGCCGACCCCTTCGGTGGAGCAACTCTCAATACCGGAACCACGCAAGTAAGTATTGGGCTCGCCGACCCCTTCGGTGGAGCAACTCTCAACACCGGAACCATGCAAAGAATAAAAGAACAGAAAGGAACTGGAGATTTATACCTGAACAAGCATTGATTACCTTTCTTTTAGCAATAGATCAATTTGCGGCTTGCTAATGGCTTTGCAGTTTGTCAAATAGAGCAAATATTTATTTAACTATGCAAGACTTCATAATGTATAACCATATATGTACAGGTACACATATATATATATGTATGTATATATTTATATGTAGATATATATAAAGATATATATATATATATATGTATGTAGATATATATATATATATATGTATATTTATATATATGTATGTGTAGATATATATATATATATATATATATATATATATATATATATATATATATATATATTTATATATACATATATATACATATATATATGTATGTATATATATATATATATATATGTAGGTAGTATAACGAGAATTAAACCAAATGAAACTCTTCCATATTGCATGAAGCAGGGGAATGTAATATAAACGGAAATTATTTCTAACTATAGACACACACAAAATTGAGTAACTACGTAGTGAGTAGAGAAAAGCATGGTCCTTTTACCTTTCCGGCGTACGGTCCAGTTGTTCAGTTCCAATGTTTATGACAACTTACCATTGGAGAGTCCCATATGTTCATATGTGTTTGCTTGTTCATGAAGAGTTCAATAGTTCATGTCCATAATCGCAAGTCCAAAATCCGTGTTCGAAATTGATTCCTCTATTTGTGTCCAATCGTTTATCCACTTGTTCGTGATACATTACAATAAATATTTAATACTTTTGTCTATGTCTATCAAAAATTAAACATTTGCAAAAATTAAAGTTGCAATATTTTAAAATATCTCAAATTGGGTTAAATGTTATCAAAATTTCAGAATTTAATTAACCATGATTAGGGATATTCCCTTAACTTTTATTCCAAGCTAAATATTATGAGAAGGAGAAATTTATATGTAGCATGATATTCAGATTTTAAAAGATTAACCGATACAATTTTAAATTTCTATTATTACCAAAACTTGACCAAACTTGTGTAATTATAACAAAATTTCAGAATCTAACATGATTTATAATAATTCCTATTAAATTCTAGATGGAAAAGATTAGGGAAGAAGGGGAGAAGAGGAGGACTTGCCTTGGATTGGGAATGCCCTAGACTTCTCCACAAGCCCTAATTGAATCCCAATAGCAAAATAACAATTTTGTTAGTATTCTAACCTAGTTGGAATTGGAAAAAATAGAGATTGGGGAAAGGAGAAGAAGTTTACCTAGGTTTCCTCTCTTTGGAATTGTTGGAGAAAAGGATGAAGAAGAAGATGGAGTGGAAGATGAAGTGGAGGTGGCCGGGAGGGGCGGCCGGCGGCTGGCAGCGGCGGCGGACGGCGGGCGGCAGCGGGGCAGCGGCAGCAGCTGGGGTCGGGAGGGGGGGTCGGGTGTGAGTGTTTTGTTTTGTTTTGTTTTATTTTTTTTTTCTTTTTCCTTTTCCTTTCTCTTTGTAGTGTGTGTGTGTGTTTATATAGGGAAAGGGGGGGTTATGTGCTGCTGGTGGTAGGATTTTGGGGGGGGTGTGTTTGAGTGTTGGGGGGGGGGAGATTATATAGAGGGGTGAGATGGTGAGGTGTCCCCCCATTAAATACATGGGGGACACCTCTCCTTCTACAATCTTCTTCATTTAATGATTATTAATATATTTTTGAAGCAAATAATAATAATAATAATAATAATAATAATAATAATAATAATAATAATAATAATAGTAATATAAGAGTATGACAAGTCTACTCCCCTTAGAAAAATTCCGTCCTCGGAATTGGAAATAACTAGTACAATGATTGATTGCTAACCTGGTTTAGGGAATAGATACGGATATTGCCTTCGCATATCTGCTTCCTTTTCCCAAGTTGAATCTCCAGGCGAATCCTTGCTCTATGCGACTCGTACTAATGGAATGATCCGATTGCGGAGTACCTTCTCTCTTCGATCTAAGATCCCAATAGGTTTCTGTTCGATCCGTAGTGTAGGTCCAACGGTGATTTCTGAATGGTCGAGTATATGGCTCGGATCAGACACATATCTTCGTAATTGGGAAACATGGAATACATTGTGGACTCCCTCTAGTGTTGTGGGTAAAGCAAGCCGATATGATACATTCTCTATTTTCTCCAATATGTCGAAGGGCCCAATGTATCTCGGACTCAGTTTTCCTCTGGTCCCGAATCTGATGGTTCCTTTGGTTGGTGAAATCTTCAGAAAAACATGATCTCCAGGTTGAAATTCCAGTATTCTTCGGTGCTTATCAGCCTACATCTTCTGTGTATTCTGGGCTGCTTGCAAGTGACTTCTTATTATCTTGACTATGTCCACAGTTTGCGTCACCAGTTCTGGCCCTAATAATTGTCTTTCTCCTACGTCGGTCCAACATACCGACGATCTGCATTTTCTACCATATAGTGCTTCAAAAGGGGCCATTTTGATACTATCGTGATAACTGTTGTTATATGAAAATTCTACCAGATGTAGATGATCATCCCATGCTCCTCCAAAATCTAAAGTACAAGCTCTCAACATGTCTTCTAGTGTCTGAATGGTTCTTTCAGACTGGCCGTCCGTTTGGGGGTGGTAGGCGGAGCTAAATTTCAATTGAGTGCCAAGGTTTTCTTGCAGGCTTTTCCAGAAGTGTGAAGTAAACCGGGTATCTCTATCTGATACTATACTCACTGGTACTCCATGCTGGCTGACAATCTGTTTCATGTACGTTTCTGCCAGTACCTCTGTTGACTGTCCAACTCGAAAAGGAAGAAAACGAGCGGACTTCGTAAGTCTATCCCCAATGACCCAAATAGCATTATTACCCCTTTGGGTCCTAGGCAGTCCTGTCACAAAATCCATCGTGAGATGCTTCCACTTCCATTCTAGTATGGGCAACGGCTGAAGAAGTCCTGCTGTTCTTTGATGCTCCGCTTTCACTTGTTGACAGACGAGACATCTGGATACGAATCTGGCGATTTCTCTCTTCATCCCGTGCCACCAAAATGTCTGTTTCAAATCTTTATACATTTTAGTGCTGTCCGGATGAATAGAATATTATGAGTTATGGGCTTCTGTCATGACTTTCGTCCTCAAATCTCCACTGGGCACACATAACCGATCTCCGAATCTGAGCGATCTGTCCGGATGCTTCCTTATCCCGGTCTGGAGCCCTGCTTCTGTTTGTTTCCAAATTTTCTAAAGTTTTGGATCACTTTGTTGTGCTTTCTTAATTCTATCTATTAAGGAGGATTGCACTTGTAAGTTTTGCCATATCCCTTCGGTTATCGGACATATTACTTCAATTCCCATTTTCCTCAAATCCTCAAGGATTTCCTTGGGTGTATTTAGAAAGAAAGCTTCAGGTCTTCTACTTAAGGCATCGGCCACTTTATTAGCCTTGCCTGGATGATATGTTAGCTCCATATCAAAATCCTTCAGTAACTCCAACCATCTTCTTTGCCTCATATTGATCTCCTTTTGTGTGAAGACATACTTTAAGCTTTTGTGATCGGTGTAGATTTTGATTCTTTCTCTGTATAAATAGTGTCTCCATAACTTGAGTGCAAACACCACTGCTGCAAGTTCGAGATCATGAGTTGGATAATTTCTTTCATGTGTCTTTAATTGTCTGGATGCATATGCTATGACTCTTCCGTGCTGCATCAGTACACATCCTAGACCCTTTCCTGATGCATCACTATATATCTCATATCGACCCGAACCAGATGGTAATGCCAGTATTGGGGCTGAAATTAATCTTTTCTTTAATTCGTCAAATGCGGCTTGACATTTCTCTGTCCAGTTAAACTTTTCTTCTTTTTGGGTAAGACGGGTTAAAGGTTCTGCAATCCTTGAAAAATTTTCTACGAATCTTCGGTAATAACCAGCCAACCCCAAGAAACTTCTGATTTCTGCTACAGACTTAGGTGTCGGCCAAGACTTAACTGCTTCCACTTTCTTTGGGTCTACCGAGATACCTTCTCCACTGACAATATGCCCTAAAATGGTATTTGATCCAGCCAAAATTCACATTTACTAAGCTTGGCATATAATTTTTTCTCCCGCAAAGTTTGCAATACTATCCTCAAGTGCTTTTCATGCTCCTCTTCACTTTTGGAGTATATAAGAATGTCATCAATGAATACAATCACAAACTTATCCAGATATTAGTAAAATACTCGATTCATCAGGTCCATAAATATAGCTGGTGCATTTGTCAACCCGAATGGCATAACTAAGAATTCGTAATGCCCATACCGAGTTCTAAATGTAGTCTTTGGAATATCTTCCTTCTTTACCTTTACTTGGTGATATCCGGACCTTAAATCAATTTTTGAAAATACCCTTGCCTCTCCTAACTGATCAAATAATTGATCGATCCTAGGTAAGGGATATTTATTTTTGATGGTAACCTCATTCAAAGCCCTATAATCAATTACTAGGCGTAGGGTACCATCCTTCTTTTTTACAAATAATACCGGCGCACCCCATGGCGAAGCGCTAGGCTGAATAAATCTCTTGGATAATAATTCTTTTATTTGTTTGTTTAACTCAGCCAGCTCCTCCTTGTTCATTGGGTATATCTTTTTGGCTATGGGTGCAGCTCCAGGTATTAAATCTATAGAGAATTCTACCGCTCTATCTGGGGGTAGCCCTGGCAATTCTTCTGGGAACACGTCCTTAAATTCTTCTACTACTCTTGGGAATGGTTGTTCTGCCACTCCTTGCAGCAGTACTGGTAGTTCAAATTTCTCTAATTCTTCTGCATTGAATTCATTCTGGTCCCTTACAAACTCACAAAATTCTCCGTCAGGGAGTTGAAAGGAAACTTTCCCTTGACCGCAATCTATGTTGGCTAATGTTGCAGTTAACCAATCCATACCCAATATTATATCATAGTTGCTTGTTGGGAATACGAGCAACCGGGTACGAAAAGCTCCTACACCCAGTTTTATTGGACATCTACTACAGACCCGACTGACTTCTACTACTCCATTACCGGTGAGGACCTTTAGTGATTTAGGCAGAGGTTGTGACTCTATTTCACGTTGTGATATAAAAAAAGATGATATAAATGAATGGGTAGCCCCGGAATCAAATAATACTGATGCTGGATATGCAGAAATTAAAATGGTACCTGAAATTACTTCTCCGGGAATATTAGCGTCTTCGGCTCCCATCACAAATGCTTGCCCTTGCTTATTCCTTTTCTTGTTATTATTTTGGGCTTGAGTCGCCCGTTGTGCCTGTTGAAATTGATATGCCTGAGGTGCATAGGGTGGCCTGTACTGATTTCCATAAGCCATGGCTGCTTGTGACGTTGGTGCCTGCAACATAGGTCGAGGTTGGGTTCCTTGAACTGGAGGTCGGTATCCCTGATTGAAGCTTTGTGTGATTGCTCCAGTTGCAGGCATTTGAGGGCATTGATGGATTGGATGATTACCTGCCCCACATTTCAAACAGAGTCCTAATCTCTTTCTACATACATTTATCTTATGGCCTGGTTTATGGCAGTAATTACAGACAACGGATCGGTCTTGATTGCCATTCTGAGGACGCTTAGGCGGTCCCTGCCAATGATTCTTGTTGGAGGATGCCCCCTCCTCAAAACTCCTCTTAGGTTGTGGAGACCGGAAAGGTTGTTCTTCTTTCAGTATCCTTTCTTGGTCTCGAGCAGCTTCTGTTGCCTCTGAAAATGTTCGGCATCTATAAGAGGCGACCCTACTTTTCAGTTGGGTCCCAAGTCCTTCTACGAACCTGGATATCTTTGTGTCTTCATCTGTTATCATGTTGGGGGCAAATCGACTAAGTCGGGAAAATTTCGCAACGTACTCATCAACTGTACGTCTTCCCTGTTTCAGGTAGTTGAACTGTCGTTCTAATTCTATCCGCGCAGACTTGGGATAGAACCTGTCTTCAAATTTCTTCTTGAATTCCGCCCATGACATAACTTCGTCAGAATCTTCGGGGTACTCAGCGCTCCACCAGTATCCAGCAATGTCCTCTAGCTGGATGCGAATTGCTGGCACCATGTCCTCGGGCTTAACTTTGGCAGCCTTCATTAAGCCTTCAATGGTTCTCAGCCATTGACTTGCTTCCATCGCATTTTCAGTCCCTTTAAACTTGGGCGGTCTAAGATCCCTGAATTCTTTTAGGGTTTTATCCTTGGTATTATTTGAATTCTGTATTTGTTCTAGTATCGTAGCATTTGTGGCATGGGCAGCATGGGCCTGTTGACTATTGGATTCCAATAGTTGCTGGAATAATCGGAACATGTCTGCCACGGTTGGCTCAGTCGACGTTTGAGATTGTGTATTGTTTGATCGATCGTGATTGTCCATATCCTGAAATAAAAGACACAATCCCTCAGGAAATATTTTGGCTCACAATGTTCATTCATAACAAGGTATACAACAGAGTCATCTATATTTCATTAAAATGAGAGTATTACAAAAGTGGTTTTCACTCTCAACTTTACATTTGTTTACATCCTTTTCATCTAACCTACTCATGTCACTCCACTTCCCCAAAATGTGACATAGTATCCATCTCTATCTGTCCCTACTTGTATACATATCTGTCGATTTTCAAAATACCACACAACAGACAAAAAGATTCCTTCCTTACTGTACATATGTTGGTTAGGTTTTTTTTTTCTTATTCTATGGCCTCGATGATGATTCTGTCCTCAGTGAGGATGTCAACTTCTGGATGGAGTCTTTCAAAATCATCTAAGGTACCCTCATATCCATGTAGTCCGATATAAATACGGTTTGGGTCTCGGACATGCAGGCAGTAAGTTGTATTTTCCTGATATACTTCGGCTCCGTCTTCAATGTCCCTGACAATGGGACGCATGATTGCATAGAATACTTGGTAGACATGGATATCGTACCAGTCAGGTGCGTTCCACATTAGTCTGGCATAACGCTGGTATAAGTATATAGTGTAATCACTTCCGTCCCATTCCAAACTTGGCATAAATAGATTCATACCTACATTCATAATATTCTTAAGAAAATATTTACCAGGAAGAAAATATAGGAAAAACATATTTATTTATACAACATGTTCCTACTACATACATTCATGATCCTTCTACATACTGGGGTTCTAATACTTATTTTACATATCTCACTACCTATATTCACATACATCCCTTACATAATTAAGGATTTAATATTTACATATCTATATTTATACATCATCATCATCCTAGGGGTCTAAATCCACATACGTCTTATATTAAGGATCCTCGCCTCTGGGTATGCTTGCTTCCATTCTTCTAGTGTACCGTTGCGTTCATTCTCCGGACCTTCGGAGGGTTCTGCCTTGATTAGTACATAATAATGTACTGTATTATAATATATCTTTCTTTCATCTACGATGTCTGTCACCACTGGGTATTTCATCTCGTAGTGTACTCCATAAGCTTCTATCATTCCCTTCGGCGCTACTTTCCACATCTTCTTCACAAAAGCATAATACTCATCCATGCTATGACTGTCATTGTTCAGTCTTGCGAAGGGTGCAAATCGGGGCATTATCTACATCAAGAATTTCTTGAGTCACTATCCATTTACTAGGATTAAACAGTTGGTTAGAAAAGAGGCAATCATCTGTTAACTATTGATACTTCCTTCTCAGGGATTTCTAAAGTGTGATTGGGACTCGTAGTGCTCCCTATGATTCTAGAACCCTACGTTTTTCCGAACCTATGTCCTATCTAGATTTTCTATTCTTGCTGACCTGCATGGGCCACCACTAAAAGACATGTCACGTCCCGCTTCCCGGATGGAAGGGTGACGTCATAAACACATCTCCAGGCTACGCGCCAAAAATGCGATTGTCGCCTGTAATCATCAGCAGAATAGAAAATACAAAGAATCTCATGGTATTTAAAATATAGTGTAGCAATATTACAGGGAACTTTTCCAACAATTTCTATTACAGATTATTACAAAAATAGATTTGCAAAATGACAACGATACTGCTGGTCATAATTATGGGCAGTCCAGACAGTTACTCCTCGTTGTAATGCGGCAATACTTCGGCGGAGGCGTCTTCTTCTTCTTCACCTAGTGAACAAATACTAGGTCGTTTAGAAAACGACGAGCAAGTCCTCGGCCAAGAACGGTAAGAAAATTAAACAAAAGAGAAGAGACATGGTATACTAAAGTGCACTACTATGTATATATATACATGCTCTAGTAAAACATGAATGGAGATCAAAGTCCTACTCCATGAATAATTAAGATTTCCGAGCTTCCCTTGAGCTTTTAATAGGAATTGCTTCTCTTGAGCAATTAAGGACACTGCTTACTTATAATAGGCAGCGTAGTTTTCTGGAGTAAGATTTGAAAAAGAAATGCAGTTTTGAGAACAATACTCCGAATAATCCTCTAAATATTTCCCGTGAACAATCCCGTTGACCTGGGATCAGGCTGTGATTTTCGAGCCTCCCTTGGGCTAAAAAGACATCTATTGATGTTACTGTCAGATAGATGTAGAGCCTCCACTGGGCTAGTACACCCTAGTCGAAACTAGATGCACTGATTTCCGAGATTTCCGAATACTGATCAGCTTTTTGTTATTTATGTTACGGGATATCTAGGGATATTCAGTTGTTCTCCCCTCCCAAATGCTTCCTTAATTGAGAAATTTCTAAAAATTTTCGAAGGTCGAAAATTTGTCTATCTCCTAAATTTCTCAAAAATTTCGGCAGAGTCTCCTTTGTATTTAGGAGCCCCGAAAATTTACAAGAAACAATTATATAATGAAAGAAAAATTTGGGCTCGCCGACCCCTTCGGTGGAGCAACTCTCAACACCGGAACCACGCAAGTAAGTATTGGGCTCGCGACCCCTTCGGTGGAGCAACTCTCAACACCGGAACCATGCAAAGAATAAAAGAACAGAAAGGAACTGGAGATTTATACCTGAACAAGCATTGATTACCTTTCTTTTAGCAATAGATCAATTCGCGGCTTGCTAATGGCTTTGCAGTTTGTCAAATAGAGCAAATATTTATTTAACTATGCAAGACTTCATAATGTATAACCATATATGTACAGGTACACATATATATGTATGTTTATATTTATATGTAGATATATATAAAGATATATATATATATATATGTATGTAGATATATATATATATATATATATATATATATATATATGTATATTTATATATATGTATGTGTAGATATATATATATATATAGAGAGATTTATATATAGATATATATACATATATATGTATGTATATATATATATATATATATATATATATATATATATATATATATATATATATATATATGTAGGTAGTATAACGAGAATTAAACCAAATGAAACTCTTCCATATTGCATGAAGCAGGGGAATGTAATATAAACGGAAATTATTTCTAACTATAGACACACACAAAATTGAGTAACTACGTAGTGAGTAGAGAAAAGCAGGGTCCTTTTACCTTTCCGGCGTACGGTCCAGTTGTTCAGTTCCAATATTTATGACAACTTACCATTGGAGAGTCCCTTATGTTCATATGTGTTTGCTTGTTCATGAAGAGTTCAATAGTTCATGTCCATAATCGCAAGTCCAAAATCCGTGTTCGAAATTGATTCCTCTATTTGTGTCCAATCGTTTATCCACTTGTTCGTGATACATTACAATAAATATTTAATAATTTTGTCTATGTCTATCAAAAATTAAACATTTACAAAAATTAAAGTTGCAATATTTTAAAATATCTCAAATTGGGTTAAATGTTATCAAAATTTCAGAATTTAATTAACCATGATTAGGGATATTCCCTTAACTTTTATTCCAAGCTAAATATTATGAGAAGGAGAAATTTATATGTAGCATGATATTCAGATTTTAAAAGATTAACCGATACAATTTTAAATTCCTATTATTACCAAAACTTGACCAAACTTGTGTAATTATAACAAAATTTCGGAATCTAACATGATTTATAATAATTCCTATTAAATTCTAGATGGAAAAGATTAGGGAAGAAGGGGAGGAGAGGAGGACTTGCCTTGGATTGGGAATGCCCTAGACTTCTCCACAAGCCCTAATTGAATCATAATAGCAAAATAACAATTTTGTTAGTATTCTAACCTAGTTGGAATTGGAAAAAATAGAGATTGGGGAAGGAGAAGAAGTTTACCTAGGTTTCCTCTCTTTGGAATTGTTGGAGAAAAGGATGAAGAAGAAGATGGAGTGGAAGATGAAGTGGAGGTGGCCGGGAGGGGCGGCCGGCGGCTGGCAGCGGCGGCGGACGGCGGGCGGCAGCGGGGCAGCGGCAGCAGCTGGGGTCGGGAGGGGGGTCGGGTGTGAGTGTTTTGTTTTTTTTTCTTTTTCCTTTTCCTTTCTCTTTGTAGTGTGTGTGTGTTTATATAGGGAAAGGGGGGGGGGTTATGTGCTGCTGGTGGTAGGATTTTGGGGGGTGTGTGTTTGAGTGTTGGGGGGGGGGAGATTATATAGAGGGGTGAGATGGTGAGGTGTCCCCCCCATTAAATACATGGGGGACACCTCTCCTTCTCTAATCTTCTTCATTTAATGATTATTAATATATTTTTGAAGCAAATAATAATAATAATAATAATAATAATAATAATAATAATAATAATAGTAATATAAGAGTATGACAGATAACCTTATCCGTACAGTGGCAGTGCGTGCATACAGTTGGGAGATCTTCAGGCTGCTTGACCTGACTGATGAAGGACTCAGCATCCTTCAGGGCTTCACAGAGAGCTTCGCGAGTGTCTTTGGAAAGACGAAGGAGCTCAAACAGAGAGAGGCGGGCAGGAGTACTGGCCAGTTGTGCCAGTATGTCGAAGTTGTGGGGCTTGGCTAGCCCCGAAGAATTTTCCTTTCGCAGAGGCCTATCGAAGCGGGCTTCTATCTGCTTCTGCTTATTGGCTGCTGGGGGCTTAGACGGGCCCTCCTCCTGGACAGCAGGGACGGTGCAGGGAGGCACCACCTCGACGGCAGCTTCGTCTGGTTGGGTGTTCAGTTGTGAACGCGTCTGTACAGAAAGTGCCTCTTCCGCTGCGGAAGAGACCATGCGACAAGACTTGATCTTCCTGCCTTTGGATTTGGAGGTAGGGCGTACCTCCGGTTGAGTCACCTCGGAGACAAGATCAGGGTGAACCCATAGGATCTCTCCCCGAGATGTTGTGAGTGGGATGAGTCCACTCACGTTGTCTCGAGTAGGTGGTAAGTTAACCACCTCCATTGTCGTCTTAGGGATGGGGACGACGCCATCTTGTGTTGTAGTTGGTGGCAGGGTGTCGAACTGGAGTGAAACCACGTTGGCTGACACCATCTTTTCCTCGTAGTCGATGGAGATTACATCTGCATTGATCATGCGCTGGATGTAATTCTTGAGGACATACCAGTCCTTGGTTGGGTGTCCGACAAACCGATGGTAGTGACAGTACCTCGGGTTGTCCACTTTCCCAACCTCGTCGGGACGTTCCGAGTTCGGCAGCTTGATCTTGTCACCCTGCTTCAGTATCTCAAAAATTTGCAGGGTGTCTTCGTCATTGAACGAATAAACCTTCTTTGGCCTTGGTGCAAGTGGAGGCTTCTGGGTAGGTGCTGATGCACCTTTTGAGGCATTGACAGTTAATGCCTGTTTCCCCTTTGTCTCTCGTCCGGGATTGTTGGCTGCAGGCCGTTTTCCCTTGTCCTCGAAGTCAGGGAAACTGACTCCCAGAAGACGAGCATTGGCCACCTTCTTTTCCGTGACTTCTGCTTCAATGATCAAGGAGCTCCAGTCGGGAGGAGGAGTATAGTTGAGCCAGAGTTTGACTGCAGGCAGCATGTTCATGCTGCAGGAGGAGAGAAGTGCATGTTCTGGCATGCCCGGAGGCAGTCTGAAGCAGGCCTGGCATACTGAGATCTTGGGGGAATCGAGTCAAAGGACATGTGTCATCGGCCCATGGCTCGAAGATCTCGGATTTGGTGGGGAATGATCTGGTAGAATGCGCCTGGGATTGGGCGCATGAGGAGACTTTGGCTCACAACCTTTGGGAGTCACGAACCATTCGGGGCACATGGCTTTTGAGGCGCATGCGAGGCTTCAGTAATGACTTAACTCCTGTCTTTCGGGATCAGAGAGAAGTCTGGGGCGCATGGCTTTTGAGGCGCATGCAGAGCTTTAATGGTGACTTTCCTTCTGTCTTTAGGGATCAGAGAGAAAGTCTGAGGCGCATGGCTTTTAAGGCGCATACAGATTTGGGCGCATGGCTGCGGAGGCGCATGCAAGTGGTTGGGTGGCCACGTGGGTTGTAACCGCCGGAGGAAAGTAATGATGATGCTGACGTCGGCGATGCTTCGTCTTCTGAAAAAGCTGTCAAGTGTTCAGTCTTCGGGAAGCGTGCTGCCAACTCTGTCAGTTCAGCATTTGATGTTTTTTGACATTCGATGGACAGCTGAGTGGGCGCATCGGTTGGCGTTCCACTAGGCGTATGGGGACGCATGGGGGCACATCCCCCGTGATGTGCTTGGTCCTGAAGGGCGCGTCTGTGTGATGCGCTTGATGTTGAAGGGCGCGTCCGCTTTGTGACATGTCTTTAATGGTGCGACTGTTACGATCTTCGAGTGCTTTAAATAGCTGTTTTGACTTAGTTGAATTCGAAGCGTCAGGTTCATCCATTTAATGCAAATTCATTGCACGAAATTCGCAGAGCCATCCACTTGGCACATGGGTTTGATTTGCCCGGCCTATAAATAGTGGCATAGAGAGAGTTTGCTTCTCGTTCTCTCACATTCTTCTGACATGAATTTGTTTACTCTGATGCATTCTGTTGATGAGATGCTCCCGAGGGTGAAGATGCGACGCAATGTCTTCATTGATGCACTTGAAGGTGACTGTTACATCCAAAAGTTCGAGTCGAGGGCTTCCGAGGCAGGCAGAAGGTGCCTGTTGCATCCAAAGATAGGGATGCACGAGCCCCATCTCCGTCATGTGGGAAGAGCCACAGATCGGAATTGTGGTGCTGCGGCTTTGGGGGCTCTTTCTTCCTTCAAAATGGGTGTCGCCCATTCTGGTTGTGTTGAAAGCTGCTCCTTTAGCCGCGGTTTCGATTACGGTCTTCCTTCGCCTTTGGAGGCTCTTTCGAAACCTCCCCTGGCCACAGGTTGGCTTGTGGTGCTTTTCTCTTCCTCGGTTTGGGGAGCTCTTCCTCCAGCTAGAGGGTTGATTGCCACCCTCGTTCTGCTTAATAAATGCTTCATTAGTCGAAGCATTTAGACGGCGGTGAGCCTGGCTGGAAGAGCGGCACATAACTGGACTGCTGAAGGGATGCACATAACTGAGGATGCACATGACTGAGCTGCTGAAAGGATGCGCCCCGCTGAGGGCGCACGGTGAGATGCGCTTGACTGAGGGCGCATGGTGGGATGCGTCTGACTAAGGGCGCATGGTGGGATGCGCCTGACTGAGGGCGCATGGTGATTGTTGTGCCTGGCTGTAGACTTAGGATCTTTTCTTTTTGTAGAAGTTCTCCTTTGTACAACCTTTTCTAGACATGTAATAGACTTTTATATGTAATAAAAAGTCCTCTTTCAAATATCTATATTTGTTGTCTTTGCTGTGTGAAGTACTTTGTCCGAGCTCTGCGACGCATGTAGGATTTGGTGCATAGGATTTCTGGTCCTGAAATTCTATGCTTCTACAGTGACCATCCCATCTGATTTTCTGTTCTATTTATAGACAGGGTTTCATACGACAACGAATCATTACATTCATCTAACGGTTCGTCCGTTCATTACATACATCTGACGGTTCATCCGTTCATCACATACATCCGACGGTTCACCCGTTCATACATCCATCTGACGGTTCGCCCGTTCATCATCTGACGGTTCACCCGTTCATTCCATTTATCTGACGGTCCACCCGTTTATTTAATTCGTTTGACGGTCCATCCGTTCATCCCGACGATTCACTTTGTTCATTTATTTCGTTCACATGTTTTGACGAATCATCCATTTTGTTCATATCCGCAACTTATCATCTTTGATTAAGTTGTCTACTGAAATAATAATATTCAACAAATTATATTATGCCATGTCCACATTACCTCTGAGCAGATATAATTGAATATAATTATTTTCCACAATCAAAAAATATATCATGTCTTGTACCACTGAATATATTTTCTATCGCTATTATTTATATCTGAATAAGATATGCAAGAAATAATAGAGCCACCAAGAAAATGTCTTTTTATTGATTGATCAAAATTGAAAGACATTACAACATTACATATCACAAAAAGATTGAAGATACAAAAAGGTCTTTATCATTCTGCCGGCGGAGTCATTAAGCTGGTCATCTGCTGCTTTAAAGATTGCAGCCGCTCCTCACGAGATTCCATCACCCGCTTCCTAGCTTCCTCCATCCCAGACTTGTCGTCGAAAGATGGCATGGTTACTATTCTGCGAGAGATTTCATCTTGATGAGTTGCGACGTACTCATCTCTCTCCTGAGTCAGAGCGTTCAGTTGTTGAACTGCAGCCTGGTGTTGTGTGGCCTCGTCCTCCAGAGCAAGCTGAACAAGTCTCAGCTCTTCTTTAAGACGGGCAGATTCTGATTGTAGCTCAACAACTTTCCTCTCCTTCTCGTCAGCAACAGATGCTACTGTTTCCACTTTGGAATTATATTCAGCAGACTTGGTAGAGAAAGTGTCCAAAAGAACTTGCAGATCAACCTTTGCAACTGCAACTTCTTGTGACATCTTTTCGAATTCAGCTTGTACCAAGAGCTCCATTTCTCCCCTATTCAGCTCTTTATAAATTTTAACCGAAGCCTCCAGCTCATCTAGTACATGTTCAAGAAAAACAGCCTGAGCTTCGTCGCCTTGATGACGGATGGCATTGATCAAATAGGAGGTTGGACCTCTGACTGTGGAGAATCCAGCATCCTCTTTCTCTATCACCCTATCTACTAAGGGTTTCAAAGAATTAAAGAAAAGTTGCTGAAGGAGCTGATGATAAATCAGTTAGTAGCCAGAGCACCCGGAGTAGCAGCTACTCCCGTAGACGTCGAAGCAGCAGCAAGTGTCTGTGAAGATAAACGTTTAGCTTCTTCCCTTTGAGTAGAGGGCTCTTTAGACAGAGGAGCCATCGTAGAGCAAGCTGCTCCTCCCAGATGTTCTTCTGCAAAATCAAATGAACCTTATCATTGATTGTTGTTGTCATTATCAACTAATTGAAAAGGATTAAAAGATCAAAGGCAATCTTACCATAACTTACACCAGCAACAAGTCTTTCATCTGTTGGCACAGATTCCAATCTAACATAAATAGCCTCAGACATTACTGTGACGCCCCAGAACCAGAATACTGGAGAGCGGAGGCGAACATAGCCAGCTACATATATTAAAATGGAATCTACCTCGGTATACGATCACGGCTGTCTAGATATGAAGGTTTACTACAAGCCAACGGTCTCTTACGGTCAAGCCTATTGTCTCAATCTTAAGCAAGTAATATAGTTACAAGATGTTAGACCACCAAATATACAATAAAAGGCATCCCAAATATTACATATTCAGTTGATCATGAAGCTAGTCATACAAAATGTGAGGACTAGCAAGAGTTAAGTCATGCATGATCAACCCTAGGATTTGTTAATCATGTTACAGCCCGTAGGCAGACAGTAAGTAAAGATGCATCGAGCTAACAGGTGCTCGTCGGCTAAACGCCTCAAAAGAATAAATTTACAATGTAGTGGGTGAAACAAAATGGAAAACCCACTCGTAGCCCGGGTTCCTTCTAGTCGCCACCATTGGGCTGGAGGTTCGGTAGATCCTCGGGTGCTGCTCCGAAATCTGGCCACACAAAACCAGCTGGGTCAAACCCCAGAAAGAGCAAGTGCCACAAAGGAGGCCACGAAATAAGAACAAAGCCAGCATATCAGAACATAAGAAAATAGAAGAAAAGTACAAGTAATAAAGGGTACATCAGGACAATAAACGACTAGTGACGTGGAACCATTCCGGGAGCCAGGTTACAACCCGTAAACCAAACAAGGACCGGGGTTGTAACCCTTCGCCTGAATAGCACTTTGTCTCTATCCATTTATTGTTAAGATAAGTAAATCAATCATGTTCAGGGGTACCAGGTACTGGGACAAGACAAGACTTAGACAAGGCTGGACACCATCCATTCACCAGTGGCCAAGCAAATACTACGGCTTACTACTTAACTAACTAGTGTTATCACAAGCCTAATTACTAACAAGATACAAATGAGAAATTTCCAGTCCCAAGCCCTGCAGACTATCCAGTTATCCTTCCGCGGGTTGAGAGTATGGTTGGGTACATCGTCCTGGAGACGATATACCCTTAGGTGACTTAGAGAGTACAACACATGACAGTGTGCTGGAAATGTGCCCTACTCGTCGGCAGGCTATAAGTCCATTTAAAGTGCCCAGATAACGAGATCGCCTGTGACTGGAAATTCTCCATGTTCTAGTTTGATCTAACCATTAGCCTAATTCGATTTAGCGTGAGTCCCTGTCCGTGGTACCCAGGGAGTCACGTCCTAGACATGATGCAAGACAAGACAAGTGGATTGCACAAAACAACAAGAAAGAACACCCACGGTGTCAGGGTAAGTCAATGTACGACCAGTTATCAAATTAAGTCAAGTCAAGTCAGAAGTGCGCCATGGCGGCCACTATCAAGATATCAAGTTACAGGGGATTATTCACAGGTTACAGGTTACAGAAAATCGTGTCAAGACGTGTCGGGTTAAGTCGAGTCGTGCTGTGGGCATCAAGATCTCAGAAAACAAAATCAGCAAGAAAGAAACTGAGGACCAAGGGGAATACCAAGGGTCAGGAAGGGAAGCCATGGCACAGGGTGTGCTAGACAAGAGGCTTGGGCAAGCGGCACCAAGAGATGCGCTCGGGAATGGTTGCAGCGCGCCAAGGGGCAGGAGCGGGGTCAACAGGGACAACTGCGCACGGGGCATGCAGGGGGCAAGGCAGACAGGCGCAGGAGCGCAAGGCAGCAAGGCGCGCAGGGCATGCGCGGGCCAGCAAGGCGCGCGGGGGCGCGCAGGCCAGCGAGGCGCGCCGGGCGCGCAGGCCAACGAGGCGCGCGGGGGGCGCAGGCCAGCGAGACGCACAGGGCGCACAGGCCAGCAAGGCGCAGGACGCACAGGCCAGCGAGGCGCGCAGGACGCGTAGGGGCGCGCAGGCCAGCGCTAAAGAGCGCGACGCGTAGGGGAGAAGCCCGGCGCTAAACAGCGCGGCTGGGGAGGGGGTCTTCTTCCTCAAGCTGAGAGGAAGAACACAAATGGCCTCAAAACTTTGGGACTTCACAACTTGGTCCATACAACGCGAAATCCGGAATTTCAAGAGTCTAACTTGTGTAAAATTCGATTCTCTACAACATAGAAGCATCAAAATAAGCAAAAATCCATGTTTGGTAGATCAAACCCAAGAAATTCCGAAAATGGTGAAAACTTAGATCTAGGAGAATCCAAGCCCCAAATCCAAAAATGTCAAGTTCTAATATTGTTCCAAATCATCTAATTAAGCTATTAGGAAAATAAAATTTGGTCTTCATGTAGTGGCAAGATGCACTTGCCTATGGGTGGGATGTTGTGTGGAAGAAGGAAGAAGAAGGAGTTAGGAATTTAATGAGGAGAGAGAATGGTTGGTAGGAATTTTAATGAGGGTGGGTTATGGTGGAATGAGGGTGGAGTATAGGTTAAGGTGTTCCATTGGATTTAAAACCAAACCAACCCAACTAAAACCGAGCCGAACCGAAACCCAAAAATACGAGAAAATCCAAAATTCCGTAAGTCGAGAAAATAAAAATACATGCCAAAATCCAACTACGAGTATAAATACGAAATACGAGAAATGAGGGTGACAACTCTACCCACCTTAAAAGAATTCCGTCCTCGAAATTTAAATCAAGATGCTTAGAGATGTAAGTGCCCGCTATACTATTCAGAAATAAGCTATACTAAGCAAACATTCAAACAATCACGCATACAAACAAGGAACGAAAGCATAAGGCATAAGAAAGACATTATACCTTACGAGTCAAATAGGTAGGAATATCGCGATCGGATGTCGTCCTCACGCTTCCACGTTGACTCACCTAGAGAGTGATGACCCCAAGCAACACGGACTAAGCTAATAGTCTTGTTCTTGAGTATCTTTTCCCTCCGGTCCAATATAGACACGGGCCTCTCCTCATACGAAAGGTTGGTACCAACAACCAATTCTGAATGATCCAGGATATGGCTCGGGTCCGGGATGTACCGTCGTAATTGGGACACATAGAATACATCATGTACCTCTCTTACCGACGGCGAAAGAGCGAGACGATATGATACATTTCCTACTCGTTTCAGGATATCGAACGGCCCTATATACATAGGACTAAGCTTTTTCCGTACGCCAAAGCGAATGATGCCGTGGTTAGACGAGATCCGAAGGAATACATGGTCGCCGATAGCAAACTCTAAGGGACGTCGATGAGCATCGGCCCAATGGCGCTGGCGATCTTGGGCCACTCGAAGACGATCTCTGATTCTTCTGACCACTTCAACTATCTGGGCAATCATTTCTGGACCAAGCATCTGCCTCTCTCCAACATCATCCCATGCTAGCGGGGATCTGCACTTCCTACCATACAGTGCCTCGAATAGGGCCATCTGAATACTGGCCTAGAAACTATTATTGTACGAGAATTCTACTAGGTGCAGGTAGTCCTCCCATGAACCACCGAAGTCAAGGGTAAAAGACCTCAACATATCTTCAAGAGTCTGGATTGTGCGTTCCGACTGGCCATCTGTCTGCGGATGATAAGCTGAGCTAAACTGAAGGGGAGTTTCCAAACTCTCTTACAGGCTGCGCCAATAGTGTGACGTAAACCTTGAATCTCGGTCCGAGATGATACTGACGGGTACACCGTGAAGCCTGACAATCTGCCTGAGGTACATCTCTGCTAGCTGAGTCGTAGACTGCCCAACTCTGAATGGAAGAAAATGAGCCACCTTCGTGAGCCTGTCAACTATAACCCAAATAGCATCTCGACCAGCTAGGGATCTAGGCAATCCAGTCACAAAATCCATGGTCACAAGCTCCCACTTCCATTCTGGAATCGGCAAGGGCTGAAGAAGTCCAGCAGGCCTCTGATGTTCAGCTTTAACCTGCTGGCAAACCAAACACCGAAAGACAAACCGGGCTATCTCCCTCTTTATGACATTCCATCAAAAATGCTGACGAATATCACGGTACATCTTCGTGCCACCGGGATGAATAGAATACTGCGAACTGTGAGCTTCTGCCATGACCTCCTGTCTGATATCTCTACTGGGTACACAAAGACGAGTGCCATGTCGAAGTGTACCATCATCATGGATACACAACTCTGGCCTTCTTCCTGCCTCACACTATGCTCTGAGTCGCTGAAGCTTGTGATCTGCTGACTGCGCTCTCCGGATCCTCTCAACTATGCTGGACTGAACCTGTAGACTGACCATCAACGCCACGTTGGTAGGAAGAACCACTTTAATTCCCATCTTCTGAAGATCTGCCAAAAATTCTGGTTGCGCCGTTAGGAAATAAACTCCGGCTCTCCTGCTCAATGCATCTGCTACAACGTTGGCCTTCCCTGGGTGATACTGCAAATCCACATCGTAGTCTACCAGTAGCTCGAGCCATCTTCTCTGCCGCATGTTAAGGTCCTTCTGGATGAAAATATACTTCAGGCTCTTGTGATCAGTAAATATCTCCACTCTATCTCCGTACAAGTAGTGCCGCCAAAGCTTAAGTGCAAACACTACTGCTGCCAGTTCCAAGTCGTGGGTCGGGTAATTTTTCTCATGATCACGAAGTTGATGTGATGCATAAGATATTACCTTCCCATGCTGCATCAAGACACACCCTAATCCTCTGTCTGAAGCGTCGCAATAAACTGTGAATCCTCCGGTCCCATCTGGAAGTGTGAGAATGGGAGCCGTTATCAAACCTCGCTTCAACTTCTCAAATAATTCCTGGCACTCTGCTGTCCAAGCAAACTGCACATCCTTGCAGGTCAACTGGGTCATCGACGCTGAAATCCTTGCAAAATCTGAAACGAATCGCCGGTAGTAGCCGGCCAATCCAAGGAAGCTGCGAACCTCTGCCGCTGAACTAGGTACTGGCCATGACTCGATAGCCACAATCTTCTGGAGATCCACTTCTACTCCTCCTCGAGTAATGATGTGACCCAAGTACGAAATGCGATCGAGCCAGAACTCGCATTTACTGAACTTAGCATACAACTGATGCTCTCTAAGCGTCTGAAGGACGATTCTGATGTGCTGCTCATGCTCTGCTTCGCTCTTACTGTAGACCAGGATATCATCTTGGAACACGATCACGAACTGATCCAAGTAAGGCATGAAAATACGATTCATGAGGTCCATGAATACGGCTGGCGCATTGGTTGCTCCAAAGGGCATAACAAGGAACTCCCAATGCCCATACCTCGATCTAAATGATATCTTCGGGATGTCCTGCTCTCTGACTCTGATCTGGTGGTATCCTGACCGCAAGTCTATCTTCGAGAACACTGAAGCCCCTTTGAGTTGATCAAACAAGTCATCTATCCTTGGGAGAGGGTATCTGTTCTTGATTGTCACTGAGTTCAAGGTACGATAATCTACACATAACCTGGATGTACCATCCTTCTTTTTCACAAGAAGCATCGGGGCTCCCCAAGGTGACCCACTTGCACGAATGAATCCCTTGGTCCTGAGTTCTTCAATCATCTTGTACAAAATCTCCAACTCTGAAGGTGCCATTCAGTAGACTCGCTCTGATACTGGTGCCGTCCAGGGGATCAAGTCTATAGTGAACTCGATCTCCCGTTCTGGCGGCATCCCTGGAAGTTTCTCTGGGAAGACATCTGGAAACTCTTCAACTATTCGGGGTAACTGCACTGCTGCTACTGCCATCCGCAATACTGGAAAAGATGGCTCCACTGCGCCGCTGGAAAATGAGAACTCTGGCTCGCCTGGAATGTTAAAGACAACCCTGCCAATGTGGCAGTCTATCCTAGCATATTGGTTCCTCAACCAATCCATGTCTAAGACTACATCATAGTCTGCCATAGGGAATTCTATAAATCTATCGGGGAACTCTCTACCGCTAACTATGATCCGACACGAGGAAAACACTCGATCTACTCCGACAAGACCATTACCAGTAAGTATATTGAGCCTTACTGATAATGACTATGGCTCCAATCCTATCTGTGTCGCGAATCGTGCAGACATGAATGAATGCAATGCACCAGAATCAAATAATATCGATGCTGGAGAGGAGTTGACGAGAATAGTACCTGCCACTACCTCACCTGGTGCAACTTCTTCTTCCATAGTCATCATCATGGCCTGACCTTGTCCTCTAGCTGCGGGTCCTCTCTGCTGGAAACCTCTCTGCCTACTCTGTACTTGAGCCTGGGTGTACTACTGTTGGTTCTGCTGATGAAATGCCTGGGCCTGAGGCAACAAGGGCCTCGGGTACTGCTGCTGCTGCATAGGTGCTGGTCCCCTAACCGATGGACTGGTTAGGTTGGAAGAAGACGAACTACCCCTATTCGGGCAGGCTCCTATCTTGTGATCTGCCGCTCCACAAGCCAGGCACAATCCCTGCGCCCAACGACAATCCGCCACTACATGGCCTGGCATCCCGCAATGTGAACATCCCATTACGGAGGTCTGCTTCTGCTTCTGCTGCTGCGGGTACGTCGGGATCGAATGTTGAACCGACGTCACTGAGGCCGCCCGCCTCGGAGTTCCAATGGTCAAACCCCTAGCTGCCGGGGCTGGAGCTGATGATTGGTGCATCTGATTGTGGGACCGCTTCCTACCTCCGGTCCTATCCACGATCCTCTGGGAGGTGTACTCGTGCCTCCTAGCTGCCCTTAATACTGTATCGAACGTCTGGTGCTCGAACTGCTCAACTACCAACAAGATCTCCAAATGCAGTCCCTGTTGGAACTGCTGGGCCCTATCAAACTCGGTCGCCACCAAGGTGGGGGCAAACCTACTGAGTCTAGAAAACTCAGATGCATAACCGTCGACCGTTCTGCCTCCTTGCTTCAAGTTGGTAAATCTCGTCTGTAGGTCGTACCGAGCTACAGCATCAAAATACTTCGTCTGGAATCTTTCTCTAAACACCGCCCAAGTAACCGACGTCGCTAATCCCACGGCCTGCGCCGCCCACCAACTGCGAGCCAAGTCCAGCAACTGTAGGCATACCACCGCCACTTTCTCATTCTCAGGTGTTCTAGCTGCTTCCAGAACCACCTCGGTATCCTGAAGCCAAGCATCCGCGGCAATCGCATCTTCGCTGCCGTCGAAGAATGGAGGGTTCAAGCGCTTGAAGCTGTTGGCTGCGCTATTCCCTGGATGACCGCCTCTGGTCAAAGCATCTGCCACTACCTGGTGCAAGACGTCTCCTCTACGATCCTGGGAAGCTATCAAGGTCCTGATGAGACCTACCAAGGTGCCATCGTCAGGCTCTGCAGGCTGGACGGGCCGAACTGGGGGCTCTCCTCCGGGAGGTACAACTATGGAGGCTACTCCGAAATACTGGGCTTGATCGCCGGGTTGCTGGTCCATGGGAAGTGCTCCACCTTGTTGATCAACGGGGTCAGGTACAGTGCCGCTGAAGAAGACAACATAGGGAAACAATAAGGAAGGACCAGGACAGATCAACGATACAAGCACATGATCAGGGCAAGAATCCAGAGATTCAGAGGATATGAACGGAGATCAAAGACGAGTACAGATTGAGACATCTATCCGGTAAACCCTCACATATCTTGAATGCCAAGACCTGCATGGGCCACCACTTAAACCATGTGACGCCCCAGAACCAGAATACTGGAGAGCGGGGGCGAACATAGCCAGCTACGTATATTGAAATGGAATCCACCTCGGTATACGATCACGGCTGTCTAGATATGAGGGTTTACTACAAGCCAACAGTCTCTTACGGTCAAGCCTATTATCTCAATCTCAAGCAAGTAATATAGTTACAAGATATTAGACCACCAAATATACAATAAAAGGCGTCCCAAATATTACATATTCAGCTGATCATGAAGTTAGTCATACAAAATGTGAGGACTAGCAAGAGTTAAGTCTTACATGATCAACCCTAGGATTTGTTAATCATGTTACAGCCTGTAGGCAGACAGTAAGTAAAGATGCATCGAGCTAACAGGTGCTCGTCGGCTAAACGCCTCAAAAGAATAAATTTACAATGTAGTGGGTGAAACAAAATGGAAAACCCACTCGTAGCCCGGGTTCCTTCTAGTCGCCACCATTGGGCTGGAGGTTCGGTAGATCCTCGGGTGCTGCTCCGAAATCTGGCCACACAAAACCAGCTGGGTCAAACCCCAGAAAGAGCAAGTGCCACAAAGGAGGCCACGAAATAAGAACAAAGCCAGCATATCAGAACATAAAAAATAGAAGAAAAGTACAAGTAATAAAGAGTACATCAGGACAATAAACGACTAGTGACGTAGAACCATTCCGGGAGCCAGGTTACAACCCGTAAACCAAACAAGGACCGGGGTTGTAACCCTTCGCCTGAATAGCACTTTGTCTCTACCCATTTATTGTTAAGATAAGTAAATCAATCATGTTCAGGGGTACCAGGTACTGGGACTAGACAAGACTTAGACAAGGCTGGACACCATCCATTCACCAGCGGCCAAGCAAATACTACGGCTTACTACTTAACTAACTAGTGTTATCACAAGCCTAATTACTAACAAGATGCAAATAAGAAATTTCCAGTCCCAAGCCCTGCAGACTATCCAGTTATCCTTCCGCGGGTTGAGAGTATGGTTGGGTACATCGCCATGGAGACGATATACCCTTAGGTGACTTAGAGAGTGCAACACATGACAGTGTGCTGGAAATGTGCCCTACTCGTCGGCAAGCTACAAGTCCATTTAAAACGCCCAGATAACGAGATCGCCTGTGACTGGAAATTCTCCATGTTCTAGTTTGATCTAACCATTAGCCTAATTCGATTTAGCGTGAGTCCCTGTCCGTGGTACCCAGGGAGTCACGTCCTAGACATGATGCAAGAAGAGACAAGTGGATTGCACAAAACAACAAGAAAGAACACCCACGGTGTCAGGGCAAGTCAATGTACGACCAGTTATCAAGTTAAGTCAAGTCAAGTCAGGAGTGCGCCACGGCGGCCACTATCAAGATATCAAGTTACAGGGGATTATTCACAGGTTGCAGGTTACAGAAAATCGTGTCAAGACGTGTCGGGTTAAGTCGAGTCGTGTTGTGGGCATCAAGATCTCAGAAAACAAAATCAGCAAGAAAGAAACTGAGGACCAAGAGGAACACCAAGGGTCAAAAAGGGAAGCCATGGCACAGGGTGTGCTAGACAAGGGGCTTGGGCAAGCGGCACCAAGAGATGCGCTCGGGAACGGTCGTAACGCGCCAAGGGGTGCGAGCGGGATCAACATGGACAACTGTGCGCAGGGCATGCAGGGGCCAAGGCAGCCAGGCGCGCAGGAGCGCAAGGCAGCAAGGCGCGCAGGGCATGCGCGGGCCAGCAAGGCGCACAGGGGCGCGTAGGCCAGCGAGGTGCGCGGGGGCACGCAGGCCAGCGAGGCACGTGGGGCGCGCAGGCCAGCGAGGCGCGCGGGGCGCGCAGGCCAGCGAGGCGCGCGGGGCGCGCAGGCCAGCGAGGCGCGCGGGGCGCGCAGGCCAGCGAGGCGCGCGGGGCGCGCAGGCCAGCGTGGCGTGCAGGGCGCGCAAGCCAGCGAGGCGCGCAGGCCAGTGAGGTGCGCGGGGGCGTGCAGGCCAGCGAGGCGCACAGGGGCGCACGGGCCAGCGCTAAAGAGCGCGGCGCGCAGGGGAGCAGCCCGGTGCTAAACAGGCGGCTGGGGAGGGGGTCTTCTTCCTCAAGCTGAGAGAAAGAACACCAATGGCCTCAAAACTTTGGGACTTCACAACTTGGTCCATACAACGCGAAATCCGGAATTTCAAGAGTCTAACTTGTGCAAAATTCGATTCTCTACAACATAGAAGCATCAAAATAAGCAAAAATCTAAGTTTGGTTGATCAAACCCAAGAAATTTCAAAAATGGTAAAAATTTAGATCTAGGAGAATCAAAGCTCCAAATCCAAAAATGTCAAGTTCTAATGTTGTTCCAAATCATCTAATCAAGCTATTAGGCAAATAAAATTTGGTCTTCATGTAGTGGCAAGATGCACTTACCTATGGATGGGATGTTGTGTGGAAGAAGGAAGAAGAAGGAGTTAGGAATTTATTGAGGGAAGTAATGAGGAGAGAGAATGGTTGGTGGAAATTTTAATGAGGGTGGGTTGTGGTGGAATGAGGGTGGAGGATAGGTTAAGGTATTCCATTGGGTTTAAAACCAAACCAACCCAACTAAAATTGAGCCGAACCGAAACCCAAAAATACGAGAAAACCTAAAATTCTGCAAGTCGAGAAAATAAAAATACATGCCAAAATCCAACTAGGAGTATAAATACGAAATACGGAAAATGAGGGTGACAATTACTGCCTGGCTACTTCCAGCCTCAGAGCCACCCGAAAAATATCGGCTACCACTAGCAATAGCCGTTATTGGCACTATGTCTGTGCATACGGGAGGAACTGGGGAAGATTCAAGTTCTGCATGAATAAAAATGTGGATGTCAGCTATTTGAATCTATGAAAAGAAGGTAGATGAAATCATTTAATACCTTTTGGATCAGCATGAGTAGTTTCAACAGGTGCTACTTCTACATCCGTATTCTTTTCCGGAGACACGTATACCTCCACATCCGCTTCAGGATTTAGTTTGTCGTCTACGACTTCGGGAGGCATATGGACATCAGTGCCCTCTTCGGGATTTAATGTATCATCAACACCTTCTGTTGATGTATCTTCATTGCTTATGCTATCCTCTGGTGCTTCCTCGCTGGCAATTACGGCAGCGGGTTGATCGACATCATCCTGCAGACCGAAGTCGCAATCGTTTAGAGCTTCAATCATTAGACGATCTTCTTCTTCACGGAGTGTTCCTGGTGTAGCAGGAAGCTTGGTAGTTTCCACCGCAAGAGAAGGAGATCGTAAAACTTTATCATCCCTCTGCTCAGCATCATCCCTTTGCTCAACCTCGTCCCTATGCTCTGGAGAAGGAGTCTCCTGCCTAGGCTCGGGGGCAGGTGTAGGGGATGACTTGGTTATTCCAGCTACAACACTGGCAACCACCGAGGACAAGATTTGTCTTGGAGGAGTGATCACCCTCTTTCTTCTTCTGGAGGCCAGTTTCTTTCTTTGAAGAGGTCTCTCTGGACTCTCCACATCTACTACATCGACCTGCCTTGGAAGAGAGGTCGGCGTAGTCGCTTCTTCTCTTTGGGTCGACTCGGCCAGTTGTCGAGACGGTGACCTGGTGGTGACCTTCTCTGATGGGTCTAAGATGAGTTTCTTCTTTGCAACCGGAGAAGAAGGTTCATTAATCCTTCTCTTTCTCTCCTTGGTTGGAGATTTGACCACTTTCAAGGAAACTCGCAGTGGTTCATTGACCTCCTCAGGGAAGTTAGCTTCCCTTGAGGCTTCCAACGGATCATCCACTGGCTCATGCTGCTCGTCATTACCTGGAGCTAGCATAACAGTTGCTCCCTTCTTCAATCGCGTCGTCGTCGTGAAGCTATCTACAAGGCTAAAGTTCTCGGCGAATGTATTCGCTGCTGTGTAAAAAAGCGAATATGTGTATAACATCCGGGGGTCGTGATCACTCTTGGTCGGCATCGAGAACACTGTTCTTGTGTCTCGAGCGTTGTAATAAGCCCAGGCCCTGGCGCCATCAATCAGATACCCCTTTCCTTGCAGGCAAGTTATAGCATTGCCTACATGGAACTGGTCGTAGCCAAATTGACGGACAAAGCGGCTTGGCAGATATGGTTCTAAGAAACATTCATCTTCAAATCTATACACCAAGTGCGATGGCCTAATCGTCCTCAGCCAATCAAATGCTGCCCGACCCAACGGCTGCCTCCCAAGATCAACTAGATTTGTCGACATATGTTCATAGCCAGTTGGAGGGGCAACGCAGTAGAAATTCCACCCCTTCCCAAGGTTCAAAGTACGTCTGTAATCTTTCAGACTAGTGTATATCCATTTGCTCCGGGATAATCTCCGTAAATAGCTACCGCCGGCTGCTCCCATGTCAGGGTTCATCAATGACGGATGGTGCAGAAGTAACCATCCAAACAAATAAGTGTAGGGCAGCTCCAGCCGAGGGATGTTCCCCTTCTCACCTTTCCATTTGAGCATAGATTCAACATAAAGACGAAGACCTGCGTTCACTCTACAGGTCATCGCCGACAGCAAATCCATCCGGTAGCCAAAGACTAACCGGACAGCAGCAAAGAGCACGCCGCGGTAGAAGCGATCTACGGCGCTCGCTCCGGGTACGACGAAGTGTCGGAGCCAATATGTCAGGAAACCCGCTAGCTGGGCTTCTTTTGACATGGGCCTGTAGCCCATTCTCATAAAACTCTCAATAAAATCTCGTCTTGAATGGAGGGTATTGAAGTTCGTCGTCAACCTTGATGTCCATTTCTTTGTTTTCTTCCATCAAACCTATCACTTCACTGTGGCTGAGTGGTTTGAAGAAAGTCGGGTTGCACGTATCATGATCCTTGGTCTTCTTTTCGATGATGTGATTAAGGAAAAGATATGGCAACCACTTTGATGAGTAACAAGTGCCGGAAGAACCACTCTTATAATACATGGAGCAAATTTTGTAGTGGCACAGTAATTCTTCAAAAACGGCCACCATCTCTGTATTCTCTCGACGAAGTCGGTCTAACTCGTCGTTTGTTGGAACAAATTCTTCGTAAGGGAAGTCTCCCATTGGTAAGCTCGAGATATATTTCATCTCATGAAGAGCTAGTCCAATTTTCCCGCAGGGTGTCATGAATGTCCATGTCCTAAAATTGTACCTCTCTACCAAGGCGAGAAACAGATGAGGGTTGGGAAGGAATCCATATATGGTAGAGTATACCGCCTGATATAGCTCAATCTCTTTGAGCTTTTCTTCAAACTGAACCAATATCCAATTGGTTATGCAGTTCCATCTTTTGTTGTCTGGGTTCACCAGACCTGTCAACCGGATGTCCTGATCCGGGTATCTGCCCTCAACCTTTGCAAATTCATTTGCAAAGATCGACGTCCTCACCGGCAGCAGCAAGGAGGAGTTCTCTGGAGGGATGCAGCCAGGCTTCAATCCTCTGAGCAAGGAGCTATAGAACATATCTCTCCTATTCGGTCCTTTCTTTACACAAATATTCCATGTTCTTGCTTGCTGGAGAGGGGTAATATCCCAGTCCATCCTCCTGGGATGGCTTGCATGGGCATAGCGGGCTAGAGGGAGGCATCTGGCAATGTCTGGCAACAGTATTATTTTCTCCTTTCTCTGGAAGAGTCTCTGCTCAACACGAGGTCTCGGCTGAGAACTCTTATCGATAGCTTCTCCAAATAAGAATAGGGGTTTCTTATGAGTAATGGCATCGGTAGTCTGCAAAGGCTGTCCATTCATCAGACTCAATAAAGTTTCGTTGTCTTGTGCTACTAAGATGGCTTGACGGAAAGACGGCATAGCATATTGGAGAAATATTACATAGGACAAATCTTCCTTAAACTCTGGTTCAGCAAAGGTCCATGCAAAGATTTTATACTCTCGGTCCTCTCTGATGTTAACTGCATCAAACAGAAAGACAGAATTCAGTACATGCAAAATCAAAGGTTCTGTCCAAAAAAATCAGCAAATTGCACAAGCATCAGATTGTACTGTCTGTAAAACATCAGATTGCACAACAACAAATTCTATGCGCAAACTATCCAGTTGCGCCAACTCATCCACTTGCGTAAGCCATCAGATTGTGCTGAATAACTTGCGCAAAGCATCAGTTTGCGCTGGACAGCCTTGCACAAATCAGCAGATTGCGCTGACTTTTGCCAGCGCTTTCCAACCGATTGTGCAAGAAAATAGTCTTCATAAAAATGAAAAGTATTGGGTTTGTGCAACCGAAACCCTAAACATGGCGGTGCAGTATAACCAAATCTCTAAAAAGAGATCGGTTTGAAGAGTCAATCATGTCGAAGAACCCTAAAAAGGGGTTTTCGATCGAGCAACTACCTTGCAGTACGGGATGACCGATTTCGTGTCGTAAAACGTGCGGCGCAGCACGAGTCAAAGACTCGGCGGGGGCTTTGCCCTTGTCGGCGGCGGAACGCTTCGGAGCCATTTGAAGTCGATGGAAAAGAAGGAAAAGTGTCAGAGTAGGCTCGAGAATTTTTCTCTCTTAAGCAAAGTGAAAACAAGTAAAGAATGATAGAAGAAAGAAGGAGAACTATTTGTAGTTTTTCGAGAGTAACGGTCGCCTCGGATTGCGCCGAAGAAATGGGAGCTGACTCCTCCAATTGCGCAGACAGAGCATTACTTGCGCAACTTGATTTTAAAATCAAAATTCAAAGTATTTCGAAGCTTTGACTATTTTCAAACTTCGAAAACTTTGAAGGGGGTCTTGTAGGTCCTAAAAATCAAGTTGCACCCATCAAAGAAGTCATGAAAATCAAATTGTGCATCCTTCAAGTGAATTGCGCAGGAGACAGATTACGCAACAACTCGATTGTGCAGGCTGAACTGCGCACTCATCCAAGTGCGCAAGCTGACGTAGCCTCGTCATCATTATCTGACAGAGAATCAGATCTTCTGACAGTTGATAGCACGGAGAACGAGGAAACTGTTCATTTATCGTGCAGCACAGCGCTCGAGGACAGCTATACATGCAGCGTAATCTGCCAGACTCTCTGCAGCGCGGTCCATTCCAGCGCAATCTGAAGCCAACGCAATTCAGGTGGCGTACTCCATCAACTGACAATGAACACGTGGCCTACATGCCATCAATTACTCACCATGTGGCAACCGTCTGTACATGATCAAGCGCATTTCAATCAAACAATGCCACGCGTCACATACAGATGGTCCACGATCGAGTAACTGTCTGCGCAGTTCATTGCTTGCGCAATCCAAAGTCTGCGCAATCCATCCTGCGCAATTCAGAATAACTAAAAGTTAGTTATTTCCAGAACTCTATAAATAGAGTTTCAAGTCTTCATTAACACACACAGAGAGATCAAAAAACACATTCAAGTCATCACCCGAGATTAGGAGTTCTTGCCAAAGTGCTGCTGCAATCTTCAGAGGCTACTGTCTTCAAAGTTCACATCGTCCAAGGGATAAAGCGATCGTCATTCAGATCGGATTCCTATAGTTGTACTTTTCCAGAATTCTTGTAATCTTCTTACAAAGTTTGTGAAATAAAGATCAACTTTTGTTTTTACAAACAACCACCACCACACACACTAATACATATAATTATATATACACATATATATATACTCTCTAATTTGGAAAACTCCAATAAAATCCCTAACCTAGTTTTTAGGAAAACCTATTAAAAGCTATGGTCAAAATGTGGAGAATAATCTCCTCTACATTTATTGTGAAGGAAATAAATGCAAAAGAGGGAATTAATGAGAGTTAAAATCATACCTAAATGAGATCTTCTCTTGAGAAGAAAGAGCTTCAAAAAATAAAGAAATGGAGAGAGAGAGAGAGGTTACTTAGGTGTGAAGGAAAGAGGAGGGGGTGTGGCCTACGTGTGGCCGGCCAAGGGGGGTCTAATGGGTTTGGGTGGAGACCCATTAGGCCTCCAAACCCAATAGACTTAGTTTGGTTCTTTTTGGGTTTGGTTTGGTTCGGTTTGTTTCGGTTTAACTCTAATTGACTAATTAAGCCTCTAAATGACTAGTTAAGCCATGGGAGTGTAGTTTATTGGTTTCTAGCCTAGTTAGGATGGCATGTGGGCCAAGCCCAGCTAGTATGTGGGTCCCACTATGGTCCAGACTACCCGGGTCTCCAACTTAAGTCCAAATTGGATAAAATTCAAACTAAATCAAACAAATCCCTAAAAATCATATAAAATCAAATAAAATTTCTAAAAATTATAAAACTTGGAAAATGACAAAAATACCCCTAATTCGAAAACTGGAGGTGACAACATGTGTTGGACTGCCCTGGGTGTGGCAGTCCTAGATATAATGTTCTGTGATCTAGATCACAGTCCTTCAGCTAGGACTGCCAGACCCAGGGCAGTCCAACGCATGTGAAGGACTGTCCTGGGTGTGGCAGTCCTAGATGAATTATTCTGTGACTTGATCACAGAATATTATATCTAGGACTGCCACAACCAGGGCAGTCCTTCACATATGTTGGACTGCCCTGGGTGTGGCAGTCCTAGCTGAAATGTTCTGTGATCTAGTCACAGAACATTTCATCTAGGACTGCCACACCCAGGGCAGTCCTTCACATGTGTTGGACTGCCTTGGGTTTGGCAGTCCTAGCTGAAATGTTCTGTGACTAGATCACAGAATATTTCAGCTAGGACTGCCAAACCCAGGACAGTCCAACACATGTGAAGGACTGTCCTGGTTGTGGCAGTCCTCTGATGGTTTTTAGCACACATGTAAAACATGTATAATACTCAGCCAAATACACAAAACACACATGTATAACACCCAGATAAGCACATAAAACACATATAACACATGGATAAAAGTAAGAAACATATATTGGACTTCATATTTCATAGTTTAATGTATACAAAAGTGGTCCTCTATAACCAAAATGCCAAAATGTATACAAAAGTGGTCCTCCATATAACACATTGATACTCAGTCGATTTCGACGTCACAGTGGTCAGCAGGTAAGTCTCTTGGCTCCTCAAACTTCAACAACTTCTTATAATGGTCGATTTGATCAGCGAAAGGTGTGGTCTAAGCTCTGGCTTCGACCGGTGCTCTTTTGTACCAAACTGTTGAAGGTGGAGGAATCAGAGAATGACCGATCATCTTTAGTATGACGAAGTGATCACCGATTTGACCTATAGTACATAGGTTAGAATGTCCGTGGTCCGGCGGATGAGCGCACATCGGAAAGAATGTTTCTCTAATACCCATCGAGAAAAATACGAAAGGTATCATGTACCTATTGGCAAATAAATAGCCGGAAGACGGGGCTGACATGTAGTGGTCTGAAACGGTAACACTGTCGGTGCAAGGGATACTTAACAACAAACTTTCAACTGTTTCTTTGCCTAGGAGGTGGGAGTAGAATGGAAGACGAGTCTCTAACTCCTCGTATAGCTCCTGCCTCACCTGTCTCCATCCGTCTTTGACATCATAACCAAGATGTCTTGCAAGCACATGGAATCCACAATGGCCATCACCGGGGACATCGACAATAGACCAAATGTATCGGCGAAGCTCAGGTTGGAATTTATCAATATACAAACTCAGTGTTTGGCTTACAACGGTATCTTCTCTTGGGAGGTCCATTTTCTCCATTTTTCGGCGAATGACAAGCTTGGCCTTCCGTACGGACGGAGCTTGCTGTAAGCTTCGTTCAACATGCTCAAAGTACGATGGATCTCTCCTAGTTGACTCCAGCCTTCTCTTCTGTGAACTAGTCAATCTTGTTTGAGGCCTGCCTTTAGGATTGGAAACAACGGTCGGCTTATGCATTCTAGTAGTGACCGAACATGCAATTTCTTGGATTTTAAGCTCAATGGACTGCCGTTCCGCTGCTACTGAGGCTAACCACCTTGCGTAGAGAAGTTTCACTTGTGTCAAAGAGAAGAAATCATCGTCCGTCTTCACCACAGGCATCATAGACAACTGCCTCCAACGTTGATCGACTGCTTCTACTGGAATAGGAATGGATTCACGCCGATATTCATTAATCTGATGTGCACAAGGGAGGCCCAGTGTATGTCGATGTACACACTCGCAAACCTGGGGATCAAACCCGACATACTTTGGCCTTTTAATCTCATCACATATTAATGTCAACGCCGTGTGAGATACCACGCGAACTAAAGCATCTAACAGTACATCCTTTCTATGCTCATGTTTGACTATATTTAAGCTCATCTCAAATGATGCGTTAATTTCATTCACCGTCCGCTCTACCAATAGATGTATAGCTTGCCAAACAGAGACAAAGTTGTCGAGAGATGATTTAGTTGTCTATTCACTACAGAGTGTGCTCCTTCGACATGGTTGGTAGTTGTCGTGCCGTAATGTTTCACCAAATTCGTCCATGCTAAGACGAAGTGTTCTTTGTGCGGTTCAAGCCATGTATCTTTGATGTATGAAATGTATGCCGGCTCCCTCGCCTTCCACTTTTCCTTGAACATGTACCATGTGGCATCGTAACTGTCAATTGTAGAGGCTCGCCACACACAATTCCAGTCATTGGAGAATTCTTGAAAATTTTGCATGTCAATTTTACCTTACTCCTTCTGAAACTTCAACTTACATTGGGCTTGAATATTACGATTGACATGCCAAGTGCATAGCAATGTATCCGCTTGAGGAAAAACAATGCGAATAGCATTAATTAGGGCATACTCTCTGTCGGTCATAAGAACTGACGCCTCTGTATGACCGGTGTAAAGTGTTTTCAGTTTCTCCAATGCCCATGTGTAGTCTTCAAGTTTTTCACTCTTCATGAAGCAAAATGCCACCGGAAATATTTTTCGAGTAGAGGTGAATCCGACAATATGAAGGAGAGGCATCTTGAATTTGTTGGTCTTGTACGTGCAATCAAGGACTAACACGTCGGCAAAAGATCTGGCCAGACTTGTGCAATCTGGATGAGCCCAAAAGATTGAAATTACTTCATAACTCTGGAGATGTCTTCTATGGAACTCAACGTAATGATTATCGGCAAGCAATTTCAGCACTTCTTGCATCGCCATTCTTGATTTGGTCCGGACAGCGTTCGAAGAAGATAGGGCGTTGTATATTGACCTCATCGTAGACATGTTCTTCTCATCTTCATGCCGTATGACTGAATATATTTGTCTCGGTGCAACACCGGAAGTGGACAAGTCTTCGGCTATCTTCTTCTCCGTAGGGTTCAACCGTCCGACATACGGATGACCCAATAGTGTCTCGGCAATCTCATGATTGTGGGTTCCATTCTTCACTTGTACTGACCACTTCCCTTCTTCTTCGTTTCTAATCTGGATCGTGAATGGACAACTATATTTTCTCGTTCCAGCTTTCTTTCTTGGAACTTTATTTTGGATAACTGTGTCTTTCTTGTGCGATCTGAACACACCACCTCTTTCACAGCCAACCATCACACCTATGTCGTCCCGGGCGATTTCGGCACGATCTGGATATCACTAGAACTAAGTTATTTTTCCGTCCAACTTCTCGACACCATTGTACCGCATCGTCGCTTGATCGAAACGAAAGATCGGTCCAAAATAAATGCCCTACATCGATTGCAATTGGAGCATGTACCGCAACATCGGAAGATCGCAACTCCTACAATAGAAGTTAAAAGTCAAAACTAAACTACATAAAGCCAAAATGTAAGCATATGAAATTAAAAATGACTGCCAGAGATGTGGCAGTCCCTCACATATATAGGACTGCCAGAGATGTGGCAGTCCCTCACATATATAGGACTGCCAGAGATGTGGCAGTCCCTCACATATATAGGACTGCCGCATCCCTGGCAGTCCAAATCCATGAGAGGGACTGCCAGAGAAGTGGCAGTCCTCTGTGTCAAAGTCCGATTTTTCATCCGAAATAAAGTTAAAGTGTAGTTACCACGAGGGCTTCCGATGCATCAAAGTGTTCTTCGGACGTTGTGGGAGGAGAGTATCCAGCATTTGATGGTCCGGGTTGTTCTATTTTCTATTTCTTTCTACATTAAACACAAAATTCAACTTTTATATGTAAAATTTAGGTTAAAACATTACACAAAAATAAATTCGACGACTTACAAATAAATGGGAGAAGTGATTGACACTACTACTAGATATTTCACCAAAAATCTTTAACAAATTTAGGTGGGGGGACAATTTCACCTAGGTTAGGTTAATTCTAGGTTTCTATGAGGAGAAAAAAAGAGTGGAGGAAGAGAAGTAATAGAGGAAGAAAGAGAGAAGAAACAAGTTTGGCTTTTATAGTGAACTATGGGCTGCCCCCTAGTAACAAAAACCTATGGCAAACTTGTAATTTTTTTTCAAAAAAATTTGGACTACCTCCTAGTAGAAGTGGTGGTGCCCCTAAAAAAAACCTTCTTCTTCTTCTGGGGAACTTTATATAAAGATTTCCAGGGAACTTCATTTGAAGATCAAAGTAGTGAAACTTGGTACAGTTCTCTCTCTCCTTAAATATGTACTCTTCCCCCCATATTTGCTGCTTGTCATAGTTCGCCAAACATGATGTATTGCCATCCAGATCGACATTAAGGCCCCGTTTGGTTTACCGGGTTGGACAACATAATGTAATCGATATTACGTCATAATTCCAATTCAGATGTTTGGTTGGACAAATTTTCTCTAGATGTAATATAATAGCAATTACAAACTTGATTACATTACATCTATTCCTATTCAAATTAATTACATCATAAAACCTATGTAATCCTAATTACATTATATCCTCAAATCTTAAATTACAATTTTACCCTTTTTACAAATTTTCAACCCACGAAATTCCGATCAGGATCCCGATCCCGAAAAGAGAGAAAATGACCTAGATATAAAAAAATTCACTCCTCCCAAATTCCTCCAGCAGCTATGGCTTCAGATGAGGTCTCGAAACCCTCATCCACCCCTCCATATCCGTGGGCCGCGCCGGGAGGGCCACGTCGGGAGGGAGCTCCGGCTTGGGCTTGGGGGCCGCCCCCGGCCCCCGCTTGACGGGGGCGGGGGAGGTGGTGTCGGCCTTCACGTAGTTGTTCTTCAGCATGACGACCTCTCCGCCCCCAGCCCCGCTTGGCTGCTAGAGGAGGAGGATGAGAAAAAGAGGAGCGCTTGTGGCTGTATCAGTATGGAGAGTTTAGGTGTGGGTTTGGTAGGGATTTACAAAAGCTGGTTTTGGGATAGATCGAGAAAGGAAATAAATAAACAAGGAAATTTTTTTATTGAGCTGGTCTGGTGTTTCTGCTTCGGACGGTTGGGATTTGTAGTTGGAACAGTCATCGGGCGGTGGAAAGGGCTCTGGTAAAGTTTAGCTGGATTGATGAGTTGGACTGCATGGGAGAAAACTTTGATACCGAAATCCCCTATGTATGACATGTGGGCCCCTCTCTCTTCGTAAAATGTGTAAACATATATATATACATAAATATTGAGGGGGGTCCACTTGTCATACATAGGGGTATCATTTTGGTCAGATTTTTTTTTCTTTTTTTTATATTGACCCCTTGAAGCATATTTTAATTTTAGAAAAGTTTCTCACTCACTTGCAAATATATTATTGTATCTAGTATAAGTTTAAAAAAAAATTCTAACTCTTTATTTTAGAAATTGAGAATAGAATGTAAATAAAATAAATAAATAATCTGATGGGACTGAAGAGTTGGAGAATCAAGAGGTCAATGATATGATGTAGACTTCCCAAATTCTTGTCCCCGCATCCTCAAATGATTCCCAAATCTCTTTTAAAGTTTGCGTAGAATTTGGTTTATTTTATTTGATTACCAGATACGTCACTTACATGATATGATGAGATATTATTTCGATCATATGTTATATGATACCATATGAATGTCTGGTTTATAACTATTTGAACTTTTTTCTGAGATGAAATGAAATTTATTTGAGATCATTGTTATTTTTCTACTTTCTTACATTTGGTTACCGGATTATTTGAGATCATTGTTATTATTTCTGATATGATGTGATGTTTTATTTCATTTGGTTACCGGATATTTTTCTGAGATATAATGGAGTTTATTGAATGTTCTAGTTTATATGATACTAGATGAATGTTATTTTTTTACCTTTTACATGATACGATGTGATATTTTATTTTATTTGGTTACCGGATATTTTTAAAAAAATTATAAATAGTAAATTTGGCCAAAAAATATACATATAAATATTAGGGGTATATTTGTCAAAACAATACAAATAATAATTACTATTCGATTACATTACATGTTAAACCAAACACTTGAATGTAATTGGCATTACATTGCATGGTTTAATTACATGTTTCAACCAAACATGGTAATGTAATTGTAATTCCATTACATTACAAACACAATTACATTACAAATCCAATTCCATTACGATTACGATTACATTACAGTGAACCAAACATAACCTAAGTACATTAAGATTGTAACTCGTGATCGACCAGTGCAGAAGCAAAGAGTCTTGACGCCATGTTTACGAAGGACCTTGAGAAGGATCTCAATGATGATATCAGAAGGGAGGAAAGATGAATTCATGATACTTGGCTGGCTTGAATTTCTTCCACCACTTAACTTTTATATATATAGGAGTAGTTGCCTATACATCTTACTATAGATCTTATTTTTATATAATAGAAGATTAATCTAAATTTGGTTAAATTCAATTACCAATTTTAAATCTATTTCAGATTCTATATATTTTCATTTTAAGTACAAAAGGGGCAGCCTAAGTTTCAAAAAAAAATTTATCAAAAACAAAACAAAAGCATTTTGATGCACCAAACTCTAACATAATATTTTCCAAACAGGCAGGGGATCACATACAACTCTGGATCAATCATAATAACCTAGCTAGCTATATTATATTATATTATATGGTCCCATTGTAGAAGAAAAGAAACAAATAAAACAAATGATAATGGCATACAATAGTAGTAGTAGCAAGCAAAACTCTAAATTCCCCTATTCAATATTCATTCCAAAACCACCGGCACTCAGAAAGGAAACATCCTTCTCAACCGGGAACACAATCTCTACTGCTGCTTGCACTCAGCTGGCCGATCCCCCTGCTGGCCCTCCCCTGCAATGCCTCCACTCTTCTGCAACATCACAACACAACAAAAAAACCATAAGGCAACATTCTAATTTAAAACCCTAAATTTGAAAAACCATTAGGTCACGGGAAGATGCCGTACCATACCTTACGCCCCGCTGTTGGCTGCTTTGAGGAAATTTAGTTCCCGGAAAGATGAAAAGAAAGATGAGCATCCCACCACACTAACAAAAGATATGTTCATGAGCTGTGTTTAAAGGCAAATTTAAAGCCAACTATACCTTCTTTCTGGTTGCCCCTGCATCATGACCATCATCCTCGTCGTCCTCCTCATCATCCTCGTCATCGTCCTCATCATCATCCTCATCGTCCTCTTCTTCATCATCCTCCCCTATATCTGCAAAGTCATCTTCTCCCTGGACAGCCTCTCCAGTAAACCATAAAACAGCATGCGGAATAATTTTGTCCCGGATAGTGGACCTGCAGAACCCGCATCGTGCATGGCAACATCATGTCATTATATTATCAGATAAAGAAAAGATTTCTGAGTGAATGCAAAACTACAAGGATCGGCACTTTTTAACAATTATCATTCCCTGACAGAAAAAGAAATGAAAAAGAGAACCTTTACCCGATATCATAATCTTGTTCCATCTGGTTCTGTAGCTGTTCAGCCTGTCAAAATTAATCCAATAGAATGATGAGAAGCCAGCCAAAGCAATTTCTTTTATCCAAGTAAAAAAGACCTTCACTTACAGCATCTTCATCAATATCATCATCATCATCAGGAACTTCCGGAGGATTGAAGAAATTGAAGAAACTTTCACAGTCCTCTGTTTTAGTAATGGGTTTTGCGTTCTTCGAGCCCTTCTTCGGCTTCTTTTTCAGAATCTTCTGAGTCAAGCATTTACCTGGAAGCCATTCAATCTCAGTCCTACAATTGCCCAAGAGTAAACAGTTAGTCGGGAATTAGGAAACATATAAACACTGGTGAGAAATATAGGTAAAAATATTGTTACCCAATAGCCTTCTCAAGGATTGGCTCCTCCTCGTCGATCATATGATATGTTTTAGTCAGAACAGAATTTTTAAAATACGGATTAGGACCAAAGAAAAATTCAAGCTTGAATCCTTTCGGATCATCAAGTCTGCACCATTTAATATCTTTAAGAAATTTAAGAGCTCCTTCGTCACGCTCTTGGATCTGGGATATCGGAAGAAGGCAAAATTCATCAACACAGAATACAGGAATTAGATATGGACGAAGGAAACATGTAGCTTGTATCTTACTTCCTCAGCGAGAATTTCATTTGTTTTCATTGCATTGAGCCAGAAGTCGGGAACACCTTTTTCTGCAAGAAGCAACGTAAGTAATATGAAACTAGAAGGCAAGCCTGAAATGTAACAAAGCACAATGTCATGTTGTAAACCTTCGGAAGCTTTGTCCTCTGCTGGGGTTTCTTCTTTGACTTCAGCAGTAACACCTTCCACTTCGATAATACCATTCACAATTTCATAACGCTGCACAATTACAATAAAAATGTGAAACAAAACAACAAATATAGATCTGATGCCAGATAAGTCGGAAACAACAAATATAAAGATATAGGTTCAAGCACTGTACATTTTCTGCAATGCGGTTACTCCAATATGTTCTACACAAGTGCTAAATACATATACGCTAGTAGCAAAAGAGTACCTTGTTATATAGTGGCTCATAGAGCTTTTGGTATTTGGCCTCAAGTGCTGCCCTTTCCTCGAAAAATTTTGCTTCAAGCTCGTCATGTTGGCCCTGAAATGTGAGAAACACATAAATATGCTTTGCAACTGTGATGCGATATAACAAATTTTATTAAGAAGAGGCAGTTTTCATTCTTCCAAGCACCAAGTCCTCTGGGAGATTTATGCGACATGTCCATACGTTTTTTTCTAAGAACAAAACAGGCAAAAGACTGTACATAGTAAGAAGATGGTGTCATGTGTTGTGCATGCAACATGAGAACTTGAGAACTCTGCCAAAAGACCAAAGTCACCGGACCATAAAGAAAAATCCACAAAATGTTACTTCAGCCACTTTAATGTCCCCTCTTACCTTTAGTCTCATGATGTAACTCAGACACAAGCCTAAATCCTTAACAATATAACAAAACTGCACATGGTTCACTACCGCTTTTAAAAAACCTTGAAAACTTTATTCAAATGTGCATGCTATTGCCTTGAATATGGCAGGTAACCCTACATCACATTGACTCTTCTGCTTGATTAAAATATGAGCCAAGTGTATTCGAAAATTTCTTTTTCAAGTTATTAGGCACCAATGCTTCCAAAATCAAGTATGACAGGAGTTCGCAATTATGGCATGTTTATTTCTTCATTCATCACAAATCACAGCTTATGTTTATTTCCCATGGTGGAGTGTACTTCACAGAACATCCTTTTAAGAGGCTCCCATGGGGGCATGGGCATTCCTTCATCATTATATACTAGTAGGCATAGGAGAATTGACTCCTGTTTGTCCAAAAAGACATAACGTATCAATCCCAATCGAAATATAGCATACAAAATCAAACTAGGGTTTACAATATTCAAGAACCTCATCATGCAACGTTCAGGAACAAGTTCAGCTTCTTGGAGTCCCTTTTGATAGAACTATGGCATAATTCAGAGATGTTAACTTACATGCACATGATTTTGGCAGGGACACAACATCACTTATGACACATCAAAGGCCTCTTTGTGCTACCAAACTTCCACATGATCTGGTAAGAACTTGCTAAGATAATATGACTTGTTGAACCATGCCACTTCAGTCATCCTCAGCGTTCTTTTATGTCTGTTAGCACGTCCAGCTATATAACCCATGACCAATCTCCCCTCATTTTAAACAGTGATCATATTTTGTTTTCTTATAGGAGTGTTCCTTTGTGTGTGTGTGTGTGTGTGTGTGTGTGTGTGTGTTTTGGGGGGGAAGGGAAGCGGGGAAGATGGTAGTATAACAAAATCCTGTCTGCGGATGAATTTCACAAATCTCTTGCTCCAATGAGTAAGTTTGCCCGCATTCAAAGATGCAAAATTCAAAAAATAAATAAAAATCATGTAGTTGCTGAATATCCTCATGAGTGTTACGAACAGAATTAAGGGTTACTTGAAGTTATGCAAACACTAAAATAACTAAAACAAGACAATAAATGCTAAATGCAATTTTAGACATATTGCAATGAAGGGTAAAGAGGAACATAAAACCGGACCAACCCCCAGGTTACTGTTTAAGGAAAAGTATTTGCGTGCGAATCACCAAAGTGCCCATATATAGATTCTAGTGGTTCTAACATTGCAACTTTTGTAGAATGATTATGCCTAATGAAGAGCTCAACACAAAATGAGGCTAAATATTGAATAACAGACTCAATAAATGCCGCAGACTTTGTTAATTTGTTGTACATTTGTGTGCTCCAATGACTCATAAGAAGTGAACTGTATATGTACTATATTACAAAATAAGTACTCCCTAGCAAATATCTGTAACGACTCTAAAATTCGAACTTGCACAGGAAAAAGATATATTGGAAGAAGCAAAAAACTAATAGCCTGTACTGAAATGATTACAGGGTCTAAATTACGTGCTCGGCATCTATATAGTTGTTACAAGCTCTCTTAAAATGGCCAGGAAGCTGGTTATTGTACAAAATTGTGTGGGATCCTCAACCAAAGCATAATAATTAAGGCAAAATTCAATACGATACTAAATATAAAATCAAGGTTTACAGTATCGGTATCGGACTATTCCTATGAGTATTGGTATCGGCAATATCGGTAGTATCGGCGGTTTCGAATCGGAGTATCGGATTTTTTGTTATCGGAAAACAAATAATTATGAATAAATTATTTACATTTAAAATATATATTTTATACATTTAAGCATAATTTTAAGTATATTCAGTGTTATTTCTTAGTAGTTTTGAAATTAAATGAAATAGTAGTGACCCTTACCGATTGGTTTACATACAATAGATTGATTTTCTTCTTTTACATGCTTTTACATGCTTTTACAAACTTATTATGCTTTAAACCCTTGCTGATTTGTCTTTTTCGTTTAATTTTCTTTGCCGAGTTGACCGGAAAAGAGAGACTCAATGTCGGTATCGGTCAGTATCAGGTATCGATCGGTATCGGATCGGGACATGCCAAACCGTATCGGTATCGGCCGTATCAGATCGGTATCGGCCGATACTTTAAACCATGTATAAAATACAAAAAAGCATAACAAGAAATAAGAAACAATCTTAGCAGGCACTGTCATACCTATCAGCAGTACACTGAGAACATTGACGATTATGAAGATCACAATACATGGTTTACATATAGCAATTTTATGTACAGAGATCAGAGAGCTAGAATGTGCTCTAATGCAATTGCAAAACGTGAGGTTTGAGATTCGAAACATTTATTTAGACATAATTTTAGATATAACATGTTTCTCGTTAGTTTTAACTGAAATAATATTATTATGGATGAATTTTGTGAATTCATAGATATACAACTTTGACAATAGTCATGGTTACACTTTATTCAAAAAGAAATCATATTGGTGTAACATTGTCAATGAATCATTGTCTTGACAATATTTTCCATTTTTCTATATTTTTCATTTAATTTTTCTCCGTCAAATCAACTGGAAAAGAGAGACTCCAACGTCGGTATCGGTCATATAGGCAGCGATCAAGGACATGCCAAAGCCGTATCGGTATCGTCTGTATCATAGAACTATGCTCTTGAAATGGGTTTTCCCATGCCTCCTAAAGTTGCTCCACTTCAAAGCATTCAAAATTGCAAAATGAGCTTTAAATGCAACATTTAGGAGCAATTAATGTCGCCCCTAATCTATACTATATATCAGAGAGAGACTCACTTTCTCCTAAAAAATTTCTTTCCCATAGACCATTACTTTAAGGGTCTGCTTGGTAACGGTGTTTTCACCGGTTTTGGGGTGTTTTTGAACCGATCGTTTATGAAAACCACTGCTTGTTAATTTTTTTGAGGCATCGGTTTTGGTCGGCTCAAAAAACCCCCCAAAATCGGTGTAATGTATTTTTGGGTGGCTTTATAAACACCCCAAATCGGTGGGTTTTGAACGGCTCTAATTTTTTATTCCATTTATATCCTCACAAATATATATATATAATTATAACTACTGATACCCTTTCCTATTTAATTTATTCGTGTAAAAAAATTTCAGAACCGCTCGTTAGTGAATTACCAAGCATGGATTGGACTGGTTTAAAAGCCGCTACTTAAAAACCATCCAAAACCGGACCGCTCATAACCGCTCATAACCGGTACTCTAAAAATACTTCATAACCGCTACCCCTACAATTGCCAAGCAGACCCTAAGGTAATCTATGCCCAACTTGCCCAACTTCATATCCAATCTCGGAAACTACAACTCCGTAAAACTAACTTCATTATCATCCGAATCTCACTCCAATAACAGTCCAATCTCTCCATAAGGGAGATTTTGAGAGAGGAAAATTGACACATGATAATTCCTCTTCCAAATATATAGTATAGATGGGGGGATGACATGGCACCCTTCATCAATATCCCAAAATTTTGCATTTAGAATACATTTGTAGTTCCAGATGACATACCTGGAACAATTTAATCAAATCTAAGAACACATGCAAACTTCATATCCTCCTGAAACGTATCAAAATACATCCTCCAGATAAAACAACACATGTTTTCTAGAATGGAAACTACAAACAAAGGGAAACAATTCCCTCTTCTCTATGTGACATAAAAAGAGGAATGATGCAGCATACTCCATTGATGTCCACGACTAATGCAATTTGAGGTGTTTAAACTGCAAATGATGGAGACTTAGATCCATTTTAACTGCAATGTTGCTTCATATGGGACACAATGGAATATTGGTTTGACTAGTCCTCTGTTTCCATCTGGGTCAAACGAACCGACTCATTTGGCAGATTGCAGTTTGGGTTGGGTGTTTATTCGAACATCCATTTCCGGAATGCTCGTTGGGCCAAAGTTCGGGAAACGTCCACCTGAAGCCCCCAAGCGAATGGGCAGATTTGGTCTGGATGAACAAGAGGGCAGATGGTTGGCTAGCACATTGACTTTGGGCTCCAAATGGAATATCAAATGAGAAAATATGCTGTCCAGAACCGACGGAACTCAAAATATTTGCACTGTGGAATGATTAATGTCTATGAATATAACAACCTTAAAACCTAATAGACGCCACCGATAAGCCCTAAATTATTCAATCTTAGCACACAATCACCTTAAATCCTATTCGACACAACCCATAATCCCTAGAAATATTCTATCTTAGCATATAACAACCTTAAACCCTAAGCAATCCCACAAATAAACCCTAATAGCTATCCTGCCATTTAACAACCATAAACCCTAATCAACGCCACCAATAAACCCTAAACTAGCATAGAGGATCACAACAGCAGCAAAACCCAGGAACTTTTATAAAACCCTAGGGCAATAAACATGAATCTAAGATCAACGGGGGAACAGAGACCTGGATCTCCCTCAATGCATCGACACGCTTCCTAACCGCCGTCGTGAGGCTCTCCAGCACATCCGAGTGCTCTCCCGCCAGGTTCTGAATCTTACTCTGCAATAAAAACATCATCATCAACAACAACAAGAATAACATCAGATCAAAACGCGAGAAAACCTATAATAACAAAACTCGCGATCAGAGCGTGGAAATAAAAATCTCCACACACCCTCACCTTGAGAGCGTTCACTAGATCGGCTCTGTCCGCCGCTGTCAGAGCTGCACGAATTGAAGGGACGTTCCGAAGCTTAGTACAGAAACGAATAGAAGACGAGAACTGACGAAGCAAAGAGTGAGGAGGAGTGGTACCAGAGTTGAGATCGGAGAGATCGAGGCCGTCCTGCTTCTTGTCGGCGCTCATGGCGGCTGCTTCCTTCACTTTCTCTAACTAGAGATGAATTTTCTAGAGAGAGAAAACCCCTAATTCTAGAGAGAGAGAAACCCTAATTCTAGAGCGAGAGTAGATGACGAAGAAGAGGAGGAGGAGGAGGAGGAGGAGAAGAAGAGAACGATGGAGAGGGACAGTGGAAAGAAAGAAGAGACTTTATAGGAGGAGGGGGGTGGCAGCTAGTAGTGGTGATAGTGGGCCGTACAGCGGTTCGGCCGGTACTTTGACCGGTTTGGAAACAGATCAACAATAACCAGCCCGGGTTTACTAGAAATTCCTTTACATTTACCACCCTTGTATTATTATTATTTAACTTTTAGATGTTTTTATATATACAAAAGACTTGGTATATGGTTGACTATTTTGAGCCGTGGACTTGATGATACATTCTAAATGAAAGTAGAACAAAAAGGATCCTTAATGAGACCAATAGAAGAAGAAGAGGCCGAGTAATAACAAGAAAAAAATAATTTATAGAAGAGGAAAGACAAATTTAAGTTTTCTAACACAAATTGAATTAAAAATAATAATTAGATAATTTCCTTACAAAAAGGATGACATATATATATATATATATATATATATATATATATATATATATATATATATATATATATATATATATATATATATATAAAGTTTCTCCTACGGGAATAACTTACGGGACAAACTTACGGGATGAGAAAATATACGTATGATTTTTTTCTTTATTTCTTTCACTTTAAAAATGTTAAATCTCTCCTTTAAAAAAGAACCTATCTCTATCTTAAAGTTAAGTCTATTTATTTTTTAAATAGTGAGAAATTTATTTAAAGTGAAAGAAATAAAGAAAAGAACCATACGTATATTTTCTCATCTCGTAAGTTTGTTCCGTAAGTTATTACCGTAGGAGAAGCTTTCTGATATACAGAAAGCTTCTATTGACTATGTTAAAGATAAAATAATCAAATAGGAGTCCTACTAAAAATAGAATCACCACTTAACTATAAAAAATTCTATTAAATAGGAACGGTAGTAATTTGGTAATTCTCATGTTTGATATCCTACATCACTCGACTATGGATGTGACTTAATTTTATTTGGACCAGAATCAATCCCTTGATTTTAGACATATAAGACTCAATATTTAGTAAATCTGATGTGCAAACGAGATAAATTAATTTCGGAATGTATATAAAATCTAACATGCATTTATTGAATCTTCTTACAAAAATATTTTTTTTTTGTATAAACTGTGGTGAGATATACATTATGGACATTACTCATATTATTGTATAAATTGCTGGGTAAACAAATGGTATTTTTGTAGTGGATTTAGATTCAAACCAAATATTATGGATATGGTCAAATAAAATTTTTGACCCAAATGACTAAACAATTGAACACGGTGAACTCTAAATATATGAATTGCATGGAATTTGTAATTTATAAATTATGTATGGCATTATTTCTTACTCGGGAGTATATTCCGATTATCACTATAGATAGCAACATTCTTTTTATTTGTTTTTCCGTAAAAATATTCTGCTTTATCGTGCAATGTGATGTCAACTGGGGTTCAATTTGCAAATACAAATGTAACAAACAAAATATATTCAAATGGAATGTACGTAATATCTTAAACTCACTCAGAATTAAATACACCCAAGACTAAATGGGGCCCCAGGGCCAGAAGGAGCGAAAATGGGACCCACAGCATTTGCTCCAAATGTGGGTTCAGTTCGAGAATGTGCTATAATGAATAAACAAACTGGCAACAGCTACAAGTACTTTTGTCAGCGTTGAACCGGACATTGGGCCGGAACGGCGCGGTCGTAGTGGGAGGGCCCGACCGGTTCCGGTTTGATAATGGCCCTTCCTATATTCTCGGCTGTCACTTTTTGTGCTGTCACAGCAATCCACCAGCTTCAACATATATTCATAGCAACTATTAATCATCAAATTATAACGTCATATTATTACTTTCTAGATATGATATGCAACAATAATTACGTACAATGCATCAAATGATCAAATTATTATTTTTCTAAAAACAATGAGGTGTAATGACTAATGTTAATGGCCATAGTGACTCATAAGACAACTGTGTCCACTCCCATGGTTCACTCACTCAACAATGATATTCCTGTGTCCGTGTCGCCAGTGGTATACTAATTGGTGTCCATCGAGACTGACATACCGGTCAGTCGCTGACTTTCACCAATTCAAACAAGCGTTAATCTCAAGTCTAATCCTCCATTTCATTCGTGTTGTCGAAGAGTAGATTGTGTTATCATTTTAATTTTAATCACATTCTCCACTTTGTATCTCACATCTCGGATTGGATTGATGCAAATATTATAAATTGGAGGCTAAATTATCCTAATGGCACCTCCAACTATAGCGATTGAATATTTTTGGTACCTTACCCTTCCAGTGCTCAATTTCGGCACAACAACTTCATAAATTGTTTTATTGAAACACGTTTCGTCCATATTTAGTTGTAAATAAGAGTTCATCATGAACAAAACAATATTATTATTCATTTCATTACAAAACTAACGCATCACCAACAACAAACACAACTACTAAGGACCAAAAAAAATTGACGAAAAGTGCTTTAAAATTAATTGAAACAGTAGTCTCAGGTGCTTATGTATAGTCTCCTCTCCAGTTCTTAGTAAGAGTAACACCTTTATATTGGTGAATAAACACTAAAAACTAGTAAACCTACTATCGTAAATGCAGAAGGGCTATTTGTTAATTTCTATTAATAGACAAAAAGATATCAATTGCACTCTACAGAAGGCACACAATGCCAACTGGTGATTGATATGCATTCACATAACTTGAACATCAGACCTAATAAACACTAAAAACTAACGCATCCAGTTGTTGCCTTCCTTTCCTTTCCTTACCCTCACTGACCACTTCCGCGACGAAGGCAGGCTAAAAAAAGGAAATTAAGAATTCAAGATGGCAGGAGCTTGTTCTTGACTAATTAGTCTGCCAATAAAATGAAATCCGTAGTTTCAACCTTACAGTGATGGTTATACCAGAAAAAAAAAAGCAGTCCATAGAGAGAAGTAGAACATCAAATTATCAAGTTTGCTGCAACAGTTGCCAGGGGATGAACTTCAAGTGAGAGGGCTGGGCTTTTGCAGAAAAGATGCAGGCCTCACATAAGTAAACCCAGTAAAATTGCATTCACCAGCCACAGGACTGCCAACTGGAGAATCCAGAAGAGACATGCTGGTCCATTGCACGTCAAAGTTGGCGATGCAATTCTTGCCAGCCACATTGGGCCGGAAGCTTGGCTGGATTTCCCGAGCATCCAATTTCCGCCAATTTACTGACTTGAACCACTTGTGGTTTCTTATCTCATCACTGCCACCAGGTCCACTTCCAAGTCGCTTGCTTGCTTCTTTCTGCAACAACTGAGGGGCAAAACCAGAGATTAAGATTTTTCTACTTTCGTACCTTACATACCCTAACTAGTAATGTACGAACAGAGAGAGAACATACCCCTTTCAACAGGGAATGAGCTTCACTGGACAAAAAAGCTGGAAGCTTCATTTTATCCTTCACTATTTTGTGCTGAATTTTCTCTCGGTTGCCACCAAAGAAAGGAGGCTACACATATTTTATCAGTAGTGGTGAAAAAATATTCAACAAGTAATATACATGCTGCTGCAGTAGAAAATAAGCTAGAATGTACATGAATAAAGATGCACATATTTTATCAGGAGCAGAGAAGAAATATTCAACAAGTAATATACATGCTGTTGCATTAGAAAAATAAGCTAGAATGCACATGAATAAATACAGACGTTCAATAACTTTTAAGTGTTACTTCAATGCATTGTTGTACAAAAGATTAAAGATAGCATAGCACAACCACAAAAGAAAGGGATAGGCTGTGGATGGAAAAATTGACAAGGACATGTGGGAAAATTAGCCATAAACTGTACAATCAGAATTGCTTGAAAAACTCATATTTCTGCTAAATGTTACGAATTATGAAACAAAGAAGAGTATTAGTCGTAGAGAACACTGAGAACTGTGTTCTTGAGCAAAAAAAACCATGATTTTTCATCTTCACATTGGAGAAGGTTCCCATGTTCTGGTTGTGATTCCCGTTGTGTTTGGCCTTGTGATTGTTCAATAACCTAGTTGATTTGGAGAATCAAGATTAGTGTCGCAGCTCGCAGGAGGCAGGTCTGGTGCTGCTCCAAGTGAGCCAAGCAGCCAACCTTGTTGGAACCGGCAAGGAAGAAGAAAAAGTTTATTGAAAAGAAATAAGTCAAAGGAATTCGATGTTAAAAGTTCGAAATGAGGTAGGAGAAAATGTAATTTTCTAATCTTTTTAAAAGTTGCCTAAACCATAACCTCCACTCTCAAGTATTACTGTATTAGTGATGGGCTTTCCTTGCTCAAGAATATAGTGTTGGGTGTTATTTGCAACAACCCGATTGTTGAGGGATGTTGCCTGGAATTAAACCTAAATAAATGTTGAGGAATGTTGCCTGGAATTAAACGTAAAGAAAACCAACCTTCCCAGTGAGCATCTCAAACAGTAGGATTCCAACACTCCACCAATCAGCAGCCTTATCGTGGCCTTTTCCAAGAACTATTTCTGGGGCCATGTACTCAACCGTCCCACACATGGAGTTTGATCTTGTGTTTTCCTCAAATTCCTTTGCCAGCCCAAAGTCGGTTAACATGGCCTAAAACATGAGAAAATTCTATCATCCCAAAATACAATGACATTTGAAGAGAACCAAATAGAATAAAATAACATCCTTACATGGCCATCTGCATCTAGAAGGATATTTTCCGGTTTAAGGTCCCTGTGCATTATTCCATTTGCATGAAGGTGAGAAACAGCAGACACTAATTCAGCTGCATATATGCGTGCCAGGTCCTCTCTGACATAATTATCTGAGGTTAATATCTATGCAAAAATGTACTTTATGCATTGAACCAATCCAATTAACTAAAAACACAGCTTATAAAGTAGTCACCTGAATAGACCTTGATGATAAAGCTGAAAGAAAAGATGCCCCCCATTGACAAAATCTAGCACAAGGTACAACCTATACTTTGTCTGCAGGATATAAATGCAACTAAATAAGCTAATATAATTTTATATTTTTTCAATATATGATGATAATTCTTCATCATAAAAACTACTATCAAACAAACATTTAGCAAAACCTAGTGTAAGCTTATGCTTAATGATAAAAAATTGGGATTAGAACCAACTTGAGTCCAGATTTCAGGTCTGCTAGTTTACTGTTATCATTAACTCCATAAGCATTGTTCAGATAGCAAAGAAATTTAAAATCCCCGTACAAGATAACTTAAGAAAATAAAGACTACCTGGAAAGAGTATCTGAGCTGAACCACGAAAGGGTGTTCAACTTTAGTCAATATATCCCTTTCAGCTTTCATGTATTCAGCATGATTCTTCTCCATAATCCTATCTTTTCTCATGACCTTCATTGCATATATTTCTGAAGTGTCTTTTTTCATCACCTGAAAAACTTTCCCGAATGCCCCCTGTCCAACAACCTTCAAGACATCAAAGTCTTTAAGCCCCACAGTTTCATCCTTCTTCGATGTGAAATCTTCGGAAGTATATCCGTCTGGTTTATCTTGTTTCTCCTCTATACTTCCAGAGGAACAGTCTACGATTTCTAATGAGTTTTCAGTCTCATGCAATGTGAGCCTGCTGAGAAGTGGAGATTGACTAACACGAGTGGTGGGCCCCACAAGGGAATGAGAGCGGCTCAAGATTACCTCTGGGTCACTGTATACTTTGTCACACGGAGCAGATGAAGCTACAACATTCTCAGAAGTCATCACATTTACTTGAACTGTGGTTGGAGTTGGGCCAAAAACATCAGAGAAATCAAACTCCACATGATCAGAGGAAACCTCAGGTGGAACCGTTGGGAGAAGTAATGGCTTCGTGAAGGTTTTCTGAGCATTTGCTTTTGTTAGACGGGATATCTGACTAGAAACCATATCCGAGAATGCTTAATGGATGGCAAGTGATATCAAAAGTGATGCAGTTCCACCTAAGGCTGGCTCCCTCCACAAGCCACGACAACTGATGACACCTAAGGCTGGCTCCCTCCACAGGTACCCAAGACAACTGATGATGAAGGAATCCGGACAATAGCCTTGAACAATAGGAAGTTTACAAAGCTGACAGGAGTTCCCAAGAATCCTGTGAGTAAGCAAACCAAAATCTGGAATTTGCCCTTGTTTCCCGATGCACAGGAAACAATTGATACTACCGAGCTACTTGAATTCATGAAGGTCAAGTTGTCTAGAACTGCCAAGCAAGGTGAATAAGTAATGAGTTCAACTTTATTAATAATGGCAGAACCTCCAAAACCAAGAACAACGAAAGCAAGAACAAATGTAAAAAAAAAAAACACTGGTTCCCTGGAGAATTACCAAAATCTCCTAAGAGCACAATGCCAGAAAGTCAACAGTATAACACAATAACCATTCATTTAAAATTTCACATGACCTACTGATGTACGTACCTACAACATGTATGCTTCGCATTCAACATATGACATACAGCCCCACTCTACTATCAAGATATGACAATAATCTAGAAGCAGAGGCCACAAGTGCAAATACCTCAAGGACTCCACTAGAATGCTCATTAAAGTGAATATAATGGTCAATGGACTGGTGGGGAGGTCATTTTGTTTTATATTCAATCCAAAGTAGCCTTTTTGTTCCCTGAATTTATTTATGCCTTTTTTAGGATTCTTGTTCCCGGATTGCTATTGAAAGAAAGTTCCAACTGCAGAATATGTTTCATTCTCAAATACACTAACCACTCAATCTAAGCTTTTAGATGTGGTTATACAATCCATACAAGGCCAAATTTCAGATCGTATATAACATGAGGTTGAATCATAGAAAACTAGAGAATTTGAAATATGATTAATTTGGTTAGCATTTCCCTCGGATACCCCACTCCTTATTGTTAATGTTCCATCTACAAGACCATAATCATTATCTATTCTTCACATGAAGTCGAAGAATGAACCAACACATAAAGAACTAACCAAATTAATAAGTTCAACATAACTAGCCCACGGGAAATAAAAACAGCACTTGCATCCCTATTGCTTACTACCAAAAACGAACATGCAAACCAAGATTAATGGATATTAAACTAACATATGTTGGGTTGATCTTGACACTGTTTTAGAAACCTGTGCAAGCATTGGACCATTATTGTGGCCAGTCAACAGCCCAATCTTGAAGGGCCGTTACTCTCTAGCTAGGGTCTAGACTTCATTGGAAAAATTGAAACAAATGAAGTTCACTCTGCTGTTGAAAGGGGTTTGAGTTAGGCTTATAATGACACTCAACTCAAAAATACTTCCATACAAAGAAAATGAACATAAATTTTAAAAAAAAAGTAGATGGACATCGGTCAGAATGGTTCAGTGTGGTCCAACTGAACTCAGCAATATGACCACTCAAGCTGTCTACAAGAGTCAGACAAAACCGTTCCACTACAATCCACGGTCCGAATGGTTTTTCGACACCACTCTAAACACCTCACAATCGTCATCGAAACAACCACGTCTTCCTTGTCTTCCCAAGGAGAGTGAACAAACATAAAACCAAGCATAGGGTGGCATTACAGACAAAGGGCTACTTTGGTTCCTGTTCAAAGTGGAGCATTTGCCATTCAGTCGCCGTTTTGGCCAAAACAGCAAAGGATATCTTGTTTAGTTCCAGTGTTTTTGTTTTAGAACAATAACTGGGGTCTGCTGTTTGAATCCTTTTCTTCCATTAAGTTCTGCTAAGGGCCATATCGGAAAAAAGAATCTTGAGCTTAACAGTCCCCTCTTACGAGCATTTGGCATTTGTGTTTTCACCATACAAAATGGACTGAAAATGGCAAGCGTCAAATGTTTGTAAGAGCACCATTTGGCATATTTCATTTTAAGTCAAATGGGAACCAATATAGCCCAAAATTGATGACAGGTTGAACATGGATCAAGGTTGTCGAAAGCGCTAGGCGCTAGTCGGGCGGGCACCTTCCGCCTAGCGCCTAGCCCACCTAGGCTGCCTCCTAGGCGGCCGACCTATATCTATGTGGTTCAGAAAAAACAAAAATCCAAAAAACATACTTAAAACTGCAGAAAAAGTCGTTAAAACCCAAAAACATGCCTAGTCGGGTGTCGGGGGGGATTAGGCAGGCGCCTAGGCGGGCATCGTGCACGAGACGCCTAGCGCCTAGGCGGTCGCATAGGCCGCCTTTTAGAACAGTGACATGGATACACAAAACTGGCATTAACGTAATACGGATCTAACTTATCCACGATAGTTTGCAAATTAGAGATGCATCAAGAACAATCATACCAAACCCGTACCAAAATCAAATCTCAAATGCCATAAATTATATTAATCTTGCATCACCCAGATCTAAAGTTGCAACTTTTATTACATTGATTGCCCATTTTGTTAATTAGTTTGTAGAAATTGAACCCTAAATCTCTAAACCTAGCAAAGAAGAAAAGCCCATCCTCAACCCAATTTTCTGACAGTTCCATAATTCCCTTCCAAAAGTACACAAAAAGCCCTAAATTCCTCCCACAATAAAATATTTTTATGCCATAAATGATACTAACCATGCATCATCCAGATCTAAAGTTGCAACATTTATTCTTTTGGTTGCCAAATTTGTTAATTTATTTATATAGATTGAACCCTGAACCTACCTAGCAGAAATATGGTAGAAAAAAAAAATTCTCAACCTCCGTCCCAAATTTCTGACATTTCCATAATTCCCTTCCAATTGTACCAAAAAACACTAATCTTTTTCCCAAAAGATTTTTTTTTCGCACAATCAACGAGAATTTTCTAGTTTAGATCGATATGGGAAAAGAAATTATGCAAAAAATGGTAAGAAATGCTTACCAAATTAGAAGAAAAATATGAGAATTTTGAAACCCTAGAATAATAATAAAAAAAAGGGTAAGACGAGAACTTACGTAAATTGGAGAGATCGGAAAATTAGAGTTTCGAATAGGGAGAGGAGGCTTTTTCTTAGAACCGGGCCGGGTTCTCGGGGGATGTTTCCGCGTGCTCCTAACGCTGTCAACGTGGCATCACGCAGTTGGTCAACTTCACGGGCCTGGATTGCATCTCAATTTTTCCCACCGATCACCTTCGAAGTTATTATTTACATATGAGTCCATTTGTTTTCACCCATCAAAACTAGAGTGTTTGTTCACCCTCCAATAAAAGATTGACACGTGTTAAATTCTTTAGTCAAAATTATTTTGAATTTCTACAAAACCACTTCCAAAGTGGTTTATGTTTAATCGATTTGACACGTGTAAATTTTTTATTGGAGGGTGAACAAATACCATAGTTTTGATGGGTGAACAAAAATGAACTCTTTGACATATCCCCATTAATCATCAACCCAAAAGAAATTGTACAAGACGATATTAAAATAGTAATATTATGTTATTTCCATTGAAGTATGTAATGTGAGATATAATAAAAATAGAACCAACAAAAATTTACTCATTTTGTTAATAGTCGTTCTCTCGATATGAGCAGTAAAACGTAAGGTAAAATTAGAGCATAAGGTGGATTATAGGACAAGACTAACAACAAATATGGACAACGATGAACCAGAGAAACCATGGATTAGCTCGTCGAGTTAGACAACTATGTGATTGGTATTTTTTGTAGTAGTTGACACGCTACAGTATTTTTCTTCTTTAAGGGTCTGCATGGCAATTATAGGGATAACGGTTATGAGGTGTTTTTAGAGTAGAGGTTATGAGGGGTCCGGTTTTGGATGGTTTTTAAGTAGCGACTTTTAAACCAGTCCAATACATACTTGGTAATTCACTAACGAGCAGTTCTGAAAGTTTTTTACACGAATAAATTAAATAGGAAAGGGTATCAATAGTTATAATTATATATATTTTTGTGAGGATATAAATGGAATATAAAAATAGAGCCGCTCAAAACCCACCGATTTGGGGTGTTTATAAAGCCACCCAAAAATACATTACACCGATTTTGGGGGGTTTTTGAGCCGACCAAAATCGGTGTCTCAAAAAAATTAACAAACAGGGGTTTTCATAAACGGTCAGTTCAAAAACATCCTAAAACCGGTGAAAACACTGTTACCAAGCAGACCCTAAGGAAACAATATTTCGATATTACTTTTGTATTTTTAATGTATTTTTACATGCTATCTTTTTTTTGTGATGTATATTTGTTTCTTCAAATCTTTGATGTCATTTTGTCTTCGCCGATTCCCAACTAAGACACTACTTGTGGTAATATGTTTGGAGTTTGACAATGACATTGTTTTTCTTAAAGATCCTATTATTTTTGTTTAAGGGAATATACAGGGTAGGATAGTGCATTCGGTTTCAACCGATCCAAAATATTCAAAATCGAATTAACCGAAATGAATTCGACTACAACACCACATCCGACTGGATCAATCTTTATCCTAGCTTGGAGATCTTTCCCCTCAGATCGATCCAAGCTAAGTTTAGCTCAGGCAAGATAAATAAAAAGTAAAATATAAAAGCGACAACAATAAACCATGGAATCAAACATAGAGTCACGGACTTAGTGTTTTGCTAGCACCTCGTCCCGTGCGGCGCACTATCTTCCTCCTCGAAGAGTCGTGCAAGCCTTCCCGAACCCGCTTAGCTAGATCGCTAAGACGATATTGAGAACAATGTGGAGCAAAAGAGAGAGAGAGTGGAAGATTAAAACTTCACTATACAAGAAAAGGCTACAACTTTGGGTGGTGAGGAACAAATGAAAGCCTCCCCCCTTTTATAAGTGCTCATAGAGCAATACAAGGAAAGTCCTGGAAGGAATATTCCAAGGATTATTACTTTCTACCATAACTGGAATGGCATATTCCATGTTTATTCCCTAGCAACATAAAAGGAAACTTTAAGGGCCTTCCAGAAGCTTCTTGGGCCTCCTAGAACGATCTTGGGCCTTCCGGAGAGATCCACAATCTTCTAGAGCCTTCCGCCATCTTCTAGAATGTTCTGAAAGTTTTTCGCATAACCTTGGCCCATGCAAAGTCATGCAAATCCGTCTCGGTGGGGCGCGAACTTTTGTACGTGACATTCTCCCCCACCTGTTTCATCGACGCCCTCGTCGACGGGTGCACCAAGTCTCGTGCGGTGCTTCCCTTTGTCCGTCTTCTCCTCAAGATCGGAAGCAAACTGGTTCGCCGTACCAACTCTGACCTCGGTCCGTGCCCTCCTCGGCACATGACGAATCTCGTGCGGATTATCGAGTCGTTGGTTCCCTTCGTCTCGTGGCTGCACATGGTTTTGCACACCTCCGCGCATGCGAACCCCCTTGTAAGTCTGTCGACCCGAATGTCTCTCACGAGCCTTGAGCAACTCCTTGCGCGAGTTACTCCGCCTCGTCGCTTCTGCCTCCGCGCAGCTTGCGACATGCTTCTCTGCCCTCGAGCCCAGCCTGGTAGCACGGTTCACCTCCCTCCGCAGAAGTGGTTCCTCGGGATGCCCCTTTGCAACACCCTTGGCCTCGCACGAAAGGCCTTTCTCCTCGAAGCCTTCCTTCTTCTCGAGCACCGCTAGGTATGCCGTCTCCCTTTTGCCACCTCTCCTGAGCTGAATAGCGGAGATAGCTTTCCCCTTCGAAGACTTACCTCGTGCACCTTTCACCATGCACGATGAGCCTTCTTCCATGAAGCCGACAACTCCCAAATGTGGCATCGAAATCGCCTTAGCTGCGATAAGGAAATCCATGCCCAATATCATCTTGAAGTCATCTAGCGCCGTAACGGTGAAATTGGTAACACCCGACCAATTTTCCATCGCTATGCGGACCCCCTTGGCTACCCCCTGCACGGGGCGTGCCTCCGTATTGACGGCCTTCATCATGCCCAAATCTTCCTCCAAGGCTAGACCCAAGCGACGGACCTCCGTGCCCGTGATGAAGTTATGAGTGGTGCCCGTGTCAACCAACGCCTGTGTGCTCATGCCATTGATCCTCGCATCAACGTACATGAGCTCCCTGTTCGGAGCCTTCGACACAGCAGATTTGGTCTTCACGGCGTTGAGTAAGCGCAACGCTCCCATGTGCGCTTCCACTTCGCACTCTTCGTCCTCCACCTCCTCGCTTTGGACGACATTTACACGCATGTTCCTACTCGGACAATCCCGAGCAAAGTGCTTCTCTCCGCATATGTAGCACGAAACAGCTCGCTCAGGTTGGGCTTTCTCGTGCTTCTTTCGCTCGGACGGACCCTCCTTAGGAGAGCTCTCATGCTCTCCCCCACCATTCTCCTTGGTAGACTTTGGCTTGGCCTCAGCATCGTTGTCGTCCCACATGTACTCGACGAGCCGCTCAGCTGCTGTCACAGCGGTGTTCAAGTCTTGCACCCTTTGTCGTTGCAATTCTCGAGCCGCCCAAGGTTTGAGTCCATCGAGGAAGTAGAACAAACGATCCTCCTCGCCCATGATAGATATCGCGAGCATCAAGCATGTAAACTCTGCGACGTACTCCTTGATCGTCCCGGTATGCTTCAGTTGCCGTGTCACTCCCCAATCCTGGAATACGTATTTTAATACGTAAACCGATAAATTATATTTACCTTGAATTTATACGATATTTATTATGCAGTATTTCTTCATGCATTTCCCAAAAAATATTCGACAAAGTATTATTTCCTAATTTATTTTCTGCATTTGGGCCTACAGTTTTAGCTCATTTGGGTAACCTATTCTTGGTTCACCAATGGTTCATCATGAACCATTTGGTTCATCATAAACCCATGGGTCCAAGATCTTTATATATAACTCATCTCATTCTCTCTCCTCTCATTTACTTCCTCTCATTTATTTCCTCCACCAACCAAGGCAAGTACCAACTTGCTCAAGAGATGGATCCATAATTTTGTCAATGATTTCTTACAAAACTATTTGCCAAAACATGTTCTTCTCCTCAATCTATACTAGTTTAGAACTTGGAAATTTCTATTTTGAAGCTTTGATTTTTGTAGATCTAAGTTTTAATCATTTTCGGATTTCCTTGGTCTTGATCTATTTTCGTTGGGGTTTTGTGGGTTTTGATGCTTCCATGTGGAAGAGAATTCCATTTCACCCAAGATGGAACTTTGGAAATCCGGATTTGGAGTTCGGATGGCCAAGTTGTGATGTTTTGAAGCTTTGGGTTCAACCATGGTGTTCTTGCTGTTTGAAGAAGACAGAGAGCAGTGTGCCGAGCTGCTTAGCTTACGCACACTGAGCTGCGCGCGCTCTTTAGTGCTACGTACGCAGCCTTGAGTACGCTTCCTGTTGGAAGCGTGTCTCCCCTTAAGCCTGCGTGACTTTTCACGTACGCTGCCTTGAGTAAGCCTGCGTGACTTTTCACGTACGCTGCCTTGAGTAAGCCTGCGTGACTTTTCACGTACGCTGCCTTGAGTAAGCCTGTCACGCCCCAGAACCAGAATACTGGAGAGCGGGGGCAGACATAGCCAGCTACGTATATTGAAATGGAAACCACCCCGATATACGGTCACGGCTGTCTAGATATGTGAGGGTTTTCTACAAGCCAACAGTCTCTTATGTTCATGAACAAGCCTAGTGTCTCAATCACCACAAGTAAGTTAAGTCGCAAGATGTATGATCATTAAATATACAATAATAAGACGTCCCAAATATTACATATTCAGCTGATCATGAAGCTAGTCGTACAAAATGCTAGGACTAGCAAGAGTTAAGTCATACATGATCAACCCTAGGATTTGTTAATCATGTTTACAGCCCGTAGGCAGACAGTAAGTAAAGTGCATCGAGCTAACAGGTGCTCATCGGCTAAACGCCTCAAAAGAATAAATTTACAATAGAGTGAGCGAAACAAAATAGAAAATCCACTCGTAGCCCGGGTTCCGTCTAGTGTCCACCATTGGGCTCGAAGCTTGGTAGATCCTCGGGAGCTGCTCCAAAATCTGGCCACACAAAACCAGCTGGGTCAACCCCAGAAAGAGCAAGTGCCACAAGGGGGGCACGAAATAAGAACAAAAGCCAGCAATCATCACAAGAAATTCTAATATTAAAACTAGAATTTACGAAAACATGTCAGGATGATATACGACGAGATAACCATGGAACTATTCCGATAGCCAGGTTACAACCCGTAAACCAAACAAGGACCGGGGTTGTAACCCTTCATCTGAACAGAGCTTAGTTTTCCACCATTTATCGGCAAGATAATAATGTAAGCAATCAAGACAGGAAACATTCTGGTACTGGATCAAGACATGGCTAAACGGGTTATACCTCATTCAATCAATCACGGCCAAGCAGATACTATGGCTTACTACTTTAACTAACTAGGGTTATCACAGGCCTAATTACTAACAAGATGTAGTGAGATTATTCCACAGCCACAAGCCCTGCAGACCATCCAGGCTACCCAGGACGAAAGATTAGGGTTGAATTCAGGTGGGTACAATGTCCAGGAGACAAATGTACCCTTAGGTGACTTAGAGGGTGCAACACTCGACGGTGCGCTGGAAATGTGCCCTACTCGACGGCAGGCTACAGATCCCAAGAGCGCCCAGGTAACGGGATTGCCTGTAGCTGTGTCATCTCTTCATGACTACTGAGTTATTCTAGTTATTAACCTTAATCCATTTTAGTAGGTACTCCTGTCACGCCCCAGAACCAGAATACTGGAGAGCGGGGGCAGACATAGCCACTAGCCAGCTACGTATATTGAAATGGATTCCATCTCGCTATACGGTCACGGCTGTCTAGGATACATGAGGGTTTATCTACAAGCCAACAGTCTCTTAAGGTCATGAACAAGCCTAGTGTCTCAATCACAGCAAGTAAGTAAAAGTCACAAGATGTATGATCATTAAATATACAATAATAAGGCGTCCCAAATATTACATATTCAGCTGATCATGAAGCTAGTCGTTACAAAATGTTAGGACTAGCAAGAATTTAGTCATACATGATCAACCCTAGGATTTGTCAATCATGTTACAGCCCGTAGGCAGACAGTAAGTAAGTGCAATCGAGCTAAACAGGTGCTCGTCAGCTAAACGCCTCAAAAGAATATTTTTACAATAGAGCGGGAGAGCCAAAAATAACCCACTCGTTGCCAGGGTTCCGTCTAGTGTTCACCATCTGGCTGGAAGGTCGGTAGATCCTCTGGAGCTGCTCCGAAATCTGGCCACACAAAACCAGCTGGGTCAGACCCCAGAAAGAGCAAGTGCCACAAAGGAGCTTCACTTAAGAACTAAAACCAGCAATCATCACAGGAATATAAATATAAATAAAATAAGGACAGGAATGAAAGGAAACATATCAGGATGATATACGACGAGATAACCATGGAACTATTCAGATAGCCAGGTTACAACCCGTAAACCAAACAAGGACCGGGGTTGTAACCCTTCGTCTGAACGGAGCTTGGTTTCTCACTATTTATCGGTAAAATAAATACAAGCATTCTGGTCATTCAATAGTCTGGAACAGGATCAGGACAAGACTAGACTGGTTAGACTCCATCCAATCATTTCACGGCCAAGCAAGAACTACGGCTTGATACTTTAACTAACTAGGGTTATCACAAGCCTAATTACTAACAAGATGCAGTGAGATTATTCCACAGCCACAAGCCCTGCAGACCATCCAGGTTACCCAGGTCGAAAGATTAGGGTTGAATTCAGGTGGGTACATCGTCCAGGAAACGCATGTACCCTTAAGTAGCTTAAAGGGTGCAACACATGACAGTGTGCTGGAAATGTGCCCTACTCGACGGCAGGCTACAGATCCCAAGCGCGCCCAGGTAATGGGATTGCCTGTAGCTGGAAAATCTCTTCATGACTAATGTATTAATCTAGTTGTTAGCCCTTTGTCATTTCAATAGGTACTCCTGACCGTGGTACTCAGGAGTCCCCTCCTAGACATGATGCAAGACAAGTCTGGATTATTTATACAAGCACAATCGCCCATGGTGTCCAGGTTATTATACAGGTCATGTCATGTCAGGTAGCCGTCGCAACAGCTATCGGATATAACATGTCAGGTTTATCAGGTCAAGTGTACTTGTCATGAGCGCGCCACGACGGGCCACTATCAAGTCATGTCAGGTTACTTATGTCAGGAGTGCACCACTATGGGTCACTATCGTGTCATGCTCAGGTATCATTTCCAAACATATCAAGTAAATTCGTGATTATCAAGTTCAGGACAAAAGGCGTAAGGATATAAAATAGACGTTAAATATCTAATAAAATATCAATATACAGGGCTATAGAAGATCAAGGGTAATCAGGCTACGCTCAAGCTAGCGTACGAAAGGAGCCAGCGCACGCCTTGCTCGCTTAAGCTAGCGTACCAAGGCATGCGTACGCTCAAGCTAGCGTATGCTCAAGACACGCTGCCAACAAGTAGCGTATCAAGGTGAGCGTACGCTCGCTAAACAGCAGCGTACGAAGGCTAGCGTACGCTCGCTAAACAGCAGCGTACGAAGGCTAGCGTACGCTCGCTAAACAGCAGCGTACGAAGGCTAGCGTACGCTCGCTAAACAGCAGCGTACGAAGGCTAGCGTACGCTCGCTAAACAGCAGCGTACAGCTCAGCGGCGTAAGCTAAAAAGCTAGCTCACTGTTCACTGTCTTCTCCAAATAGTAAGAACAGCAAGAACTCCAAGGATGGAACCCAAAACTCCAAATGCTCATAACTTGGTCAAAACAAGTCCAAATCCAACTTTCCAAAGGTTAAAATTGGGTAGAATGAAATTCTCTAAAACATGGAACCATCAAAACTTGAAAACAAGCAAGTTTGATAGATCAAAACACCAAAAATCCAAAAATAGCAAAACTCTAGATCTACAAGAATTAAAGCCTCAAAAGGGAAAATGACAAATTCTAATGTGGTTTAGAATCATGAGGAGAAGCTAATGAAACCATCAAAAGGAGTTCTCTTGTGGAAGCAAGTTGCACTTGCCTATGGTTGGGGAGTTGTGGAGAGGAAGGAAGAAGAAGAAGAAGAAATAAATGAGAGTTATGGAGGAGAGAGAAGGTTGGTGGGGATAATAAAGAGGGAGTTGTGGTGGAAATGAAGGAGAAGCATAGGCTAAGATGTTCCACCCTTGGCCCATGATGAACCAAGCAGTGGGCCGGCCGAACCAAGCCAACCCAAACCGAGAGTTAAACCAAGCCAAGAAAACTAAACAAGGAACAATACAAAAAAAAATACGTACACGTATTTTTAAAATACGTAATACGAACCACAGGCATTACAACTCTACCCACCTTAAAAGAATTCCGTCCTCGGAATTTAATTAAGAGGCTAGAGGGACAAGAACAAGCTACACTATTCACAGGCAATTATACTAGGCAATCAATCAATCATGCAAGCAAGAAATTGATGGCATGAGGCATAAGAAAGACATTATACCTCACGAGTCAAACAAGTCGGGATATCGTGATCGGATATCATCCTCACGCTCCCACGTTGACTCCCCCAAAGAGTGATGACCCCAAGCAACTCGGACTAACTTGATAGTCTTGTTCTTGAGGATCTTCTCTCTTCGATCCAATATAGACACGGGCCTCTCCTCATACGAAAGGTTGGTACCAACAACCAATTCTGAATGATCCAGGATGTGGCTCGGGTCCGGGATGTACCGTCGTAATTGGGATACATGGAACACGTCATGCACCTCGCTTAGCGACGGTGGAAGAACGAGACGATATGATACATCTCCTACTCGCTCCAGAATTTCAAACGGTCCTATATACCTAGGACTAAGCTTGCCCCGTACGCCGAAATGAATGACGCCACGGTTAGGCGAAATCCTCAGGAATACATGATCGCCGACCGAGAACTCGAGAGGTCGCCGATGAGAATCGGCCCAATGGAGCTGGCGATCTTGGGCAACTCGAAGGTGATCTCTGACTCGCCTGACCACTTCAACTGTCTGGGCAATCATTTCTGGACCAAGCATCTGTCTCTCTCCAACATCATCCCAGGCTAGCGGAGATCTGCACTTCCTGCCATATAGTGCCTCGAACGGTGCCATCTGGATACTGGCCTGGAAACTATTATTGTATGAGAATTCTACCAGGTGCAAATGATCTTCCCATGAACCACCGAAGTCAAGTGTGCAAGACCGCAACATGTCTTCAAGAGTCTGGATCGTGCGCTCCGACTGGCCATCTGTCTGCGGGTGGTACGCTGAACTGAACTGGAGATGAGTTCCCAAACTCTCTTGCAAGCTACGCCAAAAGTGCGACGTAAATCTTGAATCTCGATCCGAGGTGATACTAACTGGCACTCCGTACAATCTGACAATCTGCCTAAGGTATATCTCTGCTAACTGAGCCGTCGACTGACCAACTCTGAATGGAAGAAAGTGAGCCACCTTCGTGAGCATGTCAACTATAACCCAGATAGCATCTCTACCAGCTGGGGATCTAGGTAGTCCAGTCACAAAATCCATGGTCACATGCTCCCACTTCCATTCTGGAATCGGTAAGGGCTGAAGAAGTCCAGCCGGTCTCTGATGTTCGGCCTTAACCTGTTGGCAAACCAAATACCGAAAGACAAACCGAGCTATCTCCCGCTTCATGCCATTCCACCAGAAATGCTGCCGGATATCACGGCACATCTTCGTACTACCGGGATGGATGGAATACTGCGAACTGTGCGCTTCTGATATGATCTCCTGCCGGATATCTCCACTGGGTACACAAAGACGCTTACCATGCCTGAGTGTACCATCCTCATGAATACATAGCTCTGGTCTTCGTCCCGCCTCACACTCTGCTCTGAGTCGCTGAAGCTTGGAATCTGCCGACTGCGCCATCCGAATCCTCTCGACTATAGTGGACTGAACTTGCATGCTGGCCATCAACGCCACACTGAAAGGGAGAACAACTTCAATACCCATCTTCTGAAGATCTGCTAACAGCTCTGGTTGTGCTGTTAGGAAATAAGCTCCGGCTCTCCTGCTCAAAGCATCTGCTACGACATTGGCCTTCCCAGGATGATACTGCAAGCTGACATCATAATCCACAAGAAGCTCCAGCCACCTCCTCTGACGCATGTTAAGATCCTTCTGGGTGAAAACATACTTCAGGCTCTTGTGGTCGGTGAAAATCTCCACCCTATCTCCGTACAAGTAGTGCCTCCACAACTTAAGGGCAAACACCACTGCTGTCAGCTCCAAGTCATGGGTTGGATAATTCCTCTCATGATCACGAAGTTGTCATGATGCATAAGCTATTACCTTCCTATGCTGCATCAGAACACATCCTAAACCTCTGCCTGAAGCATCATAGTACACTGAGAATCCTCCGGTTCCATCTGAAAGCGTGAGAATGGGAGCTGTTATCAAGCCTCGCTTTAACTGCTCAAAAGAACTCTGACACTCGGCTGTCCAAGCAAACTGTGCATCCTTGCGGGTCAACTGCGTCAATGGCGCTGAAATCCGAGCAAAGTCTGAAACAAATCGCCGGTAATAGCCGGCCAATCCAAGAAAACTATGAACTTCTGCAACGGTACTGGGTACTGGCCATGACTCAATAGCCACAATCTTCTGGGGATCCACTTCTACTCCTCCTCTAGTGATGATATGACCCAAGTATGAAATGCGATCGAGCCAGAACTCGCATTTACTGAACTTGGCATATAACTGGTGCTCTCTGAGGATCTGAAGAACTATACGGAGATGCTGCTCATGCTCCGCCTCACTCTTGCTGTAGACCAGAATGTCATCCAAGAACACAATCACAAACTGATCCAAGTAAGGCATGAAGATACGATTCATGAGGTCCATGAATACTGCCGGCGCATTGGTTGCTCCAAAAGGCATAACAAGGAATTCCCAATGCCCATATCTCGATCTAAAAGCCGTCTTCGGGATGTCCTGCTCTCTGACTCTGATCTGGTGATATCCTGAGCGCAAGTCAATCTTCGAGAATACTGAAGCCCCCTTGAGTTGATCAAACAAGTCATCTATCCTCGGAAGAGGGTATCTGTTCTTGATTGTCACTGAGTTCAAGGTACGATAATCAACACATAACCTGGACGTACCATCCTTCTTTTTCACAAGAAGCATCGGGGCTCCCCAAGGCGATCCACTAGCACGAATGAATCCCTTGGTTCTGAGTTCTTCAATCATCTTGTACAATATCTCTAACTCTGATGGCGCCATCCTGTAGACTCTCTCTGACACTGGGGCTGTCCCGGGAATCAAGTCTATAGTGAACTCGATCTCCCGCTCCGGAGGCATACCTGGAAGTTCTTCTGGGAAAACATCTGGAAACTCCTCGACTATCCTGGGCAACTGAACTGCTGCTACTGCCATCCGCAATATCGGAGGAGAAGGCTCAACTTTACCTCAGGAAAAGGAAAACTCTGGCTCGCCTGGAATGCTAAAAACAACCCTGCCGATATGGCAGTCTATTCTAGCATACTGGTTCCTCAACCAATCCATCCCTAGCACCACATCATAATCGGCCATCGGGAATTCTATCAATCTAGCAGGGAATTCCCTACCGCTAACTACGATCCGACACGAGGAAAACACTCTATCTACTCCCACAAGTCCGTTACCAGTAAGTATATTCAGCCTTACTGATAATGACTCGGGCTCCAATCCTACCCGTGTCGCGAATCGTGCAGACATAAAAGAATGCGATGCACCAGAATCAAATAAAGCTGAAGCTGGAAAGGAGTTGACGAGAATAGTACCTGCCACTACCTCATCTGGTGCCAACTCTTCCTCCACGGTCATCACCATAGCCTGACCGTGCCCTCGGGGTGCTGGTCCCCTCTGCTGAAACCCTCGCTGCCTATTCTGACTCAAGGCCTGGGCTTGTGCATACTGCTGGGGGCTCTGCTGCTGAAACGCCTGGGACTGAGGCGGCAAGGGCCTCATCAATGGATACTGCTGTTGCTGCTGGACTGGTGCTGGTCCTCTCACCGAAGAACTAGAAAGGTTGGACGAGGATGAACCACCCCTGTTCGGGCAGGATCCAACCCTATGGTCTGGTGCTCCACAAGCCAGACACAATCCCTGTGCCCTGCGACATTCTGCCACCACATGGCCTGGCTTCCCACAATGAGAACATCCCACTGTGGAAGACTGCTTCTGCTTCTGCTGCTGAGGGTGCGTCGGAGTGGAATGCTGAACCGACGTCACTGAGGCCGTCCGCCTCGGAGCTCCAATAGTCAAGGCCCTGGCTGCCGGGGCTGGTGCCGAAGACTGATTCATCTGGCCGTGAGATCTCTTCCGACCTCCGGTCCTGTCCACGATCCTCTGGGAGGTATACTCATGCCTCCGGGCTGCTCTCAAGACTGCATCAAAAGTCTGATGCTCAAACTGCTCGACTGCCAATAAGATCTCCAGGTGAAGTCCCTGCTGGAACCGCTGGGCTCTATCATACTCGGTTGCCACCAGGGTGGGAGCAAAACGACTGAGTCTGGAAAACTCGGCCGCATATCCATCGACCGTCCTGCCACCTTGCTTCATATTGGTGAACCTCGTCTGCAGATCATACCGAACCACGGCATCGAAATACTTGGTCTGGAATCTCTTCCGGAATACTGCCCAAGGAATGGGTGCTGCTAATCCAACGGCCTGCGCTGCCCACCAGCTGCGAGCAAGATCTAACAACTGCAGGCGCACCACGGCTACCTTCTCGTTCTCTGGGGTCCTGGCTGCTTCTAGAATCACTTCTGTGTCCTGAAGCCATGCATCTGCCGCGATAGCATCTTCACTACCGTCGAAGAAAGGAGGGTTCAAGCGCTTGAAGCTGTTGGCCGCGCTGTTCCCTGTATGACCGCCTCTGGTCAAAGCATCCGCCACTGCCTATTGTAATGCATCTCCACGACGATCTTGAGAAGCTATCAAGGTCCTGACGAGTCCTACTAATGTGCCATCATCAGGCTCGGCAGGCTGAACCGGCTGAAGTGGGGGCTCTGCTCCAATAGGCTCGACTCTGGAGGCTACTCCGGAATGCTGGGCTTGATCTCCAGGTTGCTGCTGGTCCGCGGGAGGTGCTTCGCCTTGCTGATCGGTAGGACCACGAACAATGCCGCTGAAGAAGACGACATAGGGAACAATAAGGAAGGACCAGGACAGAGCAACGATACAAGCATACGATCAGGACAAGAATCCAGGGATTCAGAAGATATGAGCAGAGATCAAGGACGAATACTGATTGAGACATCTATTCGGTAAACCCTCACATATCTTGATTTACAAGACCTGCATGGGCCACCACTTAAACCATGTCACGCCCCAGAACCAGAATACTGGAGAGCGGGGGCAGACATAGCCAGCTACGTATATTGAAATGGATTCCATCTCGCTATACGGTCACGGCTGTCTAGGATACATGAGGGTTTATCTTCAAGCCAACAGTCTCTTAAGGTCATGAACAAGCCTAGTGTCTCAATCACAGCAAGTAAGTAAAAGTCACAAGATGTATGATCATTAAATATACAATAATAAGGCGTCCCAAATATTACATATTCAGCTGATCATGAAGCTAGTCGTTACAAAATGTTAGGACTAGCAAGAATTTAGTCATACATGATCAACCCTAGGATTTGTCAATCATGTTACAGCCCGTAGGCAGACAGTAAGTAAGTGCAATCGAGCTAAACAGGTGCTCGTCGGCTAAACGCCTCAAAAGAATATTTTTACAATAGAGCGGGAGAGCCAAAAATAACCCACTCGTTGCCAGGGTTCCGTCTAGTGTTCACCATCTGGCTGGAAGGTCGGTAGATCCTCTGGAGCTGCTCCGAAATCTGGCCACACAAAACCAGCTGGGTCAGACCCCAGAAAGAGCAAGTGCCACAAAGGAGCTTCACTTAAGAACTAAAACCAGCAATCAGCACAGGAATATAAATATAAATAAAATAAGGACAGGAATGAAAGGAAACATATCAGGATGATATACGATGAGATAACCATGGAACTATTCAGATAGCCAGGTTACAACCCGTAAACCAAACAAGGACCGGGGTTGTAACCCTTCGTCTGAACGGAGCTTGGTTTCTCACTATTTATCGGTAAAATAAATACAAGCATTCTGGTCATTCAATAGTCTGGAACAGGATCAGGACAAGACTAGACTGGTTAGACTCCATCCAATCATTTCACGGCCAAGCAAGAACTACGGCTTGATACTTTAACTAACTAGGGTTGTCACAAGCCTAATTACTAACAAGATGCAGTGAGATTATTCCACAGCCACAAGCCCTGCAGACCATCCAGGTTACCCAGGTCGAAAGATTAGGGTTGAATTCAGGTGGGTACATCGTCCAGGAAACGCATGTACCCTTAAGTAGCTTAAAGGGTGCAACACATGACAGTGTGCTGGAAATGTGCCCTACTCGACGGCAGGCTACAGATCCCAAGCGTGCCCAGGTAACGGGATTGCCTGTAGCTGGAAAATCTCTTCATGACTAATGTATTAATCTAGTTGTTAGTCCTTTGTCATTTCAATAGGTACTCCTGACCGTGGTACTCAGGAGTCCCCTCCTAGACATGATGCAAGACAAGTCTGGATTATTTATACAAGCACAATCGCCCACGGTGTCCAGGTTATTATACAGGTCATGTCATGTCAGGTAGCCGTCGCAACAGCTATCGGATATAACATGTCAGGTTTATCAGGTCAAGTGTACTTGTCATGAGCGCGCCACGACGGGCCACTATCAAGTCATGTCAGGTTACTCATGTCAGGAGTGCACCACTACGGGTCACTTTCGTGTCATGCTCAGGTATCATTTCCAAACATATCAAGTAAATTCGTGATTATCAAGTTCAGGACAAAAGGCGTAAGGATATAAAATGGACGTTAAATATCTAATAAAATATCAATATACAGGGCTATAGAAGATCAAGGGTAATCAGGCTACGCTCAAGCTAGCGTACGAAAGGAGCCAGCGCACGCCTTGCTCGCTTAAGCTAGCGTACCAAGGCATGCGTACGCTCAAGCTAGCGTATGCTCAAGACACGCTGCCAACAAGTAGCGTATCAAGGTGAGCGTACGCTCGCTAAACAGCAGCGTACGAAGGCTAGCGTACGCACGCTAAACAGCAGCGTACGAAGGCTAGCGTACGCTCGCTAAACAGCAGCGTACGAAGGCTAGCGTACGCTCGCTAAACAACAGCGTACAGCTCAGCGGCGTAAGCTAAAAAGCTAGCTCACTGTTCACTGTCTTCTCCAAATAGTAAGAACAGCAAGAACTCCAAGGATGGAACCCAAAACTCCAAATGCTCATAACTTGGTCAAAACAAGTCTGAATCCAACTTTCCAAAGGTCAAAATTGGGTAGAATGAAATTCTCTAAAACATGGAACCATCAAAACTTGAAAACAAGCAAGTTTGATAGATCAACACACCAAAAATCCGAAAATAGCAAAACTCTAGATCTACAAGAATTAAAGCCTCAAAAGGGAAAATGACAAATTCTAATGTGGTTTAGAATCATGAGGAGAAGCTAATGAAACCATCAAAAGGAGTTCTCTTGTGGAAGCAAGTTGCACTTGCCTATGGTTGGGGAGTTGTGGAGAGGAAGGAAGAAGAAAAAGAAGAAATAAATGAGAGTTATGGAGGAGAGAGAAGGTTGGTGGAGATAATAAAGAGGGAGTTGTGGTGAAAGTCACGCACGCTCAAGGGAGCAGCTGCGTGAAAGTCACGCACGCTACAGGGAGCAATGTGTGAAAGTCACGCACGCTCAAGGGAGCAGTGTGTGAAAGTCACGCACGCTACAGGGAGCAATGTGTGAAAGTCACGCACGCTCAAGGGAGCAGTGTGTGAAAGTCACGCACGCTCAAGGGAGCAGTGTGTGAAAGTCACGCACGCTCAAGGAGACACGCTTCCAACAGGAAGCGTACTCAAGCCTGCGTACGCAGCGCTAAAGAGCGCGCGTAGCTCAGTGTGCGTAGCTAAACAGCTCTGCACACTGCTCACTGTCTTCTCCAAACAGCAAGAACACATGGCTGAAACCAAAATTTCAAAAGTTCATAACTTGGCCATCCGAACTCCAAATTCGGATTTTCAAGGCTCCAACTGGAGTGAAACTGAAAGCTCTTCCATATAGAAACATCAAAACTCAAAGAAAACCAACCAAAATGGATCAAAATATGTAAAATCCGAAAATAGCAATAACTTAGATCTACATCAACAGAGACTCCAAATCATAAAAACCCAAGAACTAATGTTGATCTCCATGTCCTAAGCTAGCAAATGGACAAAGAAAAGAGGGTCCTCATGTAGTGGCAAGATGCACTTGCCTAGGGTTAGGAGAGTTGTGGAGGAAGGAGAAGAAGAAGAAGGAAATTAATGGTGTTTATGAAGAGAGAGAAGAGGTTGGTGGAGTTATAAAGAGGGTGTTGTGGTATTTTTGAGGGTGGAGCTTAGGGCTATGGTGTTCCAACACATAAACCAAACCAAACCGATTCCAAACCAATTAAAATCGGGCCAAGCCCAAAACCCAAAATACGAGAAATACCGAAATTTTACAAGCTGAGAAAAATAAAATACATGCCAAAATCCAGATACGAGTATAAATACGAAATACTGGAAATACAGGAAATGAGGGTGACAACTCTATCCACCTTAAAAGAATTCCGTCCTCGGAATTTAATCAAGGAGCTAGAGATTGTCACGACAAGCTATATTAAGCACATGCAAGTTACACTAAGCAGTTCAATCATACAATCATACAATGCAAGCAAGGAAGGGAAAACGTAAGACATAAGAAAGATATTATACCTAACGAGTCAAACAGGTAGGGATATCGCGATCGGATGTCGTCCTCACGCTCCCACGTTGACTCACCTAGAGAGTGATGACCCCAAGCAACACGGACTAATTTAATAGTCTTGTTCTTGAGTATCTTTTCCCTCCGGTCCAATATTTTTTTTTTAATAGTCTTGTTCTTGTTCTTGAGTATCTTTTCCCTCCGGTCCAATATAGACACGGGCCTCTCCTCATACGAAAGGTTGGTACCAACAACCAATTCCGAATGATCTAGGATGTGGCTCGGGTCCGAAATATACTGTCGTAATTGGGATATATGGAATACATCATGTACCTCACTTAGCGACGGCGGAAGAGCGAGACGATAGGATACATCTCCTCCTCGCTCCAGAATATCGAACGGCCCTATATACCTCGGACTAAGCTTTTCCCGCACGCCGAAGCGAATGACGCCGCGGTTAGGCGAGATCCTAAGGAATACATGGTCGCCGACAGCAAATTCTAAGGGACGCCGATGAGCATCGGCCCAGTGGCACTGGCGGTCTTGGGCAACTCGGAGGTGATCTCTGACCTTCCTGACCACTTCAACCGTCTGGGAAATCAATTCGGGTCCGAGCATCTGTCTCTCTCCGATATCGTCCCATGCTAGCGGGGATCTGCACTTCCTGCCATAAAGAGCCTCGAAAGGTGCCATCTGGATACTGGCCTGATAACTGTTGTTGTACGAGAATTCCACCAGGTGCAGATGATTCTCCCATGAACCACTGAAGTCAAGGGTACAAGATCTCATCATATCTTCAAGAGTCTGGATTGTGTGCTCTGATTGACCATCCGTCTGCGGGTGATAAGCTGAGCTGAACTGAAGGCGAGTCCCCAAACTCTTCTGCAAGCTGCGCCAAAAGTGTGATGTGAATCTTGAATCCCTGTCTGAGGTGATACTGACTGGCACACCGTGAAGCCTGACGATCTGCCTGAGATACATCTCTGCTAACTGCGCCGTCGACTGTCCAACTCTGAATGTGAGAAAGTGTGCCACCTTGGTAAGCCTGTCCACAAGTACCCAAATAGCATCTCTGCCGGCCGGAGATCTGGACAATTCGGTCACGAAATCCATGGTTATATGTTCCCATTTCCATTCTGGGATCGGTAAGGGCTGAAGTAGTCCAGCGGGCCTCTGATGTTCAGCTTTAACATGTTGGCAAACCAAACACCGAGAGACAAACCGGGCTATCTCCCTCTTCATGCCATTCCACCAGAAATGCTGACGAATATCACGGTACATCTTCGTACCACCCGGATGAATAGAATACTGAGAACTGTGGGCTTCTGCCATGACTTCCTGTCTGATATCTCCACTGGGTACACAAAGACGAGTGCCGTGCCAAAGTGTACCGTCTTCATGGATACATAGCTCTGGCCTTCTTCCTGCTTTACACTCTGCTCTGAGTCGCTGGATCTTGGAATCTGCTGACTGCGCCATCCGGATCCTCTCAACTATGCTGGACTGAACCTGTAGACTGGCCATCAATGCCACACTGGTAGGAAGAACCACTTCAATTCCTATCTTCTGAAGATCTGCCAATAATTCTGGTTGCGCCGTCAGGAGAACTGCTCAACCGCCAACAAGATCTCCAAATGCAGTCCCTGATGGAACCGCTGGGCCCTATCAAACTCGGTCGCCACCAAGGTGGGGGCAAACCTACTGAGCCTAGAAAACTCGGTCGTATAACCATCGACCGTCCTGCCTCCCTGCTTCAAGTTGGTAAATCTGGTCTGCAGATCGTACCGAGCCACAGCATCGAAATACTTCGTCTGGAATCTCTCCCTAAATACTGCCCAAGCAATGGGTGCCACTAATCCCATGGCTTGCGCTGCCCACCAACTGCGAGCCAAGTCCAACAACTGCAGGCGTACCACCGCCACCTTCTCATTCTCGGGTGTCCTAGCTGCTTCCAGAATTACCTCGGTATCCTGAAGCCATGCATCCGCGGCAATCGCATCCTCGCTGCCGTCGAAGAAAGGAGGGTTCAATCGCTTGAAACTGTTGGCCGCCTGGCTCCCTGGATGTCCGCCTCTAGTCAAAACATCTTGAACTGTCTGGTGTAGGGCATCGCTTCGACGATCCTGGGAAGCTATCAAGGTTCTGATGAGGCCTACTAAGGTACCATCATCTGGCTCTGCGGGCTGGGTGGGCCAAACTGGTGACTCTCCTCCAGTAGGTATCACTCTGGAGGCGACTCCGGAATGCTGGGCTTGATCTCCGGGTTGTTGCTGATCCGCGGGATTTGCTCTACCTCGTTGATCGATAGGACCAGGTATAGTGCCGCTGAAGAAGACGACACAGGGAACAATAAGGAAAGGACCAGGACAGATCAATGATATAAGCACAGGATCAGGGTAAGAATCCAGGGATTTCAGAGGATACGAACAGAGATCAAGGACGAGTATTGATTGAGACATCTATCTGGTAAACCCCCACACATCTTGATTTACAAGACCTGCATGGGCCACCACTTAAACCATGTCACGCCCCAGAACCAGAATACTGGAGAGCGGGGACAGACATAGCCAGCTACGTATATTGAAATGGAAACCACCTCGATATACGGTCACGGCTGTCTAGATATGTGAGGGTTTTCTACAAGCCAACAGTCTCTTATGGTCATGAACAAGCCTAGTGTCTCAATCACCACAAGTAAGTTAAGTCGCAAGATGTATGATCATTAAATATACAATAATAAGGCGTCCCAAATATTACATATTCAGCTGATCATGAAGCTAGTCGTACAAAATGCTAGGACTAGCAAGAGTTAAGTCATACATGATCAACCCTAGGATTTGTTAATCATGTTTACAGCCCGTAGGCAGACAGTAAGTGCATCGAGCTAACAGGTGCTCATCGGCTAAACGTCTCAAAAGAATATGTGAGGGTTTTCTACAAGCCAACAGTCTCTTATGGTCATGAACAAGCCTAGTGTCTCAATCACCACAAGTAAGTTAAGTCGCAAGATGTATGATCATTAAATATACAATAATAAGGCGTCCCAAATATTACATATTCAGCTGATCATGAAGCTAGTCGTACAAAATGCTAGGACTAGCAAGAGTTAAGTCATACATGATCAATCCTAGGATTTGTTAATCATGTTTACAGCCCGTAGGCAGACAGTAAGTAAAGTGCATCGAGCTAACAGGTGCTCATCGGCTAAACGCCTCAAAAGAATAAATTTACAATAGAGTGAGCGAAACAAAATAGAAAATCCACTCGTAGCCCGGGTTCCGTCTAGTGTTCACCATTGGGCTGGAAGCTTGGTAGATCCTCGGGAGCTGCTCCAAAATCTGGCCACACAAAACCAGCTGGGTCAACCCCAGAAAGAGCAAGTGCCACAAGGGGGCCACGAAATAAGAACAAAAGCCAGCAATCATCACAAGAAATTCTAATATTAAAACTAGAATTTACGAAAACATGTCAGGATGATATACGACGAGATAACCATGGAACTATTTCGATAGCCAGGTTACAACCCGTAAACCAAATAAGGACCGGGATTGTAACCCTTCATCTGAACAGAGCTTGGTTTTCCACTATTTATCGGCAAAATAATAATGTAAGCAATCAAGACAGGAAACATTCTGGTACTGGATCAAGACATAGCTAAACGGGTTATACCTCATTCAATCAATCACGGCCAAGCAGATACTACGACTTACTACTTTAACTAACTAGGGTTATCACAGGCCTAATTACTAACAAGATGCAGTGAGATTGTTCCACAGCCACAAGCCCTGCAGACCATCCAGGCTACCCAGGACAAAAAATTAGGGTTGAATTCAGGTGGGTACAATGTCCGGGAGACAAATGTACCCTTAGGTGACTTAAAGGGTGCAACACTCGACGGTGCGCTGGAAATGTACCCTACTCGACGGCAGGCTACAGATCCCAAGAGCGCCCAGGTAACGGGATTGCCTGTAGCTGTGTCATCTCTTCATGACTACTGAGTTATTCTAGTTATTAACCTTAATTCATTTTAGTAGGTACTCCTGACCGTGGTACTCAGGAGTTCCATCCTAGACATGATGCAAGACTGGACAAGTAGATTAACAAGCAAGCAAGAAAGAACCACCCACAGTGTCAAGACAGGTCAAGTTAAGTTATCAAGTCATGTCAAGTCAGGAGTGCGCCGCCACGGGCCACTATCAAGTCATGTTGGTCATGTCAGGAGTGCACCACTACGGGTCACTGTCGTGTTATGCTAGTTCCTTGTCATACCAAGCCATGTACAATAGTCATTCCAACATATTAAGTAAAATCAAGTTCATGACAAAAGGCGTAAGGATATAAAATGGGCATGAAATATCTAATAAAATATCAAAATACGGGTCAGGGGATGCGTACGCACAAAAGTACGCACGCAGGGGGAATGCATACGCATTATAACACGCACGCAGGAAGGCAGCGTATGTGAAAGTCACGTACGCTCAAGGGGGGCAGCGTAGGTGAAAAGTCACGCACGCTCAAGGGACAGCGTGGGTGAAAAGTCACGCACGCTCAGGGGCAGCGTACATGAAAAGTCACGCACGCTCAGGGGGGCAGCGTATGTGAAAGTCATGCACGCTATAGGGAGCAGTGTGTGAAAGTCACGCACGCTACAGGGAGCAGTGTGTGAAAGTCACGTACGCTCAAGGGAGCAGCTGCGTAAAAGTCACGTACGCTACATGGAGCAATGTGTGAAAGTCACGCACGCTCAAGGGAGCAGCTGCGTGAAAGTCACGCACGCTACAGGGAGCAATGTGTGAAAGTCACGCACGCTACAGGGAGCAGTGTGTGAAAGTCACGCACGCTACATGGTGCAATGTGTGAAAGTCACGCACGCTCAAGGGAGCAGTGTGTGAAAGTCACGCACGCTCAAGGGAGCAGTGTGTGAAAGTCACGCACGCTCAAGGAGACACGCTTCCAACAGGAAGCGTACTCAAGCCTGCGTACGCAGCGCTAAAGAGCGCGCATAGCTCAGTGTGCGTAGCTAAACAGCTTTGCACACTGCTCACTGTCTTCTCCAAACAGCAAGAACACATGGCTGAAACCAAAATTTCAAAAGTTCATAACTTGGCCATCCGAACTCCAAATTCGGATTTCCAAGGCTCCAACTGGAGTAAAACTGAAAGCTCTTCCATATAGAAACATCAAAACTCAAAGAAAACCAACCAAAATGGATCAAAACATGTAAAATCTGAAAATAGCAATAACTTAGATCTACATCAATAGAGATCCAAATCATAAAAACCCAAGAACTAATGTTGATCTCCATGTCCTAAGCTAGCAAATGGACAAGGAAAAGAGGGTCCTCATGTAGTAGCAAGATACACTTGCCTAGGGTTAGGAGAGTTGTGGAGGAAGGAGAAGAAGAAGAAGAAGGAAATTAATGGTGTTTATGAAGAGAGAGAAGAGGTTGGTGGAGTTATAAAGAGGGTGTTGTGGTGTTTTTGAGGGTGGAGCTTAGGGCTATGGTGTTCCAACACATAAACCAAACCAAACCGATTCCAAACTAATTAAAACCGGGCCAAGCCCAAAACCCAAAATACGAGAAATACCGAAATTCCACAAGCTGAGAAAAATAAAATACATGCCAAAATCCAGATACGAGTATAAATACAAAATACTGGAAATACAGGAAATGAGGGTGACAAGCCTGCGTGACTTTTCACGTACGCTGCCTTGAGTGAGCCTGCGTGACTTTTCACGTACGCTGTCTTGAGTGAGCCTGCGTGACTTTTCACGTACGCAGCTCCCCTTGAGCGTGCGTGCTTTTGTGCGTACGCTTTTGATATTTTATCAGATATTATATGCCTATTTTATATCCTTACTCCTTTTGTCCCGAGCATGATATGAGCACTAATGTGACCCCGGAGAACAAAGTGTTCCTACCCGATACATGTACCTGAATGTCCCAGTTCTTGTTCATGCTCGACAAATGACTCGTAACTCCACGTGGCGTATTTGCAATGATGCATTACACTAAGGAGGGTAGAACATGTTGATATACTGATTGACATGGATCCTCTTTGGGGTACTCGTACTAAAGTATGACTTTAGGAGGATAATCATGCAGGCCACAGCATGTGAGTCCAAGATTTCACCTAGGGTTAAATTAGGTAACTAAACATACTAGATGCATGGGGAGGGCAAAATCTCGAGATCGTATTACACCAGCCGCCTTGAGATATTGTCTCGACGTGCCGGCTGGTCTCCACGGATACTGTGTTATCTGCAACGAGTGGATGACTATATCCGATTAATTCCTGCTATATATTATATGTCTTGGCAAGGTGGCCTTACGAGGGACCTGTGCTCAATGACACCTGTCTACGCGAACCCCTGGGTTGACTAGCCTTGCTGGAAAGATACGATCTGAGGATTTTGAAATAACATGATGCGAGGATATCCTCGTCCCACTAGAAACTCGTAGACTTGATTGGCCGCGAAAATGACTTGCGTGTATCTTATTACCTTTCGTGAATAACTGAGGGAAGCGGACTGTCATGGTACATGATCCAACCCATGTTCTTGTTTGATTGTTGGGTTGGTTATCGTACTATGACAGGCTGTGGACCGAAGTTATGAACGGAAGACTTATTCTGGTTGTGAAGTACTACTTCTGTGAATGACTGAGGAACATGATCTATCATGGTACATGATCCAACCCATGTTCTTGTTTGATTGTTGGGTTGGTTATTGTGCTGCGATAGGCTATCGACCGAAGTCACGATCAGGAGATTTTATTGTTTATACCTTTTTAACTTATGTGAAAGTTATAGAGTACGACACGTCTCGACTCCATGCGGCACCTTTTGTCCTTGTTTGGTTGTAAGGGTGCCATATGGGTTCGAGGATGTTGCGCTACCCTATAATAGTTACATAAGTATTACTATTATCAATCATTCTATTATCTGGATTTTTAATCTTAACTCTTGTGCCCCTTTGGCGGTACTTGCTATTCGGGGCTGACCCCGCTGGTTTTGTTTGGCCAGATCTCGTAGCAGAGTCAGAGGACACGATCTTCCTCCCTGACATCCATGGTGCATACTAGGAGCATGGCGGTTCGGAAACTCGAGTGAGTTTCTTCTCCACCATTCCTGCTTATATTTTGTGCGGCATTTAGCCACCGACACCTGTTAGCCGGATTACATAATATTTTGTGTCAGTACGGAATTGTAAATAAATAGACTACAGCTGTGTATAATTTTGTACTCCTGACTCTCTGAGATAGCTAAATTATAAGGCTAGTCTCTCATGATCATTTTGATGAAGCGTCAGGGACGCCTTACTGCTTTATCTTTAATGTTCATTTAATTGCTGATGTGACTTGATTGATTGAGACATAGAACTCTGTGGGACCATAGGAGACTTGATTGTAGCATGTACCCCCTAGTCTCTCGACAGCCACGATCGCCGTATGACGTTACGTACCTCATATGGAGTAGCTGGCCTAGTCCGTCTCCGTATTTCGGTACTGGGGCGTGACATGCCGCAAGCTTCGCCTCGCTGCAAACTCCACATTCTCTAGATAGAACTAAGACTTGATCTCCTTTTTGAGATCCTCCCAAGTCTCTATCGAACACAAACCCTTCTCGGCTTCCGTGCACCTTCGACGCCACCACATCATCGCATCGTCTGTGAAGTAGAGTGGAGCAATATCCACCTTCTCGGCGTCATCGTTGATGTGCAACGCCTTGAAGTATCGCTCCACGTTCCACAAGAAGTTCTCAACTTCTTTAGCATCACGCACCCCGCTGAAGGATTTTGGCTCAGGGATCTTCCTTCGCCTTGGTGCCTCCCTACTCGAAGGTCCACCGTTCGCAACGGCCTTCTCCAAGATGGCAACTTTGGTCTTGAGTTCTCCGCAACTCTCGACTACGGTCTTCGGCTCCTCGTAGCCTTGGACCTTCTTACGCAAGTCCTCAATCTCCGTACGATGCCCTTGAGCTCCTCCTCAAGTGCGGATCGGACCTCTTAGAATTTCTCCCGAAAGATTGCCATGGACGAAGCGACGTCATTCTCCATCCCATCGAAGTACTCTTCTAGTCTCGTGTTGCTTTGCTCCACGGAGCCCATGCGCATCTCCATGTCCCTCGAACCTGTCTCCAAGACCTCGACACGTTCGGCAAGACCGGCAAGGCTACGCTCCACCGCAGACTCCTTGCTCTTGCCCCTCTTGTGCGTCTTGGCGTGCCCCTCCTTAGGCGACGCGAGTCCCTCCTGGACGTTCTCGGATGTCGACATGGCACCAACCGACCTTCGCTCTGATACCACTTGTCACGGACTTAGTGTTTTGCTAGCACCTCGTCCCGTGCGGCGCACTATCTTCCACCTCGAAGAGTCGTGCAAGTCTTCCCGAACCCGCTTAGCTAGATCGCTAAGGCGATATTGAGAACAATGTGGAGCAAAAGAGAGAGAGAGTGGAAGATTAAAACTTCACTATACTAGAAAAGGCTACAACTTTGGGTGGTGAGGAACAAATGAAAGCCTCCCCCCTTTTATAAGTGCTCATAGAGCAATACAAGAAAAGTCCTAGAAGGAATATTCCAAGGATTATTACTTTCTACCATAACTGGAATGGCATATTTCATGTTTATTCCCTAGCAACATAAAAGAAAACTTTAAGGACCTTCCAGAAGCTTCTTGGGCCTCCTAGAACGATCTTGGGCCTTCCGGAGAGATCCAAAATCTTCTAGAGCCTTCCGCCATCTTCTAGAATGTTCTAGAAGTTTCCTGCATAACCTTGGCCCGTGCAAAGTCATGCAAATTCGTCTCGATGGGACGCGAACTTTTGTACGTGACATCGTGCAACCAAATGAAAACCCATAAAAACTAGCTATAGTAGGTCATTTCAATTCTCACATTACTGCTATTATTCGGTAAAATTGAAATACATATGTTTTTTGAATTTTTGTTGATAAACATCACTTCTCGTTTGCTGAAATTACTTTTAATATTTGGATAGATATATTTTATAATTTGAAAGGGGATAAAGGTGTTTAAATATGAAGAAGTATGAAAGTACATAATACTAAGAACAAAAATTATTTTATTATCTAACTAAATTGATGATCATTTATTAATAATTAGTTCAGTTTTTATGTATTAAAAATTAATATTACCAAATATTATATTAAATAATTATAATATATTAAATAATAATATTATTGTGCATTATTTTGATGTACTGTATTTTGTAGTATTAGTTTATTATAAAATAATATTTAGCTAAATTGATAATTAAATTCTATTACCAATTATTTCACTTGTTAAAAAATAATTAGTTTTTATTAACAAAATTAATAATTTTTAACTAAAAATAAGTTGTTTGGCCCATTTTCACATCGTCATTAGAAAACGGGATGTGCCGTGCCAACAATTTGCAACTTAGTCACTTCGACACCAAATGTAACACAATAAATGAGGTCACTTCTTGTCCTACTTTCCTAGTTATATGATTCAAACTTTTACTTATGCTTAGGAGCATATCCAAATAATCCTTAATTGATTTTTGCTCCCTTAAAAATTGTATATCCTCTTTTTCAAGCTTGAAGTATAATAAAATTATAATTAATAATTTTTTATTCAATATTAACTTTATAATGGTTGACACATGAGTTATTTCACTTTTACTTCACCAAAACTTTCTGACCAAACAAGAATTTCCAGATACTCACTTCAACAAAGCAAAATTTTCATCCTACTTGTTTACCACCAAAACTTGATCCCTTAAAATCGTATATCCTCCCTTTCAAACTTGAAGTATAATAAAATTATAATTCATAATTTTTTTTATTCAATATTAACTTTATAATGGTTGATATATGGGTTATTTCACTTTTACTTTACCAATACTTTCTGACCAAACAAGAATTTTCGGATACTCACTCCAACAAACCAAATTTTTTATCCTACTTGTTTACAACCAAAGACATCGAGAATAACCACTAGCTACTTTCCATATTTCAAGAGTTCCACTACACGAACTCAAATAGCAGCTTGCAATAAGATCATGACACGTGGTATTATTTTTGCTTTTAGGCCCTTAACTTTTTCTGTTTGATCCTTGAAAAAAAAATCAAGTGATAAGATGCATGTGTATGCAATCTAACAGCTATTAATGACCGAGTTTTTAAAATTAAGAAGTCACGAGTTCCTCAAAGATTTTTGATCTTTCAACCCCTATTTTTGTTTGATGCCAAAATGTAAGGGTTGCTTAAATAAAATCGTAATGCACTTAATATGAATGTAATATTAATATCATGAATATACAGAAAGGTTTTGCTACATTTGTAAATCTTCGCCCTGAATTTTTTTTAATTACTATTATTATTATTATTTATTGACCCAATAAGTTAGGATTTTATAGATAATTTAAATTAATATGTTTTATATCTAGAAATTGTTTATAAGGATATGTAATTATGAATTATAAACTTAGTATTAGAAGAGGGGGGAATATGCAAATCTGATTGTTAGAGGGCTTGAATGGAAAGTTGAGATTCAAATCTCAACTGTTTTGATTATAGACTACACTTCTGTGTTGAATAGGAACTCGTAGCCGACCTCTAACTCCTGTTCTCATAGATGAATTCAAATCCATGCAAAAATCCTTTAGATTAACATATAGAAATTCAAATCGATTTCTCCTTATCTCCTCTAAGAGATCAAAACCACTAGTATATATGTATGATCATAGCAGCCGACACTTCTTTGCATATAAAATTCGAATCCCTGTTCCCATACTTGATAGTTCAAATATTTGGAGAATCAACTCCAGATCTGAGTTTAAACTCCACCTCTGTCCATTCCTTTCGATCCCCTGTTATATATATATATGAAGAGTTATCAGCCGACAACCGATCCCTCCCTACAAACCCTAGCAATCAAATTTCTGTCGTCGATTGTTCTTCACCAACGCATCAGAAAAATCTAAGGAAACTCTACCCGTCTTTGCAAGCTCGGTGAACTTTCCTTCGAGACTGCATACGCGCCATCATCAACTCCAGGTCTCCATCGTTGATGTAAGAGCCTAATCCCCCTTTCCTATTTGTATGTCACACCATCTGTTTGATGTTTTACTGAGATAAAAATAAATGATCAATGGGCGTGCGAGTATTATACCCATAGTAATTCGTTATAGAGAAGTAGCAGGGACAGTACTAGGAAAATTCATGTAGAAAAATGGGGTAGAGTATCAGGATATGAATCCTGGACTGTGTAGTGCCCCGTCCCGCTCAGTCAATCGGCAGAATCAAAACGCCAACGGCGTTCGGACTTAGCCTTACAACGGCTACTTGGAGACATCGCTCGGTCGAGGCGACCGCTCGCTCAGGTGGGATAGTTTCGGTAAACTTGTCTCATCTTAGCCTTCACATAATAAATTGCATATTTTCAACTTGCACAAGTAGGCTTGATAATAAAAGAGACAAATTCACATAGCTAAAGGGAATAATCCCGACGGGTCGAATTGAGTTAGAATATGGAAAGGTCCAACGGTCGGCTTAGAGTTGGTGCACGGCGTACTTTGAAAATGACACTCGGTCCTTCGTCCCGGGACTTGAGAGAAGGAAAGTTGGATGAGTAGACGAAGTTATGAACGTAGCCTAAGTCATAGGCGTCGCCCGCATAAATGCTTCATAAAGCATGCAAGGTCCTATCGTCCAAGGCTTGGCATAGCCTTGGCTTGCCCCATGAGTTAAGTTGTGTTAGGCTATCAAAGTGGTAGCAAGCACGGTCCTATGAGTTCTACGGTTGGGTATAACCATATAGTCTTACGGTCTCAAGGCCCGTCATATAAAGTATGACTTGGGCGATAGCATCGCGTAGATCAGGAGTCGGTTTGAGGCACGATACACGGACTTAGTGTTTAAGATATGAACCACGGTTGATTGAATGAGTTTTAGAGGAAGGACTATCGAATAGGCATTGAGTTGAATGAAATGATATGGTAACAGGGAGAAGGCTCGCGGCCGTGGGTCGTCGAGGGATCTCAAGGAGCATCAAGGGAGAAGGCTCGCGACCGTGGGTCGTCGAGGGATCTCAAGGATAGAAGTCTTGATATTGGTTTGAAAGAGATGGTAACATTGGAAGAGGAATGACTGTGTGAGACGTTATTTTATGTCAAGTCTTGTATAGTCATTGGACAACTTGTCGACAAGAAAAAGTTTTCACAAGCGGCAACCCTGGGCGCCGAGGGACCGCGTCGTTCCGGAGGAAAACACGGTATAGCCGTAGCTGAACGAACCGTTCGGGTCATTTGGGAACTTTCAGCGGGGCTAGCTACTTGCGTTAAAAGGGTCGCCGAATGGCAAGGCTATAAGTCCACGATAGCTTGTGGTGTTAGTGACCAATTCATATAGATGGGTCGGCACGAGCGGTAATCCGCGTGTGTGTCTTTGGATTTAGTCTAGTTGAATGTGTGTATGGTTGGAACACAAGTGTTTGGGCCTAAGAATGGCTACAACATAGGCGACGTGCTTCGGCACGAGATGTGGCGTCGAGTCTTATGTTGTCGGCATATAAGTTGCATGTTATGATTGAGTTGTCTTGAATTTAAGTCATGAGGTGCCGCAAGGCAAAGTTGGTCGAGTGACACTTAGTTCACAAGTTGGATGGGTCGGTTGATGATTTAGTAGCAAAGGGCCGCGATGCGACAAGGGCCGTGAGGCGGCGATATGATTGAGTCTCATTGAGTTGCAAGGCACGGCCTCAGCAAGGACTTATAGCACGGTCACACGGGAATGGAGTCTTATCGCATAGTTGCGTCTCTAATTTTGGCCGAAAGGCAAGCACGACTTGATAGGTTAACATTGAACGTTGCAATCACGGGATGGTCTAAAGACACAAAATAGGCAAGACATCGGTCATAAAACTGATCCTAAGGCAAGACTAGAAAGACAATTGATAAGAGGGGACTATGTTGCACAAAGTAAATCAAACGTGTTGGTTTTGTATGGGTGGGCGAGGAGCTCATTCTACCAGTACAGTTGAGTACTGATACCCACATAGTTTACATGTGCAGGAACAGGTAGAAGCTCGTGGCGCGGAGCTCGCTTGGATGCGTCGAGGCACGGAGTTCCTTGGCGATTCGAAGCGTACGACCGCATGGAGTCAAGACTTATACGGGACATAATGTATGGACGTCGCCTTCCAAAGCATCCGCTGGCTCAAAAATTATAATTGAGAGAGGGGAGAGAGATGAGTGACTTGTAATGTGAGCTTGAGTGAGCTTGAGAGACTTGTAATCTTGGCCTTGTGCCCCACTGTAACCTTTGTTTAAATCAATAAAAGTGTTTTGCAATGACTTGTGTTTTGTTCTAATTTTCGTTGCTATTATTCAATATCTCTGCATGGAACTTCTGTGCGATGACCCCGTCGCAGCCGCTGAAATCGGCCGTTATGGAACCCGTCTTATACGAGCGTAATCTAGGCTCGTACGACATCATGCCTTAGCGAGGACGATCGCTCATACGGGAGCGGGACGTGATATAATGGTATCAGAGCACGGCTTTACGTCCTTGGACTGTCGATTGAATTCTTTAACTCGTTGTTTCCGCAAACTCTGTTGCTTTCGCAAGTTGATATCGTTGGTGCACTCTCTCTCAATTGTCCCATGGGATGTCCATGCAATAAGTCTAACTATTTTATAAAACATAGGAAAACAGTTTTTGACAAGAAACAAAAGATGGTTTGCGTAAGCACGATTGGCTAAGTCGGGCTGGGCATATACACCAAAGTTGCGTCGACCTTAGAAAAAGTCGAGTACGGGAATTGATTAGTATCGAACAATAATGAGTTGAACTCGATTGAGTAAAGAGAAACGATTATCGATAGGGGTGTTATCGAGCGACGATAACGTCAGTCCGATATAGATGAGCGTGCTTGGAAATTGAGGAATGGTTCGAACAAAAAATTTGAAGAAGTAGATTTTGATTCGAATGATAAGTTTAGAATTTGTTGAATGACTTCATCCCTGAGTGGTGTATGCGATAGCCTCAGGGATGTCGATCGATTGATTGAGGAAATTGATGTTGTGAATGATGCGAGGGATAATGATTAAACTTGAACTTGAATGTCGAGGAGATTATCCAGTCGAATGATAGCATCATTTGTACGATTCAAAATTGGTTACAAAGGAAGATCGTCAGGTTACACATATCGTCGATGGTATTGAGGAGTATCAAAGATCGATATGTGATAACTCGGGGGTACTCTGACTCGGCGAATGACGATCGTGCAAGTGTTATTGTTCGGTTGGGTGTTATACTTAGGATTTTGATCGAGATGAATGTTGGATGAAAATGATCGTGTCTTGATGGTTACGTTGATAGCCACAGCGTCGACGATCTTGTCTTGCGTGAGCGCAACTCTAGCCTCGTACATGCATTGCGTCAGATTTAGGGCGATTGTTCCGTGTGAGCGCTGACATGGTGATTCATGTCGCAGAAATGATCGAACTCGAAAAATCAGGACACGGCAACGTTGATTGTCTCGACTTGTCGGTTTGATGCAAAAGAGAATTCGAGGATGTTAGGACTTGCGATTGATGAATGAATGAAACTTAAGGATTGAGTAGGTCCAATCCGCGCATCGAGAATGAATTAGTCTAGACACAAAACAAGGGTTACATCTCGATGAGAATGATTATTCTGCGGAAGCGTTGCATGGTGATTCACGAACCACCGTGGATAATCGGACTCGCGTAAGATCGAGGCACAACATGTTGTTAAGCTAGACGACCTTGTGATCGATTGCGTGAATTAGAATAGATGACTTAGGGAATGTAGAATGTAAAATTTTGCAAAGCGACAATTTGTGTCATAGCATGTTTGATTCGAGAAGGATTGATAGGTAGATTATGTCGAACGTGTTCGAAGAGATAGACTATGCGAAGATGGTTTGTTGAACGAGCGATATTGAGATGTCGTAAAATTGGTTGAACATGAGTTGTCGTAGGATGGCTTTGCTGCATGACTCGGACCCCGTGCGATAAAATGTTGGGATGTGTGTAGGAAATCTATGCTCGATGTTTAGAAATCAGATTGATGCGAGCTTGGGTAGAAAACTGTCACCCTCATTTCTCGTATTTCCAGTATTTTGTATTTATACTCGTATCTGGATTTTGGCATGTATTTTTATTTTTCTCAACTTGTGAAATTTTGGTATTTCTCGTATTTTGGGTTTTGACATGGCTCGATTTTAATTGGTTTGGGTTGGTTTGGTTTGGTTTAATGTGTATTGGAACACCTTAGCCTATGCTCCACCCTCAACACATCACATCCCACCCTCTTTAAAACTCCACCAACTTTTTCTCTCTCCTCATAAACCTCCATTAATTTCTTCTTCTCCTTCCTCTACACAACACTCTTCTCCTTCCTCTACACAACACCAACTCATAGGCAAGTGCACCTTGCCACCACATGAGAACCCTACTTTATTTGTCCATTTGCTAGATTAGGACATGGTGATCAATATTAGAACTTGGTATTTTGTGATTTGGAGTCCCCATTGTTCTAGATCTAAGTTTTCTTTATTTTCAAATTTACATGGTTTTGATCTATTTAAGTTGGATTTTTATGGGTTTTGATGTTTCCATGTGGAAGAGAGTTCAATTCCACCCTGGTTGGAACTTTGAAAATCCGGATTTGGAGTTCGGATGGCCAAGTTGTGATGCTTTGAAGTTTTGGGAGCCATGGGAGCTTCTTCTCAGCCATGGAGAATAAGACCCTCTCCCCTGCGTGCGTGTTTTTACGCGTACGCAGCTCTCCTGCGTGCGTGCTTTTGTGCGTACGCAGCTCCCCTGCGTGCGTGTTTTTACGCGTACGCAGCTCTCCTGCGTGCGTGCTTTTTCGCGTACGCAGCTCTCCTGCGTGCGTGCTTTTGTGCGTACGCAGCTCCCCTGCGTGCGTGTTTTTACACGTATGCAGCTCTCCTGCGTGCGTGCTTTTACGCGTACGCTGCTCCCCTGCGTGCGTGCTTTTGTGCGTACGCAGCTCTCCTGCGTGCGTGCTTTTTCGCATACGCAGCTCTCCTGCGTGCGTGCTTTTGTGCGTATGCAGCTCCCCTGCGTGCGTGCCCTTGTGCGTACGCTGCTCCCTGCGTGCGTGCCCTTGTGCGTACGCTGCTCCCCTGCGTGCGTGCTTTTGTGCGTACGCAGCTCTCCTGCGTGCGTGCTTTTTCGCGTACGCAGCTCTCCTGCGTGCGTGCTTTTGTGCGTACGCAGCTCCCCTGCGTGCGTGCCCTTGTGCGTACGCTGCTCCCTGCGTGCGTGCCCTTGTGCGTACGCTGCTCTCCCTGCGTGCGTGCTTTTACGCATACGCTGCTCCCCTGCGTGCGTGCTTTTACGCGTACGCTGCTCCCCTGCGTGCGTGCCCTTGCGCGTACGCTGCACCCTGACCCCTTGCTTAACCCATTGGCTCTTGGAGTATTGGTTTTATTTCTGGATTTGGTTTCTCTTTTGTGGATTAGGTTTTCCTAAGATCTGTTCAACACAGCACGACTATCTTGACCCGACACGGCCTAACACGGTTTTCAAGTAATTGTTTATGACTAGTACGGTTCTCGGGATTTTTTGTGGATTATGATCCTGGTATTCTCTGATCTCCTTGCTAGTGACCCAGTGGGGTGCACACCTAACTTGTAACTTGTAATTAATCCTTGTGACTTGATAACTTGATAGTGGCCCGTGGCGGCGCACTCCTGACTTGTAGCATGACTTGATAACTTAATGCTGTTGCGACGGCTAACTTAACTTGACCTGCCTTGACACCGTGGGTAGTTCTTTCTTGCTTGTTTGTTAAATCCACTTGTCCTGTCTTGCATCATGTCTAGGATGGAACTCCTGAGTACCACGGTCATGAGTACCTACTAAAATGGATTAAGGTTAATAACTAGAATAACACAGTAGTCATGAAGAGATGACACAGCTACAGGCAATCCCGTTACCTGGGCGCTCTTAGGATCTGTAGCCTGCCGACGAGTAGGGCACATTTCCAGCACACTGTCATGTGTTGCACCTTCTAAGTCACCTAAGGGTACATGTGTTTCCTGGACGATGTACCCACCTGAATTCAACTCCTAATTTTCGACCTGGGTAACCTGGATGGTCTGCAGGGCTTGTGGCTGTGGAATAATCTCACTGCATCTTGTTAGTAATTAGGCCTGTGATAACCCTAGTTAGTTAAAGTAGTAAGCCGTAGTATCTGCTTGGCCGTGATTGATTGAATGAGGTATAACCAGTTTAGCCATGTCTTGATCCAGTACAAGATTGCTTCCTGTCTTGATTTCTTATATTATTATCTTGCCGATAAATGGTAGGAAACCAAGTTCTGTTCAGATGAAGGGTTACAACCCCGGTCCTTGTTTGGTTTACGGGTTGTAACCTGGCTATCGGAATAGTTCCATGGTTATCTCGTCGTATATCACCCTGCCATGTTTTCGTAAATTCTAGTTTTAATATTAGATTTTCTTGTGCTGATTGCTGGCTTTTGTTCTTATTTCGTGGCCCCCTTGTGGCACTTACTCTTTCTGGGGTTGACCCAGCTGGTTTTGTGTGGCCAGATTTCGGAGCAGCTCTCGAGGATCTTCCGAACCTCCAGCCCGATGGTGGCGACTAGAAGAAACTCGGGCCAAGAGTGGGTTTTCCTTTTTTGCCTTGCCCACTTCATTGTAAAATTATTCTTTTGAGGCGTTTAGCCGACGAGCACCTGTTAGCTCGATGCACTTTTACTTACTGTCTGTCTATGGGCTGTATACATGATTAACAAATCCTAGGGTTGATCATGTACGACTAAACTCTTGCTAGTCCTAACATTTTGTAACGACTAGCTTCATGATCAGCTGAATATGTAATATTTGGGACGCCTTATTATTGTATATTTAATGATCATACATCTTGCGACCTTACTTACTTGTTGTGATTGAGACATTAGGCTTGTTCATGACCATAAGAGACTGTTGGCTTGTAGTAAACCCTCATATATCTAGACAGCCGTGACCGTATATCGAGGTGGTTTCTATTTCAATATACGTAGCTGGCTATGTCTGCCCCCGCTCTCCAGTATTCTGATTCTGGGGCGTGACATGGTTTAAATGGTGGCCCATGCAGGTCTTGTAAATCAAGGTATGTGAGGGTTTACCAGATAGATGTCTCAATCAGTACTCGTCCTTGATGTCTGTTCGTATCCTCTGAATCCCTGGATTCTTGCCCTGATTCTGTGTTTATATCATTGATCTGTCCTGGTCCTTTCCTTATTGTTCCATGTGTCGTCTTCTTCAGCGGCGCTGTACCTGGTCCTACCGATCAACGAGGTGGAGCATTTCCCGTGGGTCAGCAGCAACCCGGAGATCAAGCCCAGCATTCTGGGGTAGCCTCTAGAGTTGTGCCTACTGGAGGAGAGTCACCAGTTCGGCCCGTCCAGCCCGCTGAGCCAGATGATGGTACCTTAGTAGGCCTCATCAGAACCTTGATAGCTTCCCAGGATCGTCGAAGCGACGCCCTGTACCAGACATTTCAAGATGCTTTGACCCGAGGCGGACATCCAGGGAACCAGACGGCAAACAGCTTCAAGCGATTGAACCCTCCTTTCTTCGACGGCAGCGAGGATGCGATTGCCGCGGATGCATGGCTTCAGGATACCGAGGTGATTCTGGAAGCAGCTAGGACACCCGAGAATGAGAAGGTGGCGGTGGTACACCTGCAGTTGTTGGACTTGGCTCGCAGTTGGTGGGCGGCGCAGGCCATGGGATTAGTGGCACCCATTGCTTGGGCAGTATTTAGAGAGAGATTCCAGACGAAGTATTTTGATGCTGTGGCCCGGTACGACCTGCAGACCAGATTTACCAACTTGAAACAAGGAGGCAGAACAGTCGACAGTTATGCATCGGAGTTTTCTAGACTCAGTAGGTTTGCCCCCACCTTGGTGGCGACCGAGTTTGATAGGGCCCAGCGGTTCCAGCAGGGACTGCATTTGGAGATCTTGTTGGCGGTTGAGCAATTCGAGCACCAGACGTTCGATGCAGTCTTGAGAGCAGCTAGGAGGCATGAGTACACCTCCCAGAGGATCGTGGATAGGACCGGAGGTAGGAAGCGGTCCCACAGTCAGATGCACCAATCATCAGCTCCAGCCCCGACAGTTAGGGGGTTGACCATTGGAACTTCGAGGCGGGCGGCCTCAGTAACGTCGGTTCAGCATTCGACCCCGACGTACCCGCAGCAGCAGAAGCAGAAACAGACTTCCGCGATGGGATGTTCTCATTGCGGGAAGCCAGGACATGTGGTGGCAGACTGTCGCAGGACGCAGGGATTGTGCCTGGCTTGTGGAGCAGCAGATCATAGGATAGGGGCTTGCCCGAATAGGGGTGGTTCATCAGCATCCAACCCTTCTAGCTCTTCGGTGAGAGGACCGGCCCCAGCACCAGTTCAGCAGCAGCAGTATCAGTCTTCGAGGCCCTTGCCGCCTCAGTCTCAGGCATTCCAGCAACAACACCCCCAGCAGTATGCACAAACCCAAGCTCAGACCCAGAATAGGCAGAGAGGCTTCCAGCAGAGGGGACCAGCAGCCAGAGGATAAGGTCAGGCCATGATGATGGCTATGGAAGAAGAAGTTGCACCAGGTGAGGTTGTGGCAGGTACTATTCTCGTCAACTCCTCTCCAGCGTCTGTGTTATTTAATTCTGGTGCATCGCATTCATTTATGTCTGCACGATTTACGACACGGATAGGATTGGAGCCCGAGTCATTATCAGTGAGGCTCAATATACTTACTGGTAATGGCCTTGTGGGAGTAGATCGAGTGTTTTCTTCGTGTCGGATCGTAGTTAGCGGTAGGAAGTTCCCCGCTAGATTCATAGAGTTTCCTATGGCAGACTATGATATAGTCCTAGGCATGGATTGGTTGAGGAACCAGTATGCTAGGATAGACTGCCATATTGGCAGAGTTGTCTTTAGTATCCCCGGCGAGCCAGAGTTTTCGTTTTCCAGAGGCGCAGTGGAGCCATCTTCCACAGTATTGCGGATGGCAGTAGCAGCAGTGCAGCTACCCCGAATAGTTGAAGAGTTTCCAGATGTCTTTCCAGAGGAGCTTCCAGGGATGCCGTCGGAGCGGGAGATTGAGTTCACTATAAACTTGATTCTCGGGACAGCACCAGTATCAGAGCGAGTCTACAGGATGGCGCCTTCAGAGTTGGAAATTTTATACAAAATGATTGAAGAACTGAGGACCAAGGGATTCATCCGTGCAAGTGGATCGCCTTGGGGAGCCCCGATGCTTCTTGTGAAAAAGAAGGATGGTACATCCAGGCTATGTGTTGATTATCGTACCTTGAATTCGGTGACAATCAAGAACAGATACCCTCTTCCGAGGATAGATGACTTGTTTGATCAGCTCAGAGGGGCTTCAGTGTTCTCGAAGATCGACTTGCGGTCGGGATACCACCAGATCAGAGTCAGAGAGCAGGACATCCTGAAGACAGCATTCAGATCGAGGTATGGACATTGGGAGTTCCTTGTTATGCCCTTTGGAGCGACCAATGCGCCGGCCGTATTCATGGACCTCATGAATCGCATTTTCATGCCTTACTTGGATCAATTTGTGATCGTGTTCCTAGATGACATCCTGGTCTACAGCAAGAGTGAAGCAGAGCATGAGCAGCATCTCAGAGTCGTCCTCCAGACGCTTAGGGAGCATCAGTTGTACGCCAAGTTCAGTAAATACGAGTTCTGGCTCGATCGCATATCATACTTGGGTCACATCATTACCCGAGGAGGAGTGGAAGTGGATCCCCAGAAGATTGTGGCTATCGAGTCATGGCCGGTACCCAGCTCAGTGGCAGAGGTTCGCAGCTTCCTTGGATTGGCCGGCTACTATCGGCGGTTCGTTTCAGATTTTGCAAGGATTTCAGCGCCGATGACCCAGTTGACCCGCAAGGATGTACCGTTTGTTTGGACAGCAGAGTGTCAAGAATCATTTGAGAAGCTGAAGCAAGGTTTGATAACGGCTCCCATTCTCACCCTTCCAGATGGGACCGGTGGATTCACAGTTTATTGCGACGCTTCAGGCAGAGGATTGGGGTGTGTCTTGATGCAGCATGAGAAGGTAATATCTTATGCGTCACGTCAACTACGTGATCATGAGAAGAATTATCCGACCCACGACTTAGAATTGGCGGCGGTAGTGTTTGCTTTGAAGTTGTGGAGACACTACTTATATGGAGATAGAGTGGAGATCTTTACTGATCATAAGAGCCTGAAGTATGTTTTCACCCAGAAGGACCTTAATATGCGGCAGAGAAGATGGCTCGAGCTACTGGTAGACTATGATGTGGATTTGCAGTATCATTCCGGGAAGGCCAACGTTGTAGCAGATGCATTGAGCAGGAGAGCCGGAGTTTATCTCCTGACGGCACAACCCGAATTATTGGCAGATCTTCAGAAGATGGGAATTGAAGTGGTTCTTCCAACCAGCATGGTATTGATGGCCAGCCTATAGGTTCAGTCCAGCATAGTTGAGAGAATCCGGGTGGCGCAGTCAACAGATTCCAAGATCCAGCAACTCAGAACAGAGTATGAAGCAGAAAGAAGGCCAAAGTTATGTATCCATGAAGACGGTACACTTCGGCACGGCACTCGTCTTTGTGTACCCAGTGGAGATATCAGACAGGAAGTCATGGCAGAAGCCCACAGTTCACAATATTCTATTCATCCGGGTGGTACAAAGATGTACCGTGATATTCGTCAGCATTTCTGGTGGAATGGCATGAAGAGGGAGATAGCCCGATTTATCTCTCGGTGTTTGGTTTGCCAACAGATTAAAGCTGAACATCAGAGGCCCGCTAGACTTCTTCAACCCTTACCGATCCCGGAATGGAAATGGGAACATATAACCATGGATTTCGTGACCGGATTGCCCAGATCTTCGGCCGGCAGAGATGCTATTTGGATAATTGTGGACAGGCTTACCAAGGTGGCACACTTTCTCCCATTCAGAGTTGGACAGTCGACGGCGCAGTTAGCAGAGATGTATCTCAGGCAGATCGTCAGGCTTCACGGTGTGCCAGTCAGCATCACCTCGGACAGGGATTCAAGATTCATATCACACTTTTGGCGCAGCTTGCAGAAGAGTTTGGGGACTCGCCTTCAATTCAGCTCAGCTTATCACCCGCAGACGGATGGTCAATCAGAGCGCACAATCCAGACCCTTGAAGATATGTTGAGATCCTGTACCCTTGACTTCGGTGGTTTATGGAAGAATCATCTGCACCTGGTGGAATTCTCGTACAACAACAGTTATCAGGCCAGTATCCAGATGGCACCCTTCGAGGCTCTTTATGGCAGGAAGTGCAGATCCCCGCTAGCATAGGACAATGTCGGGAAGAGGCAGATGCTCGGACCCGAATTGATTTCCCAGACGGTTGAAGTGGTCAGGAAGGTCAGAGATCACCTCCGAGTTGCCCAGGACCGCCAGCACCATTGGGCCGATGCTCATCGGCGTCCCTTAGAATTTGCTGTCGGCGACCATGTATTCTTTAGGATCTCGCCTAACCGCGACGTCATTTGCTTTGGCGTGCGGAGAAAGCTTAGTCCTAGGTATATAGGGCCGTTCGATATTCTAGAGCGAGTAGGAGATGTATCCTATCGTCTCGCTCTTCCGCCGTCACTAAGTGAGGTGCATGATGTATTCTATGTGTCCCAATTACGACGGTATATTCCAGACCCGAGCCACATCCTAGACCATTCGGAATTGGTTGTTGGTACCAACCTTTCGTATGAGGAGAGGCCCGTGTCTATATTAGACCGGAGGGAGAAGATACTCAAAAACAAGACTATTAAATTAGTCCGTGTTGCTTGGGGTCATCACTCTCTAGGTGAGTCAACGTGGGAGCGTGAGGACGACATCCGACCGCGATATCCCTACCTGTTTGACTCGTGAGGTATAATGTCTTTCTTATGCCTTACGTTTTCCCTTCCTTGCTTGCATTGTATGATCGTATGATTGAACTGCTTAGTGTAACTTGCCTGTGCTTAATGTAACTTGTCGTGACAATCTCTAGCTCCTTGATTAAATTCCGAGGACAGAATTCTTTTAAGGTGGGTATAGTTGTCACCCTCATTTCCTGTATTTTCAGTATTTCGTATTTATACTTGTATCTGGATTTTGGCATGTATTTTTATTTTTCTCAACTTGTAGAATTTTGGTATTTTTCGTATTTTGGGTTTTGACATGGCGCGGTTTTAATTGGTTTGGGTTGATTTGGTTTGGTTTAATGTGTATTGGAACACCTTAGCCTATGCTCCACCCTCAACACACCACATCACACCCTCTTTAAAACTCTACCAACTTTTTCTCTCTCCTCATAAACCTCCATTAATTTCTTCTTCTCCTTCCTCTACACAACACACTTCTCCTTCCTCTACACAACACCTAACCCATAGGTAAGTGCACCTTGCCACCACATGAGAACCCTATTTTATTTGTCCATTTGCTAGATTAGGACATGCTGATCAACATTAGAACTTGGTATTTTGTGATTTGGAGTCCCCATTGTTCTAGATCTAAGTTTTCTTTATTTTCGGATTTACATGGTTTTGATCTATTTAAGTTAGATTTTTATGGGTTTTGATGTTTCCATGTGGAAGAGTTCAATTCCACCCTGGTTGGAACTTTGGAAATCCGGATTTGGAATTCGGATGGCCAAGTTGTGATGCTTTGAAGTTTTGGGAGCCATGGGAGCTTCTTCTCAGCCATGGAGAAGAAGACCCTCTCCCCTGCGTGCGTGTTTTTACGCGTACGCAGCTCTCCTGTGTGCGTGCTTTTGTGCATACGCAGCTCCCCTGCGTGCGTGTTTTTACGCGTACGCAGCTCTCCTGCGTGCGTGCTTTTTTGCGCACGCAGCTCTCCTGCGTGCGTGCTTTTGTGCGTACGCAGCTCCCCTGCGTGCGTGTTTTTACGCGTACGCAGCTCTCCTGCGTGCGTGCTTTTACGCGTACGCTGCTCCCCTGCGTGCGTGCTTTTGTGCATACGCAGCTCTCCTGCGTGCGTGCTTTTTCGCGTACGCAGCTCTCCTGCGTGCGTGCTTTTGTGCGTACGCAGCTCCCCTGCGTGTGTGCCCTTGTGCGTACGCTGCTCCCTGCGTGCGTGCCCTTGTGCGTACGCTGCTCCCCTGCGTGCGTGCTTTTGTGCGTACGCAGCTCTCATGCGTGCGTGCTTTTTCGCGTACGCAGCTCTTCTGCGTGCGTGCTTTTGTGCGTACGCAGCTCCCCTGCGTGCGTGCCCTTGTGCGTACGCTGCTCCCTGCGTGCGTGCCCTTGTGCGTACGCTGCTCTCCCTGCGTGCGTGCTTTTACGCGTACGCTGCTCCCCTGCGTGCGTGCCCTTGCGCGTACGCTGCACCCTGACCCCTTGCTTAATCCATTGGCTCTTGGAGTATTGGTTTTATTTTTCGATTTGGTTTCTCTTTTGTGGATTGGGTTTTCCTGAGATCTGTTCAACACAACACGACTATCTTGACCCGACACGGCCTAACACGGTTTTCAAGTAATTGTTTATGACTAGTACGGTTCTCGGAATTTTCTGTGGATTATGATCCTGGTATTCTCTGATCTCCTTGCTAGTGACCCAGTGGGGTGCACACCTAACTTGTAACTTGTAATTAATCCTTGTGACTTGATAACTTGGTAGTGGCCCATGGCGGCGCACTCCTGACTTGTAGCATGACTTGATAACTTAATGCTGTTGCGACGGCTAACTTAACTTGACAGGCCTTGACACCGTGGGTAGTTCTTTCTTGCTTGCTTGTTAAATCCACTTGTCCTGTCTTACATCATGTCTAGGATGGAACTCCTGAGTACCACGGTCAGGAGTACCTACTAAAATGGATTAAGGTTAATAACTAGAATAATACAGTAGTCATGAAGAGATGATACAGCTACAGGCAATCCCGTTACCTGGGCGCTCTTGGGATCTGTAGCCTGCCGACGAGTAGGGCGCATTTCCAGCACACTGTCATGTGTTGCACCTTCTAAGTCACCTAAGGGTACATGCGTTTCCTGGACGATGTACTCACCTGAATTCAACCCCTAATTTTTGACCTGGGTAACCTGGATGGTCTGCAGGGCTTGTGGCTGTGGAATAATCTCACTGCATCTTGTTAGTAATTAGGCCTGTGATAACCCTAGTTAGTTAAAGTAGTAAGCCGTAGTATCTGCTTGGCCGTGATTGATTGAATGAAGTATATCCAGTTTAGCCATGTCTTGATCCAGTACAAGATTGCTTCCTGTCTTGATTTCTTATATTATTATCTTGCCGATAAATGGTGGAAAACCAAGTTCTGTTCAGATGAAGGGTTACAACCCCGGTCCTTGTTTGGTTTACGGGTTGTAACCTGGCCATCGAAATAGTTCCATGGTTATCTCGTCGTATATCACCCTGCCATGTTTTCGTAAATTCTAGTTTTAATATTAGATTTTCTTGTGCTGATTGTTGGCTTTTGTTCTTATTTCGTGGCCCCCTTGTGGCACTTACTCTTTCTGGGGTTGACCCAGCTGGTTTTGTGTGGCCAGATTTCGGAGCAGCTCCCGAGGATCTTCCGAACCTCCAGCCCGATGGTGGCGACTAGAAGAAACCCGGGCCAAGAGTGGGTTTTCCTTTTTTGTCTTGCCCACTTCATTGTAAAATTATTCTTTTGAGGCGTTTAGCCGACGAGCACCTGTTAGCTCGATGCACTTTTACTTACTGTCTGCCTACGGGCTGTATACATGATTAACAAATCCTAGGGTTGATCATGTACGACTAAACTCTTGCTAGTCCTAACATTTTGTAACGACTAGCTTCATGATCAGCTGAATATGTAATATTTGGGACGCCTTATTATTGTATATTTAATGATCATACATCTTGCGACCTTACTTACTTGTTGTGATTGAGACATTAGACTTGTTCATGACCATAAGAGACTGTTGGCTTATAGTAAACCCTTATATATCTAGACAGCCGTGACCGTATATCGAGGTGGTTTCCATTTCAATATACGTAGCTGGCTATGTCTGCCCCCGCTCTCCAGTATTCTGGTTCTGGGGCGTGACAAAAACCCTGTACTATCAACTTGGTTTGACCTTAGGATGGGGTCAGTGTTGATATCGTTGTTTGGGAACTGTGATTCCAATACTGACAATTGACTTTAGCCTAAAGAGATTGCCTAGCGGCTAGGCGAGATGTCCATATTGCGAGAGTTAGCATCGGAAGGATTGATTTTCAGGATTGAGTGGATGGATCGATAGGTGGAATTGGATTTACTATCACAAGGCTTGGTTGAAATACATGTATTTCGGGGACATCTGGAATGTGTGCACGATCCAAACTAAGTGATATGTTAAATCAAGTGAGACTTGAGGAATGGAAAAGTGTCGAAGATTTTGAAATTGTATTGAAGGAAAGATCGAGGGTAGCATGAGCGTGGCTCAGATTTGGGAAACGTATAGGCGTAGTGTGTGCGAGAGTTCTTAAATGTAAGTAAAGTGATAAGTTGATAAGTGTACTCAGTTAGTTTCGAGGATGAAACTTTTTCTGAGTGGTGTATGATGTAGTGCCCCGTCCTGCTCAGTCAATCGGCAGAATCAAAACGCCAACGGCGTTCGAACTTAGCCTTGCAACGGCTACTTGGAGACATCGCTCGGTCGAGGCGACCGCTCGCTCAGGTGGAATAGTTTCGGTGAACTTGCCTCATCTTAGCCTTCACATAATAAATCGCATGTTTTCAACTTGCACAAGTAGACTTGATAATAAAAGAGACGAATTCACATAGCTAAAGGAAATAATCCCGACGGGTCGAATTGAGTTAGAATATAGAAAGGTCCAACGGTCGGCTTAGAGTTGGTGCACGGCGTGCTTTGAAAATGACACTCGGTCCTTCGTCCCGTGGCTTGGGAGAAGGAAAGTTGGATGAGTAGACGAAGTTATGAACGTAGCCTAAGTCATAGACGTCGCCCGCATAAATGCTTCATAAAGCATGCACAGTCCTATCGTCCAAGGCTTGGCATAGCCTTGGCTTGCCCCATGAGTTAAGTTATGTTAGGCTATCAAAGTGGTAGCAAGCACGATCCTATGAGTTCTACGGTTGGATATAACTATATAGTCTTACGGTCTCAAGGCCCGTCATATAAAGTATGACTTGGGCGATAGTGTCGCATAGATCAGAAGTTGGTTTGAGGCACGATACACGAACTTAGTGTTTAAGGTATGAACCACGGTTGATTGAATGAGTTTTGGAGGAAGGACTATCAAATAGGCATTGAGTTGAATGAAATGATATGGTAACGGGGAGAAAGCTCACGGTCGTGGGTCGTCGAGGGATCTCAAGGAGCATCAAGAGAGAAGGCTCGCGACCGTGGGTCGTCGAGGGATCTCAAGGATAGAAGTCTTGATATTGGTTTGAAAGAGATGGTAACATTGGAAGAGGAATGACTGTGTGAGATGTCAGTTTGTGTCGAGTCTTGCATGGTCATTGGACAACTTGTCGACAAGAAAAAGTTTCCACGAGCGTCAATCCTGGGCGCCGAGGGACTGCGTCGTTCCGGAGGGAAATACGGTATAGCCGTAGCTGGACGAACCGCTCGGGTCATTCGGAAACTTTCAGCGGGGCTAGCTACTTGCGTTGAAAGGGTCACCGAATGGCAAGGCTATAAGTCCACGATAGCTTGTGGTGTTAGTGACCAATTCATATAGATGGATCGGCACGAGCGACAATCCGCGTGTGTGCCTTTGGATTTAGTCTAGTTGAATGTGTGTATGGTTGGAACACAAGTGTTTGGGCCTAAGAATGGCTACAACATAGGTGACGTGCTTCGGTACGAGATTTGACGTCGAGTCTTATGTTGTCGGCATATAAGTTGCATGTTATGATTGAGTTGTCTTGAATTTAAGTCAGGAGGTGCCGCAAGGCAAAGTTGGTCGAGTGACACTTAGTTTACAAGTTGGATGGGTCGGTTGATGATTTAGTAGCAAAGGGCCGCGAGGCGGCGATATGATTGAGTCTCATTGAGTTGCGAGGCGCGGCCTCAGCAAGGACTTATAGCACGGTCACACGGGAATGGAGTCTTATCGCGTAGTTGCGTCTCTGATTTTGGCCAAAAGACAAGCACGACTTGATAGGTTAACGTTGAACGTTGCAAGCACGGGATGGTCTAAAGACACAAAATAGGCAAGGCGTCGGTCATAAAACTGATCTTAAGGTAAGACTAGAAAGACAATTGATAAGAGGGGACTATGTTGCACAAAGTAAATCAAACGTGTTGGTTTTGTATGGGTGGGCGAGGAGATCATTCCACCAGTATAGTTGAGTACTGACACCCACATAGTTTACATGTGCATGCACAGGTAGAAGCTCGTGGCGCGGTGCTCGGTTGGATGCGTCGAGGCACGGAGTTCTTTGGCGATTCGAAGCGTACGGCTGCATGGAGTCAAGACTTATACGGGACATAATGTATGGACGTCGCCTTCCGAATCATCCGCTGGCTCAAGAATTATAATTGAGAGAGGGAAGAGAGATGAGTGACTTGTAATGTGAGCTTGAGTGAGCTTGA
>JANAVB010037420.1:0-227500 GCA_029216955.1 Iris pallida | reverse complement strand
TAGTTGCATAATGTCTGTTTTTGTGAAATTCTAGCATGATACTGCATATCTTATCGGCATTTACCATTTGTAGGGTTGAAAGTGTTCCTTGAAGCATGAATTGAAACTAAAACTAGATTTAACTTAGACATATTGAGCACTTTTTGCAGAACTTTTGGTAGTTCATGCCAGTTTTGGCCTATTTTGGGAAATTGCAGCTAACAAGGCCTTTATCCCAAACGTTGGGATCATTTAAGGTTTGAGTCATGGAGGTGGCAACAATTGAGGATAAGATGAGTGATCATCTTAGGTGGTTGCAACTTAGACAAATATATGCTCCAGTTATGAGGAGCAAGAGATACAGTCAAAGGAGTTAGATATTTCACTACTAAAATAACCCCTTTTAGCGACGTCAGAATACGTCGCTAAAAAAGGAAAATCCGTCGCTAATTTCTATTAGCGACGTATTTAGCGACGAAAATTGGATGTCGCGTATAGGCTTGTCGCAGATTACAATTTCGTCGTAATTCATCGCTATTTGCGACGTCACGTTTAGTGTCGCTAGACGTCGCAATATTAGCGACAGATAGCGACGTCATCATACGTCGCCACTATAGCGACGTAGGGCGACCACTTAGCGACGCCGTCAACTTATATATGATGACATGGCATGGCAGCCACGTCAGCATTTTAGCGACGCCTAGCGACAACTTTAGCGACATCAGCTCTCAGGTGGTCATATGCAACGTCAGCAGTATAGCGACGGATAGCGACGTTACGTCACTATTTGGCGACGTATAGCGACATGTACTATACGTCGCAGAACGTCGCTATACGTCGCAGATGTTATAAAAAAATAAAAAATATAATTGGTATTTTTGTTATGCTGTGTGTCTGTGTTTACAGTGTGTGTGAAGTGCAGTATTCGAACCATCGACAGTTTCGCTTACTGTTCTATGTTTTATCTTGGATAGAAAGAGCAACAGTTCAGGGTGCACTTCTCAGAGCTTCCTCTTCACGTCCTTCACCTTCTCGGGATCCTTTACGACGTCCCGAGAAAGTGAAGGACGTGAAAATGAAGCTCTCAGAAGTACACCCTGAACTGTTGCTCTTTTTATCCAAGATAAAACATACAACAGTAATCGAACTGTCGATGGTTCCGAACACTGCATTTCATATTCACTGTAAACACAGACACACATCATCACAAAAATACATATTATATTTTTTTAAAATTTGGGCAGCACCTCCTTTGTATATCAGATCATCGCTTATAACCCAGCGTAGGTATTTGTCATCCCCGTCGCAGATATCATCACAATTAACAGTCTCCCATCATAACAGTCTATAACTAATAGATGAATAACAGTCTCCCATCATAATAGTCTACAACTAAATATCATACATGTACTCAATGATAATACCAATAAATTAAATATCACCAACATACATGTCCAACAGAGTCAAATAATATTCAAAATCAGTGTACAGAACGGTGAATGGGCCCATAGGGCCAATAAATACAAAGATGATAAAAAAAATCTACTGGATCACTGAGGACCCCTGCCGTGCATCTGGGATAGCATGTACTCATACTGCTCCTGTGTGAGCTGTACCGTAGGGGCAGTAGGAGGCAGTGCAATGTCTGGAGTCGGTGCCGTCGATAGACCGGGAGGACGTATCTGCTCCAGCTCTCGCAGTCGCTCACCATAAACAGCAAGGGTACTCACCACCCTCTCAGTACTCGCCTCAAGCGAAGCCGATACCTCAGTGAGTGAGGCAGACATGCTCCTCTGCGATCCCTCCAGCTCGACCTGTCTACGCTCTGTGCGCTGCGTAGACTCGGTGAGCGTGTGCAAGCTGGCAGCTGTAGCCTGCTGCAGACTCATCAGCTCCTGTATACTGCGCTCGACCGCATTAAATCGTCCGGTGACGATCGGAGGGTCGGATCGTCGCTCGACCGCATCAGAAATCTGCTGCTGCAACTCGCGACGCAGCTCCTCGATATGACGACGAATATCCTGAGCTCGTGACGACGCCTGCGAAACCGGAGACTGCGCACTGACAGAGGGGGCCCGGGATGACTCCGAAGCCAAATACGCGCCGTAGGATCCCGTACCGTAGTACGTACCCTTCTGAAGACCGCCAACGACGGTCATCCAGATGTCGTCCGGCGATGGAGCTATAGGCGGCTGAAAGGAAGTACCAGCCCCTCCCTCTGCTGGCGTACTAGCAGCAGCAGCCGCCTCCTTCTGTAGCCGAACAAACTCGGCCTAGAACATGTTTGCTAACGTGTAAGTGTTTGCTAAAGTCTATATTGATATCTATTTTCCTGTTTTATAAATTATAGTAAATTAATATAAAGAATAGAACGTACATATGCCTGCGTCGCCCTCTCGTCAATGAACTCCCCAGCCCTCCGATGGGTGACCAGGAAGACGGTCACCATGTTCGGGTCCTCACCCTTTTTTACCTGTTAAAATATATTATCTATTATTAGTATTAAACATTCTATCGAACTATATATAAATTAATGTCCGTCATAGGAAACGTACCAGACGACGAAAATGCTCCGTCATCGGAATGGAGCCACCACACCACTTACCGGCGCTCGATCGTGCCACCTTGGCCTTGTCAGACCGCTCCTGCTACCTGGGCTCGCTGAATCTAGCCTTCATCGTAGTCCACTGCTCTGGCGTGATCCAACCATGGATCGGCTGTCCGGAGCGATCACGAGACTTCTGGTCGTGGATCGCATCACGGATGAGCTTGGCTGCGACGGCAAAAAATTGGCCATCGATCTTCGCCGCCCGGTGTGGTGGATAGAAATAGGTCCTCTACAAGAAGTAAAATAGAAAAGTTGTATAATATACACAAATGATTATTAAAATTTAAAAATAAACAAATTTTTTACCTTGAAGTGGGCGAACCAAAAGGCCTTCCTATCTGCGGGAGCATCTGAGTAGTTAATCCAAGGCCCACCATAGTTCTGCCTCAGAAATACCCCCAGCTGTCTCTGTACTGCATAAGGCCGATATCTATACAATAATAATTTTCATGAATATATATGTACATATAATCATTTGAGAAATATATATTAATTAATTAACTTACTTCGTAGGCCCGTCCGTCCAAATCTCCATACGCGTCTCGCCCGGGGGAGCGCATGGAGGGTCGCTCTCACCTCCTGCCTGGACAGGATCAGTCTGATCGCCGTCCTCCATATACTCGGCGTCGGCTCCCCCATGGAGCCGTCGACAGGAAGAATGCTGGACGGGGGATCAGGGATGCTGGACGCGGGATCATGAAGGCTAGACGACGAGGGAGGAGTCGCCAACCTGCTGGAACTTCCCTGTCCCGATAATGGACCGGGAACAGAACGGTACAATGGCGTACTCGGAGATGAGGATGAGGGTACGGAATCTCCATCCCCAGCACGAGGCTAACGGGACTGCCTAATATAAAATCCTTCGCGTCGTCCAGATGGTCTAGTCATACCTGATAATAACATATGACAATAAAATAAAAAAACATATTTATATGATAGACATCACAGATTTTTGAAAAATATTATAGTCACAGATAAAAGTATCAATAAAGTGTCACTGAAGTGTCACAGATTTATATGATAGAAGTGTCACTAAAGTATCAAATATGATGATAAAACAAACGTACAGATTTAATCCTCTTCTGAAAATTTATCTAGTTCGTTTAGCTCATCTACTTCTTCCTCTTCTTCTTCTTCTTCTTCTTCTTCTTCTTCTTCTTCTTCTTCTTATTCTTCTTCTTCCTCTACATCTTCACTTTCATCTGCATCTTCCTCTTCAGATAATTCTACTTTTTCTACACAATTAGATGTGTAATGAGAAACTTCCGTCGTGTCCACTTCTATAATATTTGTTACAAGAGGTAGTTCATCCTCTTGATAAGCTATATCGTCAACCTCAAAGGTATTTCTAGCTTTGGTCTTGCATACTGTCCACCAGTCCGACCTTGTTGTTCCCCGTTTAGGATAACTTGTGAAGTACACGAGCTGAGCCTGACTTGATAGGACAAATGGTTCATAGGCTTGATATGTCACGACCCGTACCCTGATGAGGGGCACGAGCACGTGGATACGTCCAGCCTACACCGCAGAATCGGCGGTAGAACGCTGTATATAGGGTTTGTAAATACTACGACTAAACAGATAAAGGTACCTGTACAGTATATACACTCCGAATGGAGGTGACATAGCAATACAGTCTCAATCACAAAGTAAAACTAAGGTAGATAGTACGGAAAGAAAAATATGATAGATGAAAGCAGGAAATAAATCCAAGATCCACACTAGTCCAGAGCTATACATAATCATCCCAGAGTCACAGAAAATAATATAAACTACAGCTGAAAGTACTAGCTGGCTCGCAGACCAGGCAAACCTAACTAAGCTACACTACTCTGGGTGAGCAAAGTCTAGTGGCTCTACTAACAAGTCATGGTCCAGGCCTACTCCATCTGACTCGACCCCATAATAGGTCGGGTAATCTTCCTGAGAATCATCTGTAATATATCAACGGTATCCTGTCAGGAAAATGAGCAAGTACAAACACCAATAGCAGTTTCATATGAATTGACAAATTCTATAAGAGACAGTGTAATGAAATACAAGACAAAATCAACAGGAAATATATATCAAGATGTGAGCACTGAATAGGATGACAATATATATATATATATATATATATATATATATATATATATATATATATATATATATATATATATATATATATATATATATAGGATGACTTGAGAACTATTCGGCCTTAAACCAAACAAGGACCGGGGTTGTAACCCTTCTCCCGAACAGAACTTAGCCTCCCCGATAATAAATATAAAATGTGCCTTGAATTATTAGTGCGTTATGTGATCGGCTTAGAAAAAACATATTCAGGCTTTCCATCCGACCGGCTACGAACAAGTGACCAGTACCAGTGTGAAGAATAAGGCCGATTACCATGGAAAGTTATGAACACGTAGCTATGGACAAGTGACGAATACCAGTGTGAAGAACAAGTAGGGATTTTGATCACACAACCACTAATAACTCCCCATCCCCGAATAGTATAAAGGATCCAGACATAACACGTCATGACACGAGATTCAAAAGCAGGTGATCAGCCCACTCCCAAGTCCATGTCTATACAAGTACAAGTAATAAATCAAATCTTGTACCAATATACCAAGTAATCCGGAAACAACATCTCATGACAGGATCCGACATATACTAGTCCGTGAACTATCGTGTCTGGAAATCAAGTAAGACACTACAACTGAATCGGATATAGCAGATATCAAGACAATAAAAACTATCAGTGAATGTACTCGCCTGTGGTCCTGAGCTGATAAGGTGAACAGATGCTCAGAGTAATCACAGACCTAAAGATGAGATACTACAAGTCAAAACATAGTTTAATAATGAAAGGAAAGCTAATCTAGTCATGATATACAAGTCTAAGTCAAAACTAGGTCAAACTAAGTCACACCAAGCTAAACTAGGTCATACTAGGTCATACTGAGCCAAACTGGGTCACACTAGGACAACCAAGGTCAAACAAGGTCAAGGAAGTCAATCCAAGTCAAACTAGGTCAATCTGGGTCAAGGGTTGACTTACAGTTGACTTTTGGTCAAAAAGTCAACTCTGGTCAACTCTGGTCAACACTGAGTCAACCCTGGGTCAACCCTAGGTCAAACTAGTCAAATGTTGACCAACTGTTGACTTTCAGTCAACTGGTCAACTCTGGTTTGATTTCGGTCAAATCTAGTCACTTATAGGCTAAGTTTGACTATCGGTTAACTTTCGTTGACTTTTGGTCAAAACGGTCAACCGAGGTCAAAACTAGTCTAAGGGCACTAATCCTAACCATTACCAACCAAGAGAACCTATTTCTAGCCACATCTTAAACTATCTAACTCAAAACTTACAATTACTCCATTACCTTAACTTACCTTTACCAAGGTAATTTCTATTACCTTGCCCCAATACAATGGTAACCCATCTATACCTTGGAATACTAACCTGAACTTTTTAGGTTAGCTAGACACTAACCTATCTAACTATTACCAACCATAAATTCCTACTATCTTGGACATCAAAACTATCTTTTCTAATATGTTACTTTCCTACACATTACCTTAAGGTAATCTTGAGATATCAAGATATCACATCTAACATAACTCATTCTTCTACACCACACCCACTCTCCCTCACAAACATCATCTATCTAACCCCCATCTAACTTAGAATGCTACTTCTAAAATAACTCTCAAAAACCAACTCAAACATCTACCACAAACCCCCCCTAATGTATCTTAACATGACATATAAAATAACATGACCAACCTTATTTTCTACCACTAGAAACACTACCCCACTAACCACCTAACACACTAAAAATACTTTCTAACTTAGGGGTTTCATAGTAGAAAATGTGGTTGACAAGTGGGGGTAGGCATTTGGGGCTAAGGTGGGTCAAAATGGGATGTTTCGGGGCCACAAAAACCCCCAAAAACCATCCTGCACTACCTTAACTATGCAGTCCCCAATGGAGACTGCTGCTACTGTTTGGACAGCAGTCCAAGACTGCTGTTGCTGCTGCTATTCCCCTTCTTTATCCCCCTCTACACTCATCTATACTTCTATACATCCCTCCCCTCTAATACTCCACAAACTCCACCACAAAACCTCTCAAGAACTCTCACAAACCCCCTCTACAACAACACAAATAGAACACAACAACAACATATAAATATAGACATACACAAACACAATATATATACATCAAAAAACTCACACACCCATAAATATATATATAAAACAAACACAATATGTATATATAACCACTCTCACATCTATTATATATATAAAGACACACACACAACATAATGTATAAAGACACACACACACGAAAATATACATACTCCAACACCACCACTACTACAACACTAGAACACATACACAAACACACACACACGTACATATATATACATATATCTATCTCGCTCTATATATATATACACATACACTAACATTTATATATATACAAAATATCCCGAAACCTATCCGAATACCCAAATCCTCTCAATTCTACCCTCTAGGGCTTAGACACGTACCCAACACAATCAATCTAACTCGCGCATGCGAGCAAAAATGAGAAACGAGGCCCGAATGGCCAAATGGCCATTCTGGCGACTCCGGAGTGTCCAATTCGCGATAACGTGCGATACGGATACCAAACCTATCCGAAATCGACCCAAACTCTACCCACGAGTTCTAAATAATGATTAGAACCTATTCTAAGTGCTAACTTGCCGATTCTAGTATCGGTGCAAAAAGTCACCCGTGCGTTGGAACCCGAAAACTCCGAAAAAGCCTATTTTTATGATTTCTCGCGAAACGACCCCACGTATCCAAATATAGACACGTACCTAGCCTCATCTCACCCAAACTAACCTAATTAGGTCTAATTAGGCTAGGGGCAACATCCAAACATGTCAATTTAGGGTTTTCCCCAAAATTGGCACTAAACCTAGCCCGAAAGTCCCAAATTGAGTCCAATGGGTTCCAAACCACTTCTAACGGGTTATCCTACACCTCGGGCATCCTCTAATATAAAAATAACACTAATTAGGAGCAATTACAAGAGTTAGAGTTAGGATTTACCTCTTGGGAGTTGGAATCCCAAGAAAAAAACTCCAAAATTGGTTCTTTTTGGGTCAAAGCCAAATCTAAGCTTCCAACCCCTCCATGCTAGGTTCTACCTAGATAAAAATCACAAATAAGAGATAAACAATAGTTAGCACCAAGATTAGAGAGAGATCTAGAGTATGGAAGAGAATTAGAAGAGATTTGACTTACTTTGGAGCTTAAAATACAAAGGAAAAAGAAGGAGTTTTTTTGTAGAATGAGAGAAATGAAGAGAAAGAGAGTTTTTTGCCAATGAGAGCATGGGAGGGGTGCTAGCTGCTGCCAACCATATTTTAGAGGGTTGGGGGCATTTGGCAAGTTACCAAAATGTCCTCCAAGTCAAAGAAATGAGTGGTTTTGAGTTGGGGTCAAAATAGTAACTTGAAAACTCCTAATTTCGAGTTCTAAATCTAATTCTAATCCCTAATTCCACTAAAATCAAATGGGATTAGTCAAATATAAATATCTGTGTTTGGTAATAACAAGTTGGTCGGGTCTAGTTGGGTCCAAAACTGATCCGGGTCGCTAGCACAAGTCGAAATGAGACAAAACTCAAACCCGATCAAATAAAACCCCAAAATACAATATTAATAAATAAATATTCACAAAAATATTAGAATATTAAAATGACAAATTTGCCCTCAATTTTGAAAAATAGAGGTGACATGATATCGACGCCGATAGTTTATATCAACAAGACCGTGCTTGTCTACTTTCCAATCTTGACCTTCAATCGGATCGAACCAATCACACCTGAATAACACAATCTTAGCAGGCTCTATTCCATAACTATATGTCAGCTCCACGATCTCCCGTAGCACGCCATAGAAATCGTTGCCCGCATCAACATCTTTGTAGTTCGAAGATCTGATACACAAACAGCTGTTTTTGGTGGAGTCGAGATCCACAAAGTTGTCTCTGATCGGGCAAGTTGTTGACTTGAACCTAAACCCATTAACACAGTAGCTTGGCCATATTTTTGCAGCATAAATTGGTCCCTTGGCTAGCGTTCTAATAGACTCATTCTCAAGTCTTACGTATGGACGATCGACCTAAATACCACGAAAGAAGCAATTAAGCTCATTCTCAATCAAGTGCATATACAGAAAGGTAATTACAGAGTTCTCAAGTCTTACATATGCACTCAACCATAATTAAAAATAACGCCTTATTTCTTGTTCTAGTTCTTCTTCTGTTATGTGTGGCCTACATGACCTCACATCATCATTAAATATGCTGAAAACAACATCGTTCAATTAATATAATAGTATAATAATCAACACTATTAAAATAATGTAGACGTATTAATTACTTATCCCTCCAGTTTCTCTACTTTTTCCTCGTCGCAGTTGAGTAATACATACACCTGAGCAGCCCTTAGCTCATCATCGTTCAGATATCTCTTCTTCATTTTACCCGATGGCTTTCCTGGAGCATTGAATACCTTCAGTATTGTATCATTACTTTCATGATCTCCGTCGTCGTTTCTGGAAGCTCTCGTTCTATTAGTTGCAACATGAGGCTTGAAATACATCGAACAAAAGTTTGTAATCTCTTCGAGAACATAGGCTTCACAAATAGAACCCTCGACCCATGCCTTATTTTTTACCTTTCTTATTAGGTGATTTAAATGTCGCTCGAACGGGTACATCCATCGATATTCGACGGGTCCACCAACACGTGCCTCATAGGATAGATGAATCGGCAAATGCTCCATAGAGTCGAATAATCCAGGAGGAAACACCCTCGAGCTTGCACAGTGTTACCGCAATGTCCTTCTCTTGCTTTTCTAGACGATCAACGAGCAATTTCTTAGAACAAAGATCTCTGAAGAATATGCTAAGCTCCGTCAATGGATCCCAAACTGCCTGCGGTAAGAATTCCCGAAATACAATCGGAATTAACCTCTCCATGAATACGTGACAGTCGTGGCTCTTCATATCTGTCAATTTATTTTCCTTCGGATCGACACATCTTCTCAGATTTGACACATATCCGTCTGGAAATTTTAGGCCCTGGATCCACCGACAAAGTCTCACTTTATCCTCCTTGTCCAGCGAGAAAATTGACTTCGGTATGAACTGTTTTCCATTCTGCTCTATCAAATGCAACGCAGGGCATTTGTATATTTCTTCTAAGTCCAACCTGGCCTTGGGATTGTCTTTCGTTTTTTCCTTTACGTCCATCACAGTATTAATTATGTTATCAAACACATTCTTCTTAATATGCATGACATCAAGATTATGTCTGATCAGATTGGTACTCCAGTATGGCAGATCCTAGAATATGCTCCTCTTTGTCCAGTTATGATCTCTACCAAATCCATCGCACTTGTACCCAGTTGTAGGATCTTCGATAGCACTTGGAAAATCTCTAACCTCCTTCCATATCGTGGCTCTGCACCACCTTGGCGGTGGATCACCCTTCTCTACAACGCCGGCACGGAATGCATTCATGTTCCTTCTGAACGGATGATCTTTTGGCAGAAATTGCCGATGATAATCAAAGAAGCACGGTTTTCTTCTGTGTTTCAAGCGGAAAGCCTTACTACGGTCCATGCAATACGGACATGAGAGACGGCCATGAGTGCTCCATCCAGATAACAATCCATAGGCCGAAAAGTCGTTGATGGTCCATATAAGGGTTGCCTTCATCTGAAAATTCTGCTTCTTGGAAACATCGTACGTATTAGCGCCTACTTCCCATAACTGATTCAACTCATCTATCAAAGGCTGTAAGTACACATCAATGTTCCTCTTGGGATTGTTCGGACCAGGAATTATAACGGTTAGAAACATGTACTGAGTCTTTATGCACATCCAAGGCGATAGGTTATACGGAGTGACAATCACAGGCCAGCACGAATACTGGGATCCCGAAAGACCAAAAAGAGTAAAACCGTCAGAAGATAGCCCCAACCTGACATTACGCGGATCTGAAGCAAAATCAGGATACACTCGATCAAAGTGCTTCCACGCTTTTCCATCGGATGGGTGATCCAACACTCCTTCAATCTGTTCTCGCATGTGTCAACTCATATTTTCGGCCGTCTCTTTCACCATAAATAATCTTTGCAACCGCGGTGTTAAAGACAAGTAGTGCATTGAATCGGTCGGTCTTCTTGCACCGGTAGACCTTCCTGTACTAGTTGTCTTATAGCGATCAGCACCACAAAATCTGTACACATCTGCGTCCTTGTCGTCTTTGTAGTACAGCATGCACCCATTGCGACAAGAATCGATTTTCTCGTATCCCATCCAGAGCGATCTCACCATCCTCTTAGACCGGTAGAAGTCTTTAGGCAACTTAGCACCCGCCGGCAAGATCTCTATAATCAACTCCAACACTCGATTGTAGCATTCTTGCGACATGTTAAAATCTGACTTATTGCTCAACAGTCTTGTAACCACCTCCAACGGTAAATGATCCTCACAACCAGGATACAATGGAGTCCTTTCATTCTCCAGCAACTCCATGAACTGTGCAGCATCGGCGTTCAGTGCCTCCTCAGGTGCATCATAAACGAAACTAGGCCCCGCAGCGTCGAAAACCATGTTCACGCACCCGTCGTCGTATGCATGATTATCTGAAACAAAATTAGGTCCTGCATGCATATACGACTCAACATAAGGCCCCGGCTCTGATGCTAAAGACACAAGTTCTCCGTGTGTGGTCCACTGATAGTAATTAGGCGTGAAACCCCTCGAGTACAAATGATATGTCACTTTTACTTCTGGATAATATTTTATGTTATGATATTTCACACACGGACACTTAATTTTGGTGCCATCCATGTACTGAGGGAACGCCTTAGCAAAGTGCAGGAACTGCTCTACTCCCGCTATGTATTCATCCCGCATACCACACATATCATCAGGACGACGATTGTACATCCATGAACGATTCTGCAAGTAGTAATTCATATCCATTTGGAAATAATTCTGCAAAGATGGACACACATTATCCAATAGGCACAAATTCGTATATTATGTCTTATTATGGGACACACATTAGTAGCAGACAGTTACTAATAACAATGATATACAATCTAGGTCAAACTGGGTTGTACTAAGTCAAACAAAGTCAAACAAGGTCAAGCTAAGTCAATCAAAGTCAAACAAGGTCAAAGTAGGTCAAGGGTTGACCTATAGTTGACTTTGTCAACTCTTAGTCCAATCTAGGTCAGATGTTGACTCTACTTTGACTTTCAGTCAAAATAGTCAATCTTGGTCAAACAAGGTCAAATCTAAGTCAAATATCCTATTTCTAGTCATTACCTACCAAGGTACCCTCTACCTTATCGCTATTGGTATCCCAATACCAATACCTTAAGTTGGTACCCTTTACCTTATCGCTATTGGTACACTTTACCTTATCGCTATTGGTATCCCAATACCAATACCGCGGTAACATGGTTGGTACATTAAGGGTCTTTGACAATGTGACATGTTGCGAAAAGATATATCCTTATATATAGTTCTCCTACGAATTTTCTTTAACATTACGTAGGAGAACTATAAGGATATATCTGTTCACAAGATGTCACCTCCTCAAAGACCCTTAATGTGACAACCATGTCACCCTCTCAGTCATATCCCTGAGCTACGATGAGCTGCAGGCATTTAACACATCACGGTTTATAGCATTTTGGGTTGAATTTGGGTTTACCCCTATGTTCAGTGATGAACAGTGATTCCTGGTATTTTTTAGATTCTTAAAATAAATTTTAAATAGATTTTTGAGTGTATATATATGTGTATTTGTGTGTATATATATTGTATACATATATATTTATATATGTATTTGTGTGTGTATGTAAGTGTGTGAGTATATATATATACATGTATATATGTAGATATGTGTATTTATATATATAGGTATAATATATATATATATATATATATATATATATATATATATATATATATATATATATATATATATATATATATATATATATAGGTATATATGTATGTATTGTGTGTGTGTGTGTGTTCCCAGTTTTCTGAGGTTAACCCCCTTCCCTGTCACAGCATTGCACACACACACACACACACACACACACACACACACACACACATATGTGTCACACACCCCTCTCACACACACTCTCTTGTACACACACCCTCACACCCCTTCACCCTCTCATTTTACTCTCTCTCTATAATTATGTTATGTATATATATATATATATATATATATATATATATATATATATATATATATATATATATATATATATATATATATATATATATATAATCTACTGTATATATAATACTATATATATATATATATATATATATATATATAGAGTATTATATATACAGTAGATTATATATATATATATATATATATATATATATATATATATATATATATAATGAGGGTATATAGATATGGTATTATATAGATATGGTATCACATCTAATTACAAGGGTCGATCAAAACTGGATTTAGAGCATATAATGTGTTATATCCTGTGTTGTGTCCTGTGTCCTGTGTCACAGAGTCGTGTCCGAAATAGGGTTAGGGTCCTGTCCCCTGCCCCCCTCCCCTGCACCCACCCACCCCTGCCCCCCTCCCCCTACCCCCCTCGACAACAAGACCCCCCCTCCCCTGCCCCCCTAGACAGCAAGACCCCCCCTCCCCCTACCCCTGCACCCACCCCAACCCTGCCCCCATCGACAGCAAGAACCCCCACCCCCGGGTACCCCCACCCCTCCCTCCATCCCTTGACAGCAAGACCCCCCCCACCCCCCTGCACCCACCCCCACCCCTCCCTCCCCCCCTCGACAGCAAGACCACCCCAGCTAGGGTTAGGGTTCTCGTGTCCGTGTCTGTGTCTAGATAGCTAGGGCTAGGGTTAGGGTTTACCTGAGGAGGGTGGCTTCGTCGGAGGATGGAGGCGGCGAAGAGGGTGGCTTCGTCGGAGGAGGAAGGCGGCGAGGAAGGAGACTTCGTCGGAGGAGGGAGGCTGGTCGCCGGAGGGAGGGGTCAGCGGGTGAGCGGGGTCGCCGGGGGGAGAAGGGGAGGGTGTCGCCGGAGGGAGGGGTCGCCGGAGGGGAGGGTTCGCCGGGGGGAGAGGGGAGAGGGGGATCGAGCGGGAACAAAAAAATTTGGGGTGAAAATTTTTGATTTCGATCGGGCCAGTAATCCTATATGAAATACGTCAGCGACGTATAAAATCTACGTCGCAAAACGTCGCAATACAGCGACGTAAACAAATATCCATCGCAAAACGTCGCCATTCAGTGACGTAATAAACTCTACGTCGCGGAACGTCGCTACGCAACGACGGTCAGCGACGTGTAACACTAGGAGTCGCTATAGTCAATTATCGGCATCTGCTTTTTCCGCCGTCGCTAATATACGTCGCTATTCTAGCAGATTTTAGTAGTGTTTGGGTCATGGACATTTGCAACAATTGCAGTGGTTTTTAAACATGGTATACAAATAATTTTTACAGCATGAGAGATTCCTTATTATAAACTGAACTGCTATTTCCTTGTACTGGTTTGAGTTGTATCGTAGGACGACCATGTTATAAACTGAACTGCTATTTCCTTATTTCGATTTCTTAAAACCTGCGAGTCCACACACGGGACGAGGGTTGATCGTTTGTACCTGCGAGTCCACACACGGGACGAGGGTGACTTGTCTTGAAACTGACATGCGAGTCCACATTCGGGGAGAGGGTTAGTGATTAGTTCAAACCTGCGAGTCCACACTCGGGACGAGGGTTTGGTATTCCATTGATCTCTTGTTTACTTGTTCTCTTGCAGTTCATTTATGCGTAGTCGTTCATATATTCATGTCTCGTGACCGTTTAGTCTTTACTGTTTATATCCTGGATTTCCTTCATGCATGATAAACTGTTAGAAAGGCTTGTATATTATGTATCTTGCTAGTCCTCTGAGGACCTGATGATCTCTTCAGGTTTAGCCGAGTATTGAGCCAGGTGCACGCGAGCAGGTTTGAGCCAGCATTGGACCACGGTACCACCGCAGCCGAGGGTATCTTGATGATTTAGCAGTTTGGACTCAGTTATTTCATTTTTATGTTCTATTTTATGCTCGTCTATTGGTAGTAGATTTGTGTCCACCGGATGTGACTTGAACTACTTGAAATTCAGTTTGTATTATTCAATCCTTTATTTCAGTTGTATTTATTGGATTTGGATGTGACTTTACTTTTAGTGATGAGATCTAGATTACGTTGTTGGACATAGTTTCTATGACTTGTATGTACTAGATAGCGTTCTACCGTCGACACTGCGGCGTAGGCTGAACTTGGACACGGACTCGTATCCAAAAAGCGGATGCGGATCGTGACAACATTTAACTCGAATAAATACGTATCAGTATGCAAGTGTCAAGACTTGCGGTCATGCCAAACAAGCCCCTCTTTTGCATGAGAAAATTTTGAACACGAATCCACACAAATTGACATATTAACCGACATTTCTAAATGAAAAATACTATTTGGCTTCCAAAATATTTGGGTGATGTCATCTTCCATTATGTGGCATATGACAAGGTTGCTGACATGGCAAAATTTAATATTAAAAATTAATATTAATATTAAATTAAAATTAAATTAAAATGATAATTAATATTAAGATTAACCTTAACATTAAAATTAACCTTAAAATTAATATTAAAATTAAAATTAATATTAACATGAGAATTAATATTAACATTAACATTAAAAAAAATTGTGTAATTAATTTTTTGGGTTAAAATTTGCCATGTCAGCTGTTATGTCAGATGTCACATAATGGGAGATGACATTACCCAAATATTTTGGGAGCCAAATAGCATAATTGTTTCTAAATTGATAACATGCATTTTGTAGATAGAGATCAGGATGACCGCCAACTTCAGCAAAAATGACAAAAGCACCCCTACTAATATGCTTGTGCAAAAATAAAATCCCACAATCTATACAAATATGGATTAACAGTAGGAATTCCGATCAAAACTCCATGCGTAACATCTCTAACAATTAAGCACCATCGATCATCAGGGATATCCATAAGAAAGAGAACAAATACAAACTGTCTACAACCAGTTAAGCATGAAGGAAAACTTTGTTAAAAGCCTCTATTAATTTTAATTCTAAGTTGCTTGTCATTGTTTATAACCATATACAATTGGTGTGCTAATTGCAATTTGTCCTATAATAACCTTAATATCTCTCAAACTACAAGTTAACAAGCCTGGACCATCGAACTCGAGTGACCCTTGTGGTCACTGAGAAGAGGCATAAGATTCTGGCTGGGTTGTGGATAGGGGTGCAACTCGGACGGATTGCGTTGGGTTTGAGGTCAACCCAAACCCAACCCGATGAATCATAAGCCTAGCCCGAGCCTAAGCCCGGCCCGACCTCGGCTTTAACACATGAAGCCCAAGACCAAGCCTGGAGGATCGGGTTTTTCTCGGGTTAGGTCGGATCCATGGGCTCTAATATAATATTTGAAATAAAAGTAAAATTAAACACATAATCAAATAGCAATAAAGTCTTGATCATTACAAAATACAAACTGAAATAAGATTTATGATGAGTTGAATAGTTTGGGTGGAGAAATTTAGAATTTAAACTTTTTATTTAAGTATATATATATATATATATATATATATATATATATATATATATATATATATATATATATATATATATATATATATATATATATTTTAATATATATATATATATATATATATATATATATATATATATATCTGAAAATTGCTGAGAAGCCCAATTTCGGGGTGGGCTTTTATGAAATGCCCACCCGCTGGATTATTTTTATGAAATGCCCAGAATTAAGTTTTTACACGTTAAATATTTCAAGATTCTCTCTAGTTGCTATGTATTTACAAAATTTGCCATTATCATAATTCCAAAAATACCCCTTCGCGTAAATTTGGACATCTATATATAATTATGAATTCGCAAACTCAGATTTGGATTGAGAAATTCGTATTCTTCTTCTTCTTCACGAGAAATTTGAAATCCATTGATATAATCTTTATTAGAGATCGCAGAATCGTTCGTAGTTCACTGTGGTTTTCGTCAGTCGAACGTCGATCATCCTTCATCATCATCGATCATCATCATCATCAACATCATCTTCGTGGTTTCCGGCGATTAGGTCAATTGTGGATAGAAGATCTTCTTCTCCGTCTTTTTATAGATCTTAAAACAAGGTGAGAGTTCAGATCTGTAGAAATTCATCCATCAGCTTCGTATATCTCGAAATTTATGCTGAATTTGATTTTGTTATGAAGATTATTAACTTAGAAAATGTTAGTGAGATATTTAATCTTGTTATTTTATGCGAATAGCATTCTCCGTTATATTTTAAAGGAGAATGACAATTACTTCTTATAAAGATCATTAACCGTTTTGTTTTTAGGACGGAGAATGCCATTCTCCGTCTTAATTAGGACGGAGAATGACATTCTCCATTTTAATTTGAACGGAGAATGACATTATCCGTCTTAGTTAGGACGGAGAATGACATTCTCCGTCTTAATTAGGACGGAGAATGACATTCTCCGTTTACTTTAGACGGAGAATGTCATTATAAGTTAGTTCCAACTGATGATATTTATTCTCCGTTATTTTTAGACGGAGAATAATCATTATTAGATGAGAATTTTATTGTTCTATTTGTGGCCTCTTATGTTTTTATGTTATCAGGGGGGAAGATATGGAATCAAGTTGTTTAGTTAACATTTGTTTCAAGGGAGACATAGTTTCCTGCCGTGTCACACATGAAAGTACCGTGGATTTTTTAAAGAATAAAGTGTGCGATCGATGGACTTCTTTGGACCCACTTTTCTTCCGTTTCAGGTTTTTGCACTCTGATGGGACTGAACTGTATGTTGAAAGTGATTTTTGGCTTCGCTCATTGGTTGGTGGTTTTAACGGTACTCATGATGTGAGTTTTGATCTATTTGTGGAGCAAATATACTCTCAATGTTCTTTATCAACATCTTTTCCTTGTCAAAGCTTTCACATGGGACCTTCGTCTTCCTCCTCTAGTTCTTTGAGTAGATCTTCTCCTACTGTAAAGGACAAACGAGTAGTACAATTTTATGAGGGCTCAACTGAGACAGTGAAGAAGAGGAAATCGGATATGTGGCCTGGATCAATTACTAGTGTTGGTCAGATTTTTCTAAATGGTGTTGAAGAAGTTAGGAATGCTGTTAGAAAGGTATGTTTTGAATCTCGTCATCCATTTCACATTTTGAAATCTGAGCCGGGGAGGTATACTGTTTGCTGCAAGAATTACAAGACACATGCTTGTTTGTGGAGCTTCCATGCTATATCTATTTCGAAAGATAATCAAATTTTTGAGGTGAAGAGGTATGTGGGAGAACATAATTGTGGAGCTGGCTATATGGATAAAGGTAATCAGGTTGTTCCAGCAAAGTTTGTGAAAAGTTTGGTTAGTGACATTGTTCGGATGCATACTAAAAAGTCAGCAAAATCTGTTGTCGATGATTTCAAGGTCGACTACGGCTTATCTGTTACCTACGGGCAGGCATACCATGGCATTAGGCTGGTGCACCAGGAAATGTACGGAGATGATGTTAGATCTTACAGTGACTTGTGTTGGTATGTCAACAAGGTAAAGGAAACCAATAATGGTTCCGTTATCGACTTCCAGAAAGATGATTCATCAATGAGGTTTGAGCGACTTTTTCTTTCATATGGGGCTTGCGTAGAAGGCTTTCAATATTGTCGTCCAATGCTATATTTGGATGCTACTTTCCTTACAGGTAGGTTTAGAGGATGTTTGATGTCTGCTACAGCGAAGAATGGTAACCAACAGTTCTACCCTATTGCATACGGTATAGTCTCAGGCGAAGATGGCGATAATTGGGAATGGTTCCTTAGAAATCTAAAGAATGTTGTTGGATGTAGTAGGCGTATTGTTTTTCTTTCGGATCAAGGCACTGGTCTAGTTTCTGAAGTCCCTAAAGTGTTTCCTAATGATTACCATAGCTATTGCTATTATCACATGAAGAATAACATACCGATGAAAGAGAAAGGAAATGAAAGATTGTATCCGCATGTACTTGAAGCTTGGAGGCAAGCAGTATATGCTCTAACTCCAGGTGTGTTAATGAGACAGATATATGCACATTTTTTATGCATTTACCATTAATTTAACAAGGAGAATGACCATTCTCCGTGTCAGTAAGACGGAGAATAGTCATTCTCCGTTTCAATCACACGGAGAATGACCATTCTCCGTCCAACATAGAACGGAGAATAGCATTCTCCGTTAGCTTTTGAACGGAGAATGGTATTCTCCATCTTGCATAGAACGGAGAATATCATTCTCCGTTAGCTTTTGAACGGAGAATGACTATTATCCTTATGAGAATGCACTTATTTTTTCATAATTTTGTGAATTGACCTAATTCTTTATTACTTATTTGTTTTTCTGTATAAAGGTGGGTATAGACAAGCAATCAAGAAGATTTATGATCTGAATTGTGGTCATGTTGTGAATTGGATGAATAAACAAAAACCTGAACACTGGTCAAACGCATTCTTCCCGGGATGTAGATACGGTGAGGTTGCTTCTAGTTGTGCAGAGTCATTCAATGCATGGATAAAGGCTGAGAAGAAATTGCCTATTTCAGCAATTGTAAATGTCATCCGTGTGAAGATGATGAAGATGATTTCGGATCGCCACAAGGATGCAATTGGTTTGAATAGCAAATTGACTCCATACGCTGAGGATATGCTGAAGCAGCTTACAGATGATGGCATGTGTTATAGGGTATATCGGTTCGGTGATTTCGAATTTGAGGTGATCGCAGATACTTCCTCCCACATGGTGAATCTTCTTGATTGTCATTGTAGTTGTCGTAGATGGAAGGTATATGGATTCCCATGCAGCCATGCAATACAATGCATCAGAGTTGGTTCAGATAAATCTGTTTACGACTTTGTGGAGCAGTATTGGACATCAGATTATTACCGAAAGTTATATTCATGTGCTATTCGTCCTGTTCCAGATTGCGAAAAACAGTTTGAAAATAATCCCACTGATGTTGTTCTACCCCCTGTTCCGAAACGTGGTCCTGGACGACCAAAAGTGGACCGTTACAAGAGCAAATATGAGAACAAGAGAAAAGAGAAGAGAAAGATAAGGTGCCAGAATTGTTTTGAATTATGCAATCACAATCGCAGCACTTGTCCTCTGCCTCCACGTGCTGCTACGGTGGTCGAGGGGGCAACGCCCCCTCGTTAATACATACAAATATATTCCTTCTTTTATATAACTGGAAATTATTTTTTGAATACATATCTTACATTTTTTGATATCAATGGTAATAGTTTGAATTCTGCATATCAGCATAAGAACTTATTCTCCTTTATACTCTCTGACTTTATAATGTATTGAATGACCATTCTCCGTGTGTTTTAACACGGAGAATAATCATTCTCCGTTTTAGATACACGGAGAATGGCCATTTATAAGTCAAAAATAGGAGAATAATCATTCTCCGCGTGTTTTAAAACGGAGAATGTCATTCTCCGCGTCAGTAAGACGGAGAATGCTCATTCTCTATGTCAAAATACAAGCAGAATGGCATTCTCCGTCTCTTTTGACCCGGAGAATGACATTCTCCGTCTATTTGGACACGGAGAATGGTATTCTCCGCGTCCCTAAGACGGACAATGTTGCTTTCTAGGTCAAAAATACAAAGAATAGTTATTCTCCGCGTGTTTTAAAACGGAGAATGCCATTCTCCGCGTCAGTGAGACGGAGAATGCTCATTCTCTAGGTCAAAATACAAAGAGAATGGCATTCTCCGTCTTTTTTGACCCGGAGAATGACATTCTCCGTCTCATACGAAACGGAGAATTGCATTCTCCGCGTCCCTAAGACGGACAATGTTCCTTTCTAGGTCAAAAATACAAAGAATAATCATTCTCCGCGTGTTTTAAAACGGAGAATGCCATTCTCCGCGTCAGTAAGACGGAGAATGCTCATTCTCTAGGTCAAAATACAAAGAGAATGGCATTCTCCGTCTCTATTGACCCGGAGAATGACATTCTCCGTCTATTTGGACACGGAGAATGGCATTCTCCGCGTCCCTAAGACGGACAATGTTCCTTTCTAGGTCAAAAATACAAAGAATAACCATTCTCCGCGTGTTTTAAAACGGAGAATTCCATTCTCCGCGTCAGTAAGACGGAGAATGCACATTCTCTAGGTCAAAATACCTAGAGAATGGCATTCTCCGTCTCTATTGACCCGGAGAATGACATTCTCCGTCTCATACGAAACGGAGAATGGCATTCTCCGCGTCCCTAAGACGGAGAATGGCCATTTATAAGTCAAAATACAAGGAGAATAATCATTCTCCGCGTGTTTTAAAACGGAGAATGCCATTCTCCGCGTCAGTAAGACGGAGAATGCTCATTCTCTAGGTCAAAATACAAGGAGAATGGCATTCTCCGTCTCTTTTGACCCGGAGAATGACATTCTCCGTCTCATACGAAACGGAGAATGGCATTCTCCGCGTCCCTAAGACGGAGAATGGCCATTTATAAGTCAAAATAGAAGGAGAATAACCATTCTCCGCGTGTTTTAAAATGGAGAATGCCATTCTCCGCGTCAGTAAGACGGAGAAGGCTCATTCTCTAGGTCAAAATACAAAGAGAATGGCATTCTCCGTCTCTATTGATCCGGAGAATGACATTCTCCGTCTCATACGAAACGGAGAATTGCATTCTCCGCGTCCCTAAGACGGACAATGTTCCTTTCTAGGTCAAAAATACAAAGAATAATCATTCTCCGCGTGTTTTAAAACGGAGAATGCCATTCTCCGCGTCAGTAAGACGGAGAATGCTCATTCTCTAGGTCAAAATACAAAGAGAATGGCATTCTCCGTCTCTATTGACCCGGAGAATGACATTCTCCGTCTATTTGGACACGGAGAATGGCATTCTCCGCGTCCCTAAGACGGACAATGTTCCTTTCTAGGTCAAAAATACAAAGAATAACCATTCTCCGCGTGTTTTAAAACGGAGAATTCCATTCTCCGCGTCAGTAAGACGGAGAATGCTCATTCTCTAGGTCAAAATACCTAGAGAATGGCATTCTCCGTCTCTATTGACCCGGAGAATGACATTCTCCGTCTTATACGAAACGGAGAATGGCATTCTCCACGTCCCTAAGACGGAGAATGGCCATTTATAAGTCAAAATACAAGGAGAATAATCATTCTCCGCGTGTTTTAAAACAGAAAATGCCATTCTCCGCGTCAGTAAGACGGAGAATGCTCATTCTCTAGGTCAAAATACAAGGAGAATGGCATTCTCCGTCTCTTTTGACCCGGAGAATGACATTCTCCGTCTCATACGAAACGGAGAATGGCATTCTCCGCGTCCCTAAGACGGAGAATGGCCATTTATAAGTCAAAATAGAAGGAGAATAACCATTCTCCGCGTGTTTTAAAACGGAGAATGCCATTCTCCGCGTCAGTAAGACGGAGAATGCTCATTCTCTAGGTCAAAATACAAAGAGAATGGCATTCTCCGTCTCTATTGACCCGGAGAATGACATTCTCCGTCTCATACGAAACGGAGAATGGCCATTTCTAAGTTCCAATTGCACACATTATAGGTTTGTATTAACACAGATAATGACATTATAGGTTTGAATCAAACAACAGAACTTTAACAAAACAGATTTACATATATAGAACAATGTAAATTAGTCGTAAAATTGAATTTCAATACAAAGGAAAACAAATACATTACAAAAGAAACCTGACAAACAGAATATATACATTGAATTTGTTAGCCAATTTACATTGTCATTTTACAAAAGGAATTGCACATTTACTCATAAGCAAAGCCTTAGCCAAATCTAGCCTTCTCTTTACAATAGTATTGTGAACTTGTTTGTTTGTTTTCTTCCGTAAATCAAATGGATATCTCGACAACTTTTCAATATAATATGAAACATACAGAAGGCAGCTGGGTGTTAGTTGCTGTGGACATTCTTTGCAAACCTTGAGCTCTGTTGTTTCATATTCCGAGATTGCTGGACTTTTATTACTCATCAATGCAATCTTCTTTATTATAATTGGCTCAATTTTATTCTTCATGTATACTGCATCCTGGATTCCCTTAGCGCCCGTGTTTTTCCGCAATGAGTTGTAGTGCGTCCAAACATAGGAGCTGAAGTTGAATGCCAGCAGCGTATAGTGTTTATTCTCCTCGCGGAAGAGTGGCACGAATAGCCATTCAATGTCATCTTCCAGCTCCATTATAAAATCTTCTATATCAACTTTGAAATTGTACACTGCTCCTTCTGTTGGATTTTCTTTATCGATAATCTTGGCAGTACCCTGTTTTCCAGAAGAAAAAAAAATAAAATAATAACATGAGTTAGTTTTTTACAACACTATTAGTAGCTGTACACATTAATATTTATTTTTCAGTTTCGATTCTTACCAATGAATGGGGCATCATGATTGCAAACCATTTACATTGTGCACCCTGTGAGCTTGACTGAATGTTCTGCCTTAATTCGGCTTGAACGTCGTTCATAAGCTTTATTAGGTAGTTCATAACATCGGCTTCTATATCCGCCTCATTTATAATGTCTTGAAAATCTTTAGCACTTAACAACATGCTGACATCATTATTTCTTCTTCTTATTTTACACTCTTCTGGAGCACTTGGAAAGTACATATATACATAATCACTGCACATAAATTTAGTTTCGATTATGATAATAATATAGGCTAATGATAAAATTGCATAAAAAATAACTCCAATAGAGAATGATCATTGCACTTGGAAAGTACATATATACATAAGTATTCTAAACAGAAATTGGTTCAAGTTTAGAATACTTACGTTGGAGACATCCTTCTTGTGTATACGATGCTCCTGTATACTTGCTTCAGCTCATCGTCTGCAACGTTCCAAAGTCTGAGCTTCGGACATTGCATCAGCATTTTCCCATCTCTAACAAGCTTTGCTGTTTGAGGAGATTCTTCCTCAAGTTCTTCAGGAGCTGACATCTCCTTTTTATTGTCGACCTTCTCGGGGCTGGAAGGAGCTTTTTTTTTCCCAGCAGGAGCTACATTCTTACTGGGACTAGTAACAGCTTTTTTTTTCCGACCAGGACCTGCCTTCTTACTTGTTGTAGCATCGGATGTTTTCTTCTTTTGCAATGTAGCAAAATCATCCTCATCTGCAGCAGGTACATTTGATCTTGTGTAATGCTTCTGGGGAACTGCTTGAGTATCCCCTCTTTCCAATGCTCTAGCCATTGCTTCAAGGTTAACGATTGTATCGTTCTTATTCTTGACTTCGTCATTCAACGAGGCAACTTCCTCTAGAAGTCTGTTATTATCATTAGTTAGCTTTTCATTCTCTTTTTTCAGATCCTCTGTCATTTTCACTGATATAAAAACAAACAAGAACAAGAGGTATGATGTCAATATTATATAATCTTCTTTTTAAAAACAATGTCATTCTCCGTGTCAATTTAGACGGAGAATGACATTCTCCGTTTCAAAATAGACGGAGAATGACATTCTCCGTGTCAAAATAGACGGAGAATGTCATTCTCCGTTTCCAAATAGACGGAGAATGACATTCTCCGTGTCAATTTAGACGGAGAATGACATTCTCCGTCTAATATTAGACGGAGAATGTCATTCTCCGTGTCAAAACATACGGAGAATGATCATTTCTATGTCAAAATACAGAAAATGTCATTCTCCGTGTCAAAATACTAGCGGAGAATGTCAAAATAGACGGAGAATGTCATTCTAAGTGTGTTTTAATACGGAGAATGACATTCTCCGTCTATTTTATAACGGAGAATGGTCATTCTCCTTGTTAGATACATGTAATTACAGATTAAAATAGACAAAAAATATAAAATCTTACCTTTTAGAAGTAGCTCCTCAACATGTTGACGAAGCTTCTCATTATCAGCAGTAAGCTCAGACTTCTGCTTTCTCAGGGAGTCTAGTTCCGACCCCTGTGCCTCCAGTTCCTCAACTCGCTTAAGGAGTTTCTTGTTATCATCAATAAGGAGCGATTTCTCGTTCCTTAAAGAGTCTAACTCCTTCTCCAAGCCATCAGCAACGAGCCCCACAGCACGTTGTTGGGCTACATCTGCCGCTAGTTGCTGGGCTCTTTCCTGGAGTTGCTCATTCTCAGCGATAAGCTGAGATTTCTCCTGCAAGACACGCAATATATCTACATTGTCAGCTGTAGAGGGTGCTGGTGCTTGAGCTTCAGCTTGAGCTTCTTCTTCATCAACAGAATTGTCTCCACCTTCTACATATTGCTGCTCTGCTGGGACTTCTTCAAGTTCATCAACATTCAATGCAACAATATCCTTGAATATCAAATCTGAATCCATTTTAGCACCTTGATATTCATTTTTTAGGAATATTGAGATTTTATTCCCATCCCATGTGCAGAATCTCGGAGATGCGACTGTTGGTTTGCACTTCCTTTCTACCAGTCGACTGTGCTCTGCAAACCAATACAAGAAGTATATCGTACAACCTTCAATCTTCTTGTACGATATATCAACATCACCATCTTCAGATTTTGTGACAGCCCTCTTTATGCTGTCCATAACGTACCCCAGTATAATCCGAGGCCAACAGATGCTTTTTATAACATCTGTGCTCTCCACCAGAGCGAAGAACTTGTATGGCAAGTTCGACCCCCCCATTCTGGTGAAGAATGCTGTTTGGCACAAGTTGAATACTATTAACTTGGCCACCTCATCGGGACTTGCATTTTCGCCCCCCAGCAGCTCTAATATCCTTTTCCTAACTTCAGCGTTTGAGACTTCAGCACCTTTGCCCTTGGAATTTTTCAGCAATCTTGTGAAGTGTTTTGTACACATGCTGAATGAGTCTGCTGGTGGGGGGGTCTTCTGCTTCTCAGTGATGATCTTCAAATACTTATCATCAACTTCAGTGTCATCATTCATTGGCAGACCGAAAATGGTTGCCATCTCATCAGCAGTTGGTGCTACTTTGACACTGCTGCTCAATTGGAAATATCCAATTCCATCTTCTTCTAAATAAGTCTCCATCAACTTCTCCAGACCTTGGGTGACTTTAGATAGTTCTGATTTTTTCACCTTATTTCTGTAGAATACATCTACGAAGTCGTAGAATCCTACATTCTTCAAGCTTTCGACAACTGCTTCAGGCAAATGGCGAAACTTTTCCTTCACCTCATCCATGAGAGAGAGTACTGGGGTGAATGTTGCACGGAAAAGTCTTTCGTCTCTGTTCCTGACAGTTTTTTTCCCTAAAAACAACAACAATTAGGTTTACGTCAACATTCTTCTTTATTATAATAAAGAGAAAGCCATTCTCCGTCTAATATTAGACGGAGAATGTCATTCTCCGTGTCAAAATAGACGGAGAATGAGCATTCTCCGTTTTGTATTCAAACGGAGAATGCCATTCTCCGTGTCAAAATAGACGGAGAATATCATTCTCCGTCTATTTTGACACGGAGAATGGCATTCTCCGTTTTGTATTAACACGGGGAATGGCATTCTCCGCGTGTTTTAAAACGGAGAATGCTCATTCTCTAGGTCAATACAAAACGGAGAATGACATTCTCCCTTTATTTTGTCCCGGAGAATGAGCATTCTCCGTCTAAGTAAGGCGGAGAATGCCATTCTCCGTCTCATATTAGGCGGAGAATGCTCATTCTTTAGATCAAAATAAAGGGAGAATGCCATTCTCCGTTTTAAAATAGACGGAGAATGCCATTCTCCGCCTCAAAATAGACGGAGAATGTCATTCTCCGTTTTGTTTTAACACGGGGAATGGCATTCTCCCTTTATTTTGACCCAGAGAATGACATTCTCCGTCTCAATAAGGCGGAGAATGCTCATTCTCTAGGTCAAATTACAAGGAGAATGCCATTCTCCGCATGTTTTAATACGGAGAATGCCATTCTCCGCGTTAGCAAGACGGAGAATGCTCATTCTCCGCGTCAGTAAGACGGAGAATGCTCATTCTCTAGGTCAAAATACAAGGAGAATGACATTCTCCCTTTATTTTGTCCCGGAGAATGAGCATTCTCCGTCTAAGTAAGGCGGAGAATGCCATTATCCGTCTCATATTAGGCGGAGAATGTTCATTCTTTAGATCAAAATAAAGGGAGAATGCCATTCTCCGTTTTAAAATAGACGGAGAATGCCATTCTCCGTCTCAAAATAGACGGAGAATGTCATTCTCCGTTTTGTTTTAACACGGGGAATGGCATTCTCCCTTTATTTTGACCCAGAGAATGACATTCTCCGTCTCAATAAGGCGGAGAATGCTCATTCTCTAGGTCAAACTACAAGGAGAATGTCATTCTCCGCGTGTTTTAATACGGAGAATGCCATTCTCCGCGTTAGCAAGACGGAGAATGCTCATTCTCCGCGTCAGTAAGACGGAGAATGCTCATTCTCTAGGTCAAAATACAAGGAGAATGACATTCTCCCTTTATTTTGTCCCGGAGAATGAGCATTCTCCGTCTAAGTAAGGCGGAGAATGCCATTCTCCGTCTCATATTAGGCGGAGAATGTCATTCTCCGTTTTGTTTTAACACGGTGAATGGCATTCTCTGTCTCTTTTGACCCGGAGAATGCCATTCTCCGCGTCAGTAAGACGGAGAATGCTCATTTTCTAGGTCAAATTACAAGGAGAATGCCATTCTCCGCGTCAAAATAGACAGAGAACGTCATTCTCCGTTATAAAATAGACGGAGAATGGCATTCTCCGTGTCAGTGAGACGGAGAATGTTCTTTTCTCTAGGTTAATGCAAGAAGAAAGTTCATTCTCCGTCTATTTTACAGACGGAGAATGTCATTCTCCGTCTCATATTAGGCGGAGAATGCTCGTTTTTTAGGTCAAAAACACAGAAATGAACATTCTCCGTGTGTTTAAACACGGAGAATGCCATTCTCCGTCTCAAAATAGACGGAGAATGGCCATTTCTAGTTCAAATGACACAGAAAGGGCATCCTCCGTGTATTTTATAGACGGAGAATGATCATTTTCATTTGCCGCGTCAATATAAACGGAGAATGAACAAGACTCAAAGTTTTACCTTTTTTCTTCCCTTCTTCTTCATCTTCTTCTTCTCCCCCTGCTACTGCTTCTTGTTGTTCTTGATCTTGTTCTTGTTGTTCTCCGTGTTCTTGTTCTTCTACTGGTTCTTGCACTTCTTTTTCTTTTTGAGCGGTTCGTCTACGAGCAACCCTCTTAACTTTCTTCCCTCCTTTCGTTTGCTTTCCAGCAACTACTTCTTCTCCTTCTTCTCTAACTTGGTCTACATCCATTGCTGATGATTGTGACATTGTGATGGAGATTCGCTGGCGATTTCTTGTAAGAAATTTCTAAGATTTTTGGAGGAGATGACCTAAAATCGCAACAGAACAGAGTATGGAAGAGGAGGGAGCGATAGAGACACTTTTTTGAAGAGTCTGGAATCGAACCGTTTTTCATAAAACTTGCTGGGTTTGTTGATATTCTTAATAAATTAGAAGGGCAAAAGGGTCATGCCGTGCCCTTTTTTTAATTTTTAAGTTAATGCTGGGCACGCGATGAAAGTTTATTTTGGGGTGGGTTTTTCATAAAACTTTTTAAATTTTTGGGCATTTCATAAATTTTCTCTATATATATATATATATATATATATATATATATATATTTTTTTTTTTTTTTTTTTTTTTATATATATATATATATAAAGTGATCGGGAGTTCGAGCTCCAGTGGAGACGAGTTCGCCACAATTACCCATTGTTTCAAAAAAAAAATTATATATATATATATATATATATATATATATATATATATATATATATATATATATATAGCCTAGTGGTTAAGAGAGATGCATGCGACCCAAGTGGTCAAGAGTTCGAGCCCCAGTGGAGGCGAGTTCGTCAAAATTACCCATTGCTTCAAAAAAAAATAATAATAAATAAATAATATATATATAAGTCGGATTTCGGGTTCTTCGGGTAACCCGACACATGAATCCGAGTATATTCAACCTTAACCCAACATATTAACGGGTTTATCCGAATCGGACTCGGGTTTAGCCCGTCTGAGTTGCACCCCTAGTTGTGGAAGATCAGTTGAACGAGCCACGATAATGATGAAAGTTGGAGACAACGAGCCTAAAAGACATGCAATGCAATGCAATGCAATGCAATGCGTACAAAGTATTGTAGCATGCAGGGTCTAGCATCTCAGGGAAAAAAAGAAAAAAAAAAAGCCTGGACCTATTGAGGTAAGAACCACAACTGCCAAAAACCTGACAAATTATTAATATTTGAAGAACACATCATGCGGCTAAAACCGTTACCCTTTCTTAGACAACAAAATATATGTTAATTATTAATATTAGGATTTTTTTTGAAACGAATATTAGGATTGTTCTTATATATATTTGCTATATATGTTATTGTCTAGATCATGAATAAATCTTAATTTCTAGTTCTAATTAGTTCCAGAAAGTTTGGATATTTTTCGATACCAGCTTTAATTACTCGATCCATCTTGAATATGTCTGTTTCTATCGCAAGCATATTCTAACCTAGTCATAAACGTTGTCTGTTGCTAGTCTGTGTAGCTAGCTAGTAGATCTATAAGGATATATACATCTGCAGGTTGGCATCTGCACTCCCCTATATCTTTAGTAGCCAGCCATCCACTCTTGATAAGAGAGAACTGGATTACGTACACCACACATTTGCATGAAATTATGATATTAGTACATTTATCTATGCTATCTAAGTAATGCTCGTACCTTCAAATTATTCCTCCAAACTATTCCTTCTTATATGGCAGCTAACGTGAAATGTTAAATAATATTATGACAACAACTTTTAACCAAAAAAAATTAATTAACCAATTTTTTATATTAATATTAATATTAACATTAACATGACACGGACGGGGACACGGACGTCCGCGGGCGCCGGGGGGGGGGGGGGAGGACTGCGTCTACGTGGCGGCAGCTACGGACGACGAGCAATTGTTGAAGCTCTTGATAGGATTGCCAACAAAATTGACAGTCATAACCTAAAGTAGAACTGTACACAAAGTTGTCAGTCCTACTTTATGTCAGGACTGCCAACTTTGTTGACAGTCCAATCCAAACTCTCTGTTTGAACATAGAACTGTCAAAAAAGTTGACAGTCATAACATAAAAATAGAATTGTCAACATTGTTGCAGTCCTGCTTTATGTAAGGACTGCCAACTTTGCTGGCGGTCCAAATCCAAAAATATGGGTTGCCGTGAAGTAAAAAATTTGGAATGACAAACATGTGAATAAATTTACAAAAATTGGACTGCCCTCAGGTAAAATTGGGGTGCCAATAGAATTTGCCTTAGCAAAAGGATCAATGCATGCAGGTGTTTCCTCTGATGCTAAAATAACTAATTAGTTCCAATATTCTAGCTATGGTATATTGACTTCCGTACATAGTTTATAGGCCTCGGTGGCACCGACTTCCAAACTTAATTGTTTCATCAGAACATTTTTTAACCTGATCCGAGCTCGCTATTATGATAAGATTAAGTCCTGGGTATTATATGATATGGACAAGGAGGCATGTACAAATTATGAAGGACATCATCAACAAAACTCGGAATTCTGGCCTCAAGGAGGAGAAATTATTCAGCGGGACGGGCTCACCATGTGGCAGTGGTGAATGGTGAATCCGCCGACCAATAGTATGATGACACATGCATGGTAATACCTTATTATGTTTGGTAATGCTATCTTAATGACAATTTTTTTTCCGATGCCTGGCATAACGCACAAGGCTTTGTGCACGTTGCATTATATACCTTTTGAGTCCATTGCCTCCAATTTTCACACACACACCCCTACACCTCCTCTGTGATTCGATTCCAAGACCATCCGCCTAGCCATGGAGGTTATACCTCTCATCGCTAACCACAAGAGCCAGTTTTCTTATCTTAATGATAGTTGACAATTCGGTTATGGACAGAAATCTTGTCCACAAACGTCGGAAACGTATCCGTTCAGATCTGTAGCATAGCCTTGATTTGGAGTGTGGGGCACTGTACAGCCTAATATGAACCAGATTTTGGTTAAGAAGCCAACCTCAAACCTTTGTCCCGATTTCTAGCAGCAGTAAGTTAAGAACAGGCATAGCATGGAATTTAAACTTTTATGATCTGCATGGCTAAAATTTGTAAATATGGAAATCTGTTATCGACATAATTGATTTCTTTTGGAATAACTATCTAGGTGTAACAATTCTCTGCATGTCATACTTTCAGCACAAGATATTGTTCATCTTGATCATCTTCATAGTATTGTAATTAGTTCATTACATATATATAGATAGATGGTTAGTAGATGGTTCTGGTATTGTTGGAGGGTTTGCATCTTGTATAACTCTGTGTAATTGGATATTTGTTTCGTTAATTACCATTAATGGAATGCTAGAGACAGGGCCGGCCCTGGGGTAAACCAGACAAGTCTTCGGGCTTGGGCAACCCCATCACCCAGCGTGATCCCAGTAGAGGTCGGGGTTGCGGGTGACCATCCAGGATCGGCCTACAATAAAGGTCAAGGGGCAACCAAAACTAGCTCTGGATAGGGCAACCCAACCTCGTGGGCCAGCCCTGGCTAGAGAGGGATATTTTTCCTATCGTTTCGGCTATATGAAAAAAAAAAAAATTCATGTTCTGGCCTTTATAGCTAGGGTATTGTCAAATTATTCTTTATAGATTTTGCAGCCATATCCCAAGATCAAATTCTGGATCATCTAAATGTCAGGTACCTATCACCAACCTTTGGACATAGTCCACTTTCTTTAATTACCAAACTAGATTTTTCCTTGAAGTCCTATAGGCTACAGCAAACTTCTCTATCATGTCATCATCAACTCTTATAGCTCACACAGATCACATGACCTTCTTACTTCAAGATGGTCTTTGACCTTCATTAAGTTTAGCACATAAATTTCAGCTACATATTTTTGTGATCTTATTCTTAGCAGTTGCATACTTCTCAGTTACTTTAAGGTTCATATTTAATTAAGCATACTTGCTGAAGTTTAGAAGATAATATTCAGGTATCCAATTCAAAAAAATCCGTGATCTTGTTGATTTTTATACCATGTTGATACTTTTATGGAGAAAGAAGGATAGAGTATATAGCCGGCCAATAATAACTTTATTATTATCTTTCTCTAAATATTATTGTGTTTGGAACATTTGATGCCTTTATGGTAACTAAGTAGGATTCAGTTAGGATGTAATTATCCCATTTTCATATTAAAATTGGATTACTAATTCCATCAGAACCCTTGTCAAGACTTTTTCACACCTTGAACCTCAAGATTCTGTGTCCAAAATTTCACTAAGATCATTGTTCTAGAGCTTGCTCTCTCACACAATTACCAGGTAATTATTCATATATAGTTGCAAACTAGCACAAGTTTTAATATTGAAGATATTAATAACTAGTGATGCTAAGTAGTCTCTCAAATGGTTCTTTTGGAGCTTATGTGAAGAATTAGTAGAAGAAACTGATATCCGAAGAAGATGAAGCTAAGGTACTGAGAATAAGAGTCACAAACAAAATAAACATATTAAAACTGACAATAATATGATGCAATAGCAGTATAAATCAAACATAGGAAGACTGACAATAATATGATGCAATAGCAGTATAAATCAAACATAGGAAGGGTGCTAAAACAATAGTTCTCTTCTCTTATTATCATCATATATAGACTACAATTAAAGTAAGGTGCATGCATGATACAAAAACTCTACTAGCCAAATGCTTTTATTGAAGCATGCAACAGCCAAAATACAAATTAACCATTCTAGAAAACTTAATAGCAGCTTATTGTCATCTCTCATGAAACTTTCTCTAGCTAGTACTACTCAAACTTCACACTCAAATATCCGAAGATCAAGAAAAAAAGAGAGGACACAGTGATATGATCAGCCATGTATGAGGCCACAGGATAGAGCCATTAACAGAATGGCAGCATCCTTCTCTTCCTGAGGGAATGCTGATGTTTGATGGAAGGCCAACTTCTTAGTCAAGCCGACTGTGATGTCATCAAACCGGAGCTTCTTCTGAGCACTCGAGGCAGTGGCCATCTTGAACCTTTTCTTGAAGGGAACGGTGCGATCGACCTCTGATCTCTCGTGATCCTTTGCAGCTTTGATCTTGGGTGCAGTGGCTGGCACCAGTACTCCACCATTTGAGGCGGCGGTTGCTGCTGCTGCTGCTGCTCTCAACGCTCGCCTCGCCTTCATTTGCCTTATTCCACAGGCATTGCAAAGTGACTGCACCAGGAAGTGCAATAAATAAAATGAGATAGGATCATCATAACTTAAGTACATGACCAGTTTAATTCTGGTTAATGGATCAGTAAGTATATCAAGTTCAGATAAGTTATTACTTTGGGTCCTTGAGGACCACTCCTCCACAGAGGTGTCTTTGTTGTGTTGCAGTTTGAACAGACTCTGATGATTCCAGTGGGTGAATTGTTGGTGCCATTGCTGCTGCTGCTGCTGCTGCACTCAGGGTTTGACTGTGCTTGACCTCGAAGACCTTGACCTCCTTGTTTTCCTACGACGATCCGATCTTCTCCCATCATCTTCCTCATCAGTCGCATCTTGGAGGACATCCACTTCACTGGCAGTGCGTCTGTCTGTTCCTCTCGAGTGTGGTCGACTGCTAGTTCAGTATTGAAGAACAACTGGACACTTGATCCTTCCATAGACAAGTGCTCATTTGACTGCAAATTAAGGAACGAGATATTATAGGGATCACACATGCTTAAGTGCAAGAAGAACAATAGGTTTTAATACCTACTTAAACATATAGCATATGTATCAACTCGATCACGCTAAGTAGAGTATATAGTAAGTACCTGATCTTGTTGTTGAGATAGTTGTTGTTCTCTGAGAATGGCTCCTTGATCTTGTTGGGAGTTTTGAAGGTTTGGACACGAGAGCGCAGAAGTATGATTATATGATATAGTAGAGAGAGGAGGAAATTGAACTTGATCTTGATGATCTTCATTCATGGTGATCTAGAGAGAGGGAACGCGTGTGTGCGTGTGTGTGGAGTGAGGAGGGAGTAGCAAGAGCTATAGTTAACTAACTGTGACCATATATATCACTCTAACTGGGACCACACACACACACACACACTCTCTCTAGGTAAATCTTCTCTATTTAAAGGATAAGGGAAAAAAAATTCAAACACAAACATGAGGCAGGAATACCACTCACATGACTCTCCCACACAACTTGAGAGAGACACCAAATAGCATCAACAAAGGTTGGTTACAGGACACAACTCTCCAGTACATTCCAAGAATGCCAGAAGAAAACCCCATCTACAAAAATACTGAATTATTGCAAGAATTAAAAGATTGGTTTGTGGGGCTGGGTATTGGCTTTGCATGGAGGCACCCCTCCTACTTTTCCTTTCTGCCCAAAGGACAATTAATGCTTTTAGCAGGCATAAGGACACTGTTCTCATCTTGTATGGACTTGCATGCATAATTACCATCCCACTGTCAAAGAGAAAAAGAAAAGAAAAAGTGAGAGATGTTCTTCTGTTCTTTGATGTGCACAGTAATAAAACTCCACTAGGATGTGCCAAAATCTTGGTAAGAGTCTCTTGTAGCAACCTTTCAGAGAAAGTAAGGGCATGTACATTATTAGTACATAAGTGTAACTAGTAAAAGAAACTATAGTTTTGCTTCAACTAGTTGGGGGTAGCTTTTGTAGAAAATAATGGTTGGATGATTTTATTGATTGACTACTTCACTATATATAGGGAGTCTAGCTCCTCTACATACTACATATTCCGATGTGGGACTAAAAGTCCCTTATTGACTCTCAACACTCCCCCTCAAGATGGGGATAGATATTGATCATCCCCATCTTGTTACATAGCTTCGACAGACTTAATGAACTAAGACCCTTAGTCAGACAGTCTGCAACTTGTTCTTCTGAGCGGACATGGTCAATCTTCAGTATCCCTTGTTCCAGCTTCTCCTTGATGAAGAATCGATCAATCTCGATGTGCTTCGTTCTGTCGTGCTGAACGGGATTGTTAGCTATACTTATTGCAGCTTGACTATCGCTCAGAAGACGTAATGGTGCTCCCTTGTCTAGCTTCAACTCTGTCAGCAATGCTTTCACCCACAGCAACTCTGACACGCCCAGAGCCATTGCTCTGTATTCTGCTTCAGCTGTCGACCGTGCTACCACAGACTGTTTCTTGCTTCTCCATGAGACCAGATTTCCTCCTACAAAAACACAGTATCCCGTGGTAGACCTTCTGTCGTCTATGCAGCTCGCCCAGTCTGCATCACAGTATCCCTCAACTTCTATGCGTCCATTCTTCTTGAACCATAGCCCCTTTCCCGGCGTTCCTTTCAGATACCTCAAGATCTGAAATACTGCTTCCATATGACCCTTTCTTGGATCATGCATGTAGCGACTCACTACACTCACCGCGAATGAGATATCAGGACGAGTGTGTCCCAGATAAATCAATCTCCCTACAAGTCTTTGATATCTTTCACGATCAACGGACTCTCCTGCTTCTGCTCCCAACTTGCACTTCTGGTCAATTGGAGTGACCGCTGCTTTGCATCCCAGCATCCCTGTCTCCTTCAGCAGATCTAGTGTGTATTTTCTCTGTGAGAGAACAATTCCTTGTTCGCCTTCACACACCTCGATACCTAGAAAGTACCTCATCGCTCCTAAATCCTTCACTTCAAACTCCTTCGCGAGTTTTGACTTCAGCTTAGTGATCTCAACTTCATCATCACCTGTGATCACTATATCATCCACATATACAGCAAGTATAGTGATGTGGCCTCTTGCATGCTGGAGGAAGACCGTATGATCTGCATTTGTTTGACGGTATCCCATGCCTGTAACAGCCTTTCTGAATCTGTCAAACCAGGCTCGAGGAGATTGCTTGAGCCCGTATAGTGACTTCTTCAGTTTACACACATTTCCTTGCGACGTCCCTCCGTTTGATTCCGTCGCGTAGCACCCAGGTGGGAGCTCCATGTATACTTCTTCTTGCAGGTCCCCATGAAGAAAGGCATTCTTCACATCTAGCTGGTACAGCTTCCACCCATAGTTCGCTGCAATGGAGACCAGAGTTCTTACGGTGCTCATTTTTGCTACTGGGGCAAATGTCTCATCATAGTCTATTCCATATGACTGTGTGAATCCTTTTGCAACCAACCTCGCCTTGTACCGCTCTACTTTTCCTTCTGGCGTCTCTTTCACTGTGTACACCCATTTGCATCCCACAGCTTTCTTCCCTTTGGGTAATAGTACCAGCTCCCATGTCTTATTTTTCTTCAGTGTCCCAAGTTCTTCTATCATTGCAGCTTTCCACCTTGGATCTTTCTTTGCTTCCTGCCAACACTTGGGCAACGAAGTAGAGTCTAACGATGCAATGAAGGCTCGATAATTCGAAGAAATGTTAGAATAAGACAAAAAGTTGGCAATGTCATGTTCGTAATCATCAAAACGAGCAGGAGCCTTACCCGCATTGATGCGAGAAGATCTCCTTAAGGGAGCAATAGGTGGTGGAGAGATCATACCATCCGAGTCGGAGAGATCCGCATCCGAATCTGAGTGATTCAGTGCGGGGGCAACATCTTCAAGAGTTGGAGCAAGAGTAGACGAGGGACTTGGTACAGTAGGCACAGGGCACGGCATAGGCACAGTACTGGACTTCTGTTGTCTCCTTCTGTAGACTTGGAGCTCCTTTTTCCTTGTCTGCTGCTCCCCCTGCGTAACATATGGATCTTCTTCTTCATTTTCTGTATCCGAGTCACTGTGCTCTCCCCCTTTCGTCCAGTTTTCTACAACCGGACACGGAACCGATCCGACGACCACATTTGGGCTTATTATCTCCCCCTCACATCTAACGCCATCTGTGGTAGGTATGTCACCAAATGCTGAACCTTCATCCGAACCATAGTATGGTTCGAGTTCTCTGAAAGTAACATCCATGCTGACAAACATCTTCCGCTCGACTGGACTCCAACAGGCATAACTCTTCTGAGTCGCCGTGTAACCGACGAAGACACATTTAACTGCCCTAGGATCCAATTTGCCAACGCCTGGCCTATTATCTTGGACAAAGTACACACATCCAAAGACTTTTGGTGGAACAGTGTATGTAGTTGCCCCAGTAAGCATTTCCAACGGTGTCTTCCAGTCCAATACTTGAGATGGCATTCTCTTGATGAGATAAGAGGCCGTCAATATAGCCTGCCCCCATAAGTGTTTCGGGACATTCATAGCCAGCATCATCGTCCGTGCGACTTCCAGCAGGTGTCTGTTCTTTCGTTCCGCCACACCATTTTGGGCCGGAGTATACGCACATGAAGTTTGATGAAGTATTCCATGAGTAGAAAAATACTCAGCAACCCGCTTATTAGTATACTCCGTCCCATTGTCTGACCGAAAACACTTAATTTTAGCGCCATATTGTGTTTCCACCCGTCGATGAAAGTCCTGAAAGGCCTCAAGGACGTCACTTTTATTCTTCATAAGGTAGACCCATGTCACGCGGGTATAACAGTCAATAAAGGTGACGAACCATCGAAAGCAGTTAATTCCGGTTGTAGGACAAGGGCCCCATACGTCCGAATGGATCATGTCAAAAGCAGCTGAACTCCTATTCCCCGTGCTCACATACGAGCTTCTGGTATGTTTTCCCAACTCACAAGCATTGCAAAATAACTTCTCTTTATTAGCCCTTTGATATAAGGACGGATACATTCGACTAATAACTTTAAAAGAAGAGTGACCAACACGCTGGTAGTGGAGTAGCAAGTCGGCTTCAACACTGCGACAGGAAGCTGCTGGTGGTGCGTCTGCTACCAAGGATGCTAATGCGTTGTCCAGTCCAGTCCTGTCTAAATACCACAGCCCCTTATGCCATGTGCCAGTCCCAAGTCGTCGTCCTGTCCCTTTCTCCTGAAAAGTCACCGTAGGAATGTCAAAGGAAACAGTACAGTTAAGATCAAGTATAATGGCACTAATGGATAGAAGATTGACAGAAAAAGACGGAGCATGTAAGACATTGGTTAGAGTGATGGAAGGAGTGCATGCGACAGTGCCTTTACCTATTACAGGGCTGGATGTACCATCAGCGGTCTGAATACTCTCCGGCAATGGTAGGTGAGTATATTTCCGAAACGCACCTCGGGACCCCGTGACATGGCGAGATGCTCCAGAGTCCATAATCCATCCTGGCTGATGGATAGATGCAAGAGCACGTGCAGAATCACCGGTGCTGGTTTGGGCAAAGCAAGTGATGTGATCGCCCGAGGTCGAAGACGCCCCAGGACTGTCGGCCGAACCCAGCTTTGTGCCACGCAACTTCTCAAGGAACTCCCGCTCAAGCGGGGTTATTTCAGCCAGTTGAGTCTCTCCCCCTTCCTCCGTCAGATTTGCTTTGTGTCCGCCCCTTCTACCAGCATATCCTCCTCTGCTACCCCGTCGGCCTCCACGACCCCGTCCTCGATCATTAGACTGATTGCGCAAGGGTTTTGGACAAAATCGGATGTAATGTCCGGAGTCACCACAATTGTGGCAAACACCACCCATAAATGGAGGTTGATTGAAGGCAGCAAGGGCAGACTTGTCAATCGCGGCTTGCTCCCCCTGGTAGGAGCCCTTGTTGGGCATCAACTTCAGTCGTGCTTTTTCCTGTGTCATAACAGCTATAGCTTCTTCCAAGATCGGAAGCGTGGGTTGGGATAGGAGGATATTCCGTCTCTGTTCAAATACAGGGTGTAGTCCCTTCAGGAATTTCATCATACGCTGCCGGAAAATATAAGCCAGGAACGTCTGAAAGTACTTTGCGAATGCCGGTTCGACCTGTGCATCTTCCATCCCAAGAGGATCATAATGATCCAGATCAGACCATTACTTCTTCAACAGGGCCGCGTACTCAGAGATGGTACGTTCGTCTTGGGCCACCCTATCGAGTTCATCTTGCAGTTGAAAGACTCGCATAGGGTTGCCGGAGCCGGAGTACATATCTTTTAGAGTTTGCCATATATCAGCAGCAGCCTCCATTGCCTCGACATTGCTCGACACCTGGTCGGTTAAAGAGGCAGTCAACCACCCAGCCACGACGTTGTTGACAATCTCCCAAACAGCAAACTCCTTGGCGGAGTGATCGGCTGGCGCCTTGGCTTGGCCAGTGACATAGCCAACCAAGCCACGTCCCTTCAGTGTCCGCAGCGCCTGCCGCGACCACTTCAAGTAGTTGGACGTTCCTTCCAACTTCGTCTCCAGCTTCTCCAATTTCTCCATTTTGTAAGGGGACGGATCCACATCAGTATGGATCACACGTGGGGTTACCTCGGTTAATCTTTTTGATAAGATATCATCAACCAAGGCCTTCATCTCTTCGGCCGTCAGTTTGCCACTGATCGAATCCATGGCTTCTTCAACTGTGAACCCTATTCGTCGTCGACGTCGGAGTCGGCAACTTCCCCAACTTCGTCGTCTTCTTCGTCTTCGTCGTCTTCTTCGACGTCAGAGACTTTACGAATGCGCTACCAACTTGGCCAGTACCGGCGCGCGCATGTAAAGTGAACACGTCAGGACACCAGAGAAGACATGATCAGTCTCTGTATAGATCCCGATGTGAAGGAGGAATAACAAAATAAATATTTGTTAGTTCCAATCGGCGCAATCTAGGAACAGAGTCGGCGCAAATAAAGTATTTGACATCTCGACTGTCTGCGAAATACACCGGTTTTTTTTTTTTTTTTGACGGCTAGGGTTAGGGTTAGGGTTTGGGAAGGGGGGGCTGCCGGTGGTCGGGGGGGGGGGGGGGCTGCTGGTGGTCAGGGGGGGTGGGGGGTGGGGGAACTGTTGCGTCGGGGGGGGGGGGGGGATGTCGGGGGTCGGGGGGGTCTGGGAGCTGCTGCGTCGGGGGGGGGGGGGGGGGTCGGGGGGTCGGGGGGGGGGGTGTTCGAGGTCTGCTGAGTCGAGGGGGGGGGTCGTGGGGGGGGGGGGCGTCGGGGGGGGGGGGGGCTGCTGCGTCGGGGGGGTCGGGGGGGGGGGGGGGGTCGGGGAGCTGCTGCGTCGGGGGGGGGGGTGTGGTCGGGGGGGGGGGGGGAGGGGCTGCTAAAAAAATTTTGGTTTATTTATTTATTTATTTTTTTGTGGAGAGAGAGAGAGAGAGAGAGAGAGAGAGAGAGAGAGAGAGAGAGAGTTATGGCTCTGATACCATGTAGAAAATAATGGTTGGATGATTTTATTGATGACTACTTCACTATATATAGGGAGTCTAGCTCCTCTACATACTACATATTCCGATGTGGGACTAAAAGTCCCTTATTGACTCTCAACAGCTTTCATGAATTCTCCTCCTCCCAAACCATTGCTCAAGTCATAGGACGTCGGTCGGTTTTGGCAGTGCAAATTATAGTAAAAAACAATGAACCTGCATATGAATTCTATTCCATCTGGGTTGATCATATGTGGTAAAATTTACTGTAAAACAATTAAGCATAACTACCATGTGGTAAAACAATGAACCTGCGTATTAATTCTACTCCATCGAGTTACTTAGTACCAATAGTAAAACAATGAGCCTGCAGTGAACAAGTTAGTACCAATATAAAAGGGACAATCATATCTGGTAAAATTAATATGGGATCTAATTATTTTCCAAATTTAAGGATAACTACCATCCTGTTGAGATATTTTCTTGTTATTCTTTTACGAGATGGATCATATCCAGTTAGCGTATGGTGGATAAGTGATCCAATGTTATGTGACGAAACAGAAAAGAAGAAGAAGAAAGACATAAGAGATAATCCTATCCACTTAGAATGAAAGATCTACTACTATTACAACAACAACAACAAGCCTTTACCCCAAGTTTTTGGGGTCGTCTTTTTGAACAATTTTCTTCCACACAGCTCTGTTTAGGGTCATGTCCTCTGTAACATTAAGAAAAACCATATCATTTTAAGACTTCAATCCATGTCCGTTTAGGCCTAACTCTAATCTTAGTGCCTCGCTCCTTTAGCTGCTATCTTGTTGCTCCTCCTCCTGAGTGAAAGATCACACTGTATAGTAAAAAATTAAAAGCCTACAAGAATTAACTGCTCGAACCTTACAATTACTGTGCATTGCACTAGTCTACGAGAAAGGAATAAAATAAATAAATACCTACGGTAAAAAGTGGATCAAATTATGTCAAGACATGCTTGCTTCTAGTACTCCTCTATCTACACTGCAGATAATTATCCAGATATTTAGCTTCTCTGCATATGTACGTTTTTGCAGTCCCTTTAACTTAAAATTTATAAACAAAACCAGTATTGTTGGTATAATTCAGTTTTATTGGATTTGTGGGTGCTCATTGTTAGTAAAAGCCTCAATGCTTTAACTAATTATCATATGCATAACCTTGTTCCCAATTCAACCTTTAACACATTCGAATACCTGGTCTAAAGATCATCACATCGATGTCACAACTGAAGCACAATTGTGTCTCCTCTGACTAAATCTCCTGCATTTGTTCCTCCTAGTTGGAAGGAAAAGAAAAATCTCCAGGAAATCGATCCCATTCCATTCCTGCTACTTGTGACCTATATGCGAGGAGAAGAAACGTCTTTAAAGATCTCGATCTCACTGATACCAACAGTAGAAGGTATCAAGCACATACCTTGAGCTTCTTATCAAATCGATGGAAGAAGGAAAAAAAAACCCAATTAAAATCGCACTGATCTTGAAACTTGATCTGCTCTTTATGATCATTTGTATGATTGTGAGGGGAGATACGTACAGCATGTGCATATCGCTCTTTGAGTAAAGAGAGTGAGAAATATTTTCACAATCTATGTACAAAGGCTAATAAGGGTTCAATTATGAATAGTGTGAGTCCAAGAAACAGTTGCTTTCAGCAGATGCTGCCAATATCCAGGCCATGTTTTGGAGCCAAAGAGACACTGGGGACACTGCATGGGTTACATGCATGCTACTGCAGGGACCATTCTCTCTCTCTCTGAGAGTCTCTCTCATGATTTTGAATACTAAAACTGGTGATAGAGTTTGATCCCAGCCTAATAATACCTACAGGCTGAGTTACATGCTAAGATGAAAAAAAAAGGTTCAATATCTGCAAGGTTACAAATGGGCGATCTCGAGCGATCTGAGTTGTTATGTTTATCAGATATACACGTCTGTATGTCGGTCTTCATGATCTGCAGTTAGACTAAACATAGCTGTAGATATAGTCATGCTCTCCCAACATACTAAGAGTGGTCCTAATACTTACTAGTTACCAGGCACTAGCAAGTGGCACTACAGTAAAGTACTCTGAAGCACCTCAATAAGATTTACCAGCAAACCACCTTAATATGAGGCAATACTAGGACACAGGGGACCATACAGTGTATTTTGAAGTGTATGTATCGTGTCCAATATGTGTTCGACCTGTACTGGTTAATTATCCAGGCAAATTATTTTCAAGGCACGCCCAATGCAGATGGAGTGACTCAAACTCAGGTCTCCTAGTAACTTGGCAATATCAACCACCAACAATGGTTTCACTAATGGTGAGCTTTCACAGGTTCCTATCACTTCCATGCTTGATGCTACATTGCTAACCACCACCGCGTCGTCACGAATGCCTGACGGCTGACCTATAAATCTTCTTTCCCCGCCATGACAAGTGAAGTCCAACCATTTAGCGAGAGAGAAAATAACACTATGTTGCAGGTAATGCCACCCCTTTGTAGTGACGTGTTAATCTGACAAGAAGTAAATTGCAAAATACAACCAAACAGTATAATCGCACCACTACCTACATGCAAGCAAACAGCCCCTTGGTGCCACCAACCTATGCCAAAATCTGTACGAAAGGTCTCGGTAATACACTATTTGCAATAGTCTCCTAGTACAACACCAGCACAATTTGGATTAGCACAAGTAAATGCCAGAGACAAAAAGAGCAACAATGAAAAAACTTGTCCTGTCGGTTATTTGTTTGTTGACATTTGATGTTCACTGTGAACTAAGAAACCTCAACAGACCATTCGAGTCAATAGACACAAGCTAAGAAGAGCAAGATTCCAAAAAAAAAAAAAAAGTTAATTGCATAAGTTATTTACAGTTACCCCAACTGATTGGTTTGTGTGGCAAGAACTTGCATGAAGAATAGCCATCAAGGGGTACCAACAATCCAAAGAGGAATTGAACCCTTGTCGCAATAAGAACAAAGGATTCTGCACATCAATATTTAGAGAAAACATAGCTTCGCAATTCAAAACATACAGAAATTTGCTCTCAGACATTTAATCCAAGTACAACAAAGTCTAAACACAAGTTGCCACATGATGAGATTCTTACAGGCTTGGGATGGATTTTGCATCAATAATCTGTTTGAGAAAAGCTTTCTCCTCGTCAATCTTTTTTTTCTCTGAGGAACCATGAGGCTTGACTCTCCTCTTCTCTTCCAAAATCCACTTGAAGAGCTCACGCTGCTCATGTTCAGGAACAGGAGGGAGAACCTTTACCGCAGCAGGGATTTCAGTTGAGACGGTTTTATCAGGAACAACAGCTCCAATGTTCACAAATGGAGATGAAGGCACCTTTTCTGTTGCATCCGCATCCTTCTCAGCAGACCGATTCTTTGAAGTCCTTGTAAGAACATAAACTGCACATCAACAACAAAATATTTCAATTAAAGGGGAAAATATGTATAACCATTAGAAGCAATGATCTTAATGTATCCTTCTCCTTCATTAACCCCTCCATTTCACATGTAGATAAATAAAATTGCCAAAAAAATGTTGTTTCAATTCAAATTTCACATTACAATACCGCAGGACCTTTGATGGAGGACCAGTTTGCACGTGTTGAATCTATTCCAAGATTGGGTCCAACTGAATCACTTCTAGACATTGTGTCTATTTTAGTTCGGTCTTTCCCCTTTTATTTTTCTTAAGTTGCTTTGATTTGGTTGAGTCATGATCATGATTAGTTGTAATCTTATTTAGATAGGATTTTCCATCAACGCGTTGCGGCGAGCCGACCTCGATATATTCACTTCCGCTAAGTATTCTAATTGAAGATACCTATACTATTTTCCATACATCACAATCAAACAAGCAACTAAATGAAAACTAGCTCTACTTTCCTACACTTTCCAAGTTTCTTACTTTCCATTTGCCAAATGGCCCTTAGAGTCTTTCTAAACACCATTCAAATACCTTTAAAACAACCCTAGATATTGCCAACCTTGAGCCCCATCAAACCCCAACTCAAAACTCTAGGTTTTGCCCAAAATACGCTTCTTTTCTTATGCAAATGTCAAATTTAACATTGTTGTCCGGACACCTTTCTTCTAGTGTAAAACCCTAAAAATAACCCTCAAGTCAATATTCATAAATGTTTCCCAAGTTTTAACCCAGATGTCCAACAATACCCATATCCCTGATTTCTAAAATTTTGAATCTTTTCTTCCAAAGATTAAATCAAGATCTTGGACATTGGATGGTGGTTAATTGTTGGACATCAGGCGCAAAGGCATCGAAACAAAGGAACCATCTTCCTAGATCATGATTTAGACATGTTTCAATTGCGTAGACCTATCTCACCTAACAACCCTCAAGTAAGTGCTAACTTCGCTACATTGAATTAATTGTGTGTAAATTTTGTGATATTTTAGGGTTGTCTAATGCTAGAATAGTAAAAGTTCCATTGCTGAATTTGCACATATCTTTGCATATCATATAGTTTGCCCCATGGTATCTTCTATACTTCAGGTTTCCTTTAGGTCTCGTCATGTGTCCATCTTCGGGGGGAACCTTACATAAAATTTAATATGCTATGATAAGATCCCATCAGTTTGATAGTTGTCCTAATAAAAAACTTTAGTACTTGTATATATATATATATATATATATATATATAGAGAGAGAGAGAGAGAGAGAGAGAGAGAGAGAGAAGGAGGAGGGATCGGGATCACCGGACTTAAACATCCCCACATGTTCTCCGGAATAGTAGCCGTTGGATTGTCTTTATGGACCGTTGGTATTAGATCCTTAAACTATCCAATTTTTTGCGAGATTTTGATTTAATTTCAACGGTCCATAAAGACAATCCAACGACTGCTATTCCGGAGAACATACGGTGATGCTTAAGTGCGGGGATCCATATATATATGGAACAAGGTAGTCAAAGGCATAAGGTGTACTCGAGGTGTAAAGGGTCCATAATGTCCGAGGTGCACTTAAGACACGTCCGAACGAAGTGAGGCCCAAAATAAAAAGTAATAAAAATATACATAAATAAATAAATAGATTAGTAATATAAGAAATAAAATCAAATAACATATTAAAACCAACAAAAATATGCTAAAACATAACCAAGTAAACAAGCAGAGCAGTAATAGCAATCAACAGAACTAACAAGAATTTGTATTTTTCCTACCACGGTTTTAATATATTTTAGTTTTTCAAGTTCAATTGTAGGCTACGTCCCTCCCACTTGTATGAGGTAAGGGTTATCTTCCCGCCTCAAAAGTTTTTTGAAAAAAGAAGAAGTTAAAAACACATAAGGCGCGCCATGGGTGCGTCCGGAGATGCATTGCCCAGTGAGGTGCGAGGCGCGCCTTTGACTACCATGACATGGAGGAATTAATACATACTTTACTACACCCAACCTTAATTATAATCAAAAGTGCGCTTCTTGATACTCGGATCTTGGTAAGGGTATTCCAAGAAGATTAATTATTGATTGTAAGCTTCTTTGACCTTTACATTTCAGCAGCTTGGGTAATCGAGTTCGAACCATGCAAAATTTTAATTAGTACACATAGTCATGCAAGACTACTTAGAAGAGCAAATGACAACCCCCTTAATTTTTTCTATACGTAATTACTTAGCTACCCTCATATATTGAATGAACAATTTTAATTAGTATAGACAGGTATATATTTGGAAGAAAAAATTTCACGGTGAAGCCTAAACTTTTCATACACACACACACACTTGTAATATAACAATGGTACTGAGTTTCTTCAATAAAACAAATAGTTCGAGTTTCCCTAATCTTAAAAGGTTTTCTAATCAAGTTGCACCGATCTTTTTCACAATAACGATCAATGTGCTAATTTATAGTTTGTCCTCTAGAGTTCCACTAAACTTCACAATGAAATTCAATCTGCCATCGTCACCAAATGTGAAACGTACTGTTTGTCTAATCTTAGCAAAAAGATCAATATTAGACAATCACATAGGAAATCAGATTATTAAAATCAACTTAAAATATCGCTTGAAATTCTCCATATGTAAATTTATGTAACTATGTGCTTTCTGTAAAAAAAAAGCAAGAAACAACCATGTTTATACAGTACATCTCCATTTTGTATATATGAATGATGAGAATTTCTCATTGTCCTCGCAAGTATCAGTTGACTGACAATTAACAGTTTGCTCCTCGTACCAACAGAACTAATCTGCCTATCACCTACTTGATTAAACCTCGGAACATCAATGACATGTTCAGAGATATATTTGTTAACTGGTGTGTTTAATTGCTTTAAATGATTTTCATATATGTTATGTTACAGTTGCAACTGGCATTGGATGAAATGTGCCTTGTGTGGAATCACAGAGATTCTAGCTCCACCATTCTTATGATGACCTCAATTGTCAACACTGAAGAACTGCAAGCTCATGATGCAAATGACTTGCATACTGCAAGACCTCGGACATGCCAATCAGGGTGATTGATTGTTTTGCTAATAACAGACCACCACGCAATCCTCTTTCTTTTTCCTTTATCAGGTCCCATCGGAATCACTTGCCCTGGTACCTGCTGATCTGATTACTATTATTGTAAAATATAATTCTATGTGATATTCATAGCAAAAAGAAATATTTAAGTTACATTACAGTCAAAATGATGTTTCACAATGATAAACTTAGATGTGACTATTCTTATCAAAACAAGGTGCCCTATAAATGTATGAAACCCTACCCTTCTTAAAGTTATTCAAGACTCCAAAATTTTAGTCTTCTTTCAGAAGAGGAGATATTTCTGATATAATTCTAGGCTACTAAAATGATTAGCTTCACTAGTACCCTCTCTTCAACCATATTATAACAGATAATGTAGATATAGCAATGGCTAAATATTGACTTCAAAATTTCAAACCAAAAGAAAACATAATAAACAATAACATTTCTCGAAAAATGATCAAAATCGCACTTTAAGGGTCTGTTTGGTTGGGCGGATAAAGGCTAGAAGTGAGGAGCCAGGAGCTACTGTGCTCTCTCTCCAAACACATCCGGTGTTTGTTTGGTTGCTACCGGAAGTAAAAGCTGGAAGTGTATGGATTTGATGGATGTAGCTCCCATCCACCTCCATTTTTCTTCCTTTGACTTCTTAAAATTTTTGGAAAAAGTTGGTCCGGAACTTCAACCGTTCTCCCGCTGTAAAGTGGTCCAGTAAAAAAATAAAATAATAATAATAACAATAATAATAAATTTATTATTATTATTATTATTATTATTATTATTATTACTATTATTATTATTATTATTTATAATAAACTTATTAAAAATTTGTGGCTTAAAAATAACTGAAAACATTAATCCATAAAAAAAATAATGATAATAATAATAATAATATTATTATTATTATTTTATTATTTATTCCACAATATTTAAAAGTGAAAAATCACATCGCTTCTCAACTACCACTTCAACAACCATCTAAACGAAGGAACTACAAAAAGTTATACTTTCCAACTCACTTCCAATAACCATCCAAAAGAATTAAGGAACTCAGAAAATATGCATACACAAACTCTTCACTTCCTATTTTTTTTACTTCTCTCCACTTCGGAGAACCAAACAGCCACATAACGATTTTCAACAAAGTGGTGATAAAACGTATAACTTGTACAAATCTTTCCATTTTTCAATTCGATTCGATCTATTCGTTTGTAGCGGCACCCACCTAATCCCTTGTCTAAGGGGAATAGATGAAAGCCTAGGCACATATATATCCAGAAGTGCCGAAAGCTGACTTTTGATTTCAGACACTCGGGATCTAATCCGATCTATATCATCCGGAGGAAATTCTTGCTCCCATGGGACCATTTGTATCTATATGCGTCAGGATCCCGATCCATGGATCTCTCGGTTCGAGAAATACGAGGAGCAAACCATCTCCATATACCAAAACTACCGGAAATGTTTCAAAAAAAGTGGGCATACGGCGGGTTTTGGTCCCGAAGAACAACAACAACAAAGTCGGTGTACTCATGGTCGAGGCCAGCTACATGAATTCATTTCTTCTACTACACTCTACTGAAAACCATCTTCAAATTTAATGACAATATATGTTTTCAGGAAATAACATTATATGTGATTCCTTGATTTCCTTCTAACAATATACTTTTGTATAAAGCTTTCAGCAATAACATTCAGTATGCAATCAACCAACCATTAAAGTTAAGTGAAAAAAGGAAATACAATGTTAAATCATAGTTGATTTACACATAATGGAAGAAACTGCCACATTCACATAAATTACTAAGGGTTAGCCTGCCACATTGAGCTGAATGATATTAATTGGATATCTGGTTATCAAATGATGATGCCTTCTCCATATAACTTTTTTGCTCGAGAAACAAGTCAGGTGCTTCTTCTAAGTAGCATAAATCACAAAGCATTTCAAGAAAAGTGGCTTAGATAGTTCTGTATTTCTATTTTTAAGTTTCATATGTTGTTCCAATATTCCTTAAGCTAATGGTTCTAGATATAAGAACTAGTATATTCTCATGAAGTAAGCTTCAAACTTCATATTTTTGACATTTATAAACAATGTATCACAAAGATGTTACTCACTACTAAAGTATGTGTAGAATCTGAACCACCAAGCACATACATAATAAGACTATACAAGGTGTAATATTATAGTAATAAATGAAGGAAGACCCGCCTCAACTTTTATCTGCCAGAATTTTACTACAGCTGATTAGTGAGAAAATTACCCACCTTTTTTGTTCTTAAAGCAAATACAGGATTGCTAAAACTTCCTTGTCAAATTGCCAAAGATAAGTTTCTCAAGGACTTGTCTTTTATCTCATGTTCTCAAATGGTGAACCTTTGGTTAACCCCGATATTTTAGCCATTGGAGAAAAAAAAAATTCCTCTCTTCATATATCAAATTGGAGATGGTGTCATGTGCTTATTCTCCATCATGAATCATTAACAAAGAAAGAAAGCCCCCAAGTCCTCCTTAAGTCACTAATTCGCTAAATGTGACTTTTAAAGGTTGAATTCGTCCTTTTATGTTCTTCTTGCTTATGTTCGACTCCTTGCAAATTCTTGCGCATCTTCTAAGATTCTTCTACCTATTGAGTAGCATTATTCTTGCAAATTCAATGCAAAATACTAAACACTCATTAAGACTGCTAAGAACTTGAAGAAAAAGACAGTACAGTACACTGTACATAACAATCATGCGTATGAATAATTGAGATGGCATCCAGATTACAGGCCCAACGCTCAAAAAAAGAGTTTGTTGTCAATGCGCTATGGGGCCATAAATGAATACAATTTTGGACTGGAGGGATTCAGCGGTTATACAATAATGGCAACGACAGTAAAGCCTTTGTCCGAATTCCTTTTGGGCTGGTTGCATGAATATATTTCCTCCATTCAACTCTTTGCGGGCCATTTCCTCGATTAGGCAAGTCTCACTGCTTTTTAATATCTTTGATCCGTGATCTATAGGCCCGTATTTCTTCTATAATGGCACCTTTAACTAGTCTTCAATCTTAATGCTTGTAATGACTGTCACTGTTGCATATGTCCAAACCATCTTCAAATATATTTTTCACATCTTATCTGCAATTGGACCCTTATTAAATTCATTTCTTAGGCCGACTTTTCTAGTATTAACACTAATTTGTCTCATCGTTCTCACTTTAAGTACAAATACTTTAACGTTTGTCTCTTAATTTCCCAATATTTAGATCCACAAAGCATAGCCAGTGTACAACATCCTTTCTTTGAAGTTTCTTAAGGGTGTCATAGGCTTACGAAATTCTCCATCAGCACTTCTCCACTTTAACTATTGTGTTTTGTTTCTTAAGAACAATGTCCAATGATTCAACAAAGAGACGAAAAGGGTCAACTCTTCCCCTAGTCTTATTAGTTATATACTCCATACATTCAATCCTCCTCTGCTTAATTATGAATCGTTAAGTTTCTAAAGTTTATCTCCACATTTCTACTCTAGACTTGATGTCTTTGCCAAAACTCGTCAATTTAGACAATATTGTCGACAAATAGCATACACTATGGAGCATCGGTACCTCATCCTGAGTGTTTCCCAAGTCCATCCATAACTATAGCTAGAGATATATGTTCTTAGAGACCCTTGATGCAAGAATATGGTCATATAGAGTATGAGTACGTCTTTGAGACCTCGTGCACATTCTCTACCGATCTCCTTAAACTAGGAAGCGCGGACCCTCAAGAGTTTGCTATCCGTGTCCGTGTCGCGTCGGGCGTCGTGTCGTACTGGTGTTCCCCATGGTTGGTATGCTGATCATAACCAAAGTAAATTCTTCGCTGATCTAGACTTCAATCAAAGAAAATAATAGATTGACTGATCATTCATCATCGACAGCTCTCTTCCTTTTTTTCCACAATAACAGAGGTTTAGAGAATAAAGAAAATCATCTAAATCTGTACGAATAGATAAGAAAATAAAAGAAAAGGGGGGAGGGATGGGTGAGGGTGATACGTGCCCATTTGCATAGGCACAGTGCAATGTCCAATTCTGGGCAGTTGGTTTGTTAGTTATTTCTCTCTCAGGGCCAGCTCAGCTCTTCAGAGGACAGCTCATCATTGGACAGGCCAATCACAGCCTGCAATGACAAATATAAGCCACGTCAGCCAGAATATCCTTCCTATATATAGCTGTAAATAGGAAGAGAAGAGGAATCAGAGAATTGATTATTTTCTCAGTATTACTTCTTACTGCATTTTCATTCTTCCTGCATTTATTCTGCCATTGTAATTCCTGTCAATTTACTTCAATAAACCTAGAATACTCCCCCAATTCTTCTTTGTTTAGCTAACAGTTGATTCCTGATGACAATTCCTGGAAGGAATTCGAGCATTTATATGGCAGGAACTCAGGATCCTACCAACTTGGTATCAGAGCCTCTAGATCCAGTGAGTGAAGGCAGCCGGGAGGGTAGCTCCGGCCTCGGCGGATCTGGAGGGTTGGCATTTGAGGGGAGGCGGGCGTTCGTCGACAACGAACGGATCCTCTCCATTGAAGGAACCATGGGTGCCATGTCAGGTACTGTGCTAGATATATCTGCCAAATTTGTCCAATTAGAAGGCTTACCTGCAAAATTTGATCAAATCGAAGATCATTTTGGAAGAGTTGAGAAGATGCTGGAGGAATTAACCAGATCTCGTAGGGATGGAGAGAGTTCGAGCTCAAATATGAGCCACTCTCCATTGTTACAACATTTTCCCCCTGCACCGAATTTTCCATATAATTCACCAATTCCTGTCAACAACTCCCAGTTCACAGATTATATGATGGACTTGAAATTACTCAAACAAGATGCTAGTGTTCAAGAGTATAACTCTCAGTTCCAGAAACTTTCCAAAAAGGTGCAAGGTATTCCTGAAACTTGCCTCGTGAGTCATTATATAGGAGGACTGAAAGAGGAAATTAGGTTTGGACTTCAACTATCCAATCCAAAAAGTCTGTTAACAGCTATGCAACTTTCAAAATTGCATGAGGCAAAATTCATGGCAATCCAGAGGAATTACAAGGGGAATTCTGACCTCAACTACACTCGACCTAAGAGTGATAGTACGAATCATGTGTTCTTTCGATCGAAGGCACCTTTGGAGCTTTGTTAAGTGCAAACACCAGTGGCTGCACAAAGTCCTTTGTTGTCCCTACACAAAGAACATGAGACAAGGATCAAGCTATTAACTGCAGCATTTCAGAAATATAAAGCAAAAAGGGATTCAAAATCATTTGAAGAGCAAATCCAGGTAGCGCCTACTTTGCAGCCATCCTTGGTGCAGGTAACTCTGCAGTTAAACCCTATTCCTCGGGAAAAACTAAGCAATATTGATTATAGTGCTGAATCTTACATCAGTGAAGAGTCAAATAAAGAAGTTACAAAGGAAGCCCTACCTCTGGCCACTCATACAGAGACTGGCACAATTAAAGCTGCTGATCTCTTAGCATCTGAGGTCCAGTATGAGAGCTGTACTGACAAGAATGATAAGTCTGTGAAAGACTTGATGAAGCTACTGTTCGGGACAGCCTTCCTTACATCTGGTTTCAGACTTGTCGACCACAACACCTCTGGTAACAGGATACACAAGACACACAATTTAGGATTGAGCAGTGTAATGCCCTGAATCCGTTGCGGAGCACGGTGCAGGCTAGCGGCCGAATGGCCGAGTCGGATGAGAATTGGGGAAACTTTACCAGGATCGCGGGATAATAAATTGAGATCCTTTCCTCGTTATGGATTGGACTCTTTTGAAATGATGCCCAAGATGCAGTGGCGCGCGTCTTGGGGGAAGAGTTCTATATAAGAGTCGCTTGCCCCGAGACCGTTGCCCTGCTGGTTTTCGATGTCGCTTTTGCTGTTGGCTTTTGTGTGCGTTTTCGTGATTGTTTTCGATGAATGTTTTCATGGATTTACTTTCACCGTCTACGCATTTCATATCGAATAACTGAGAGAAAGAGAAGAAGTATGCTGACCAGACGTTGGTGCCAATGCAGGTGCTAACGCGGTGAACCTCGGGTGACGTTGCGTGGAAGACCTCTTTCTCTCGGCAATTCACCAACAAGTGAGTGGCTTTGATCCTTCGACGATCCTTGATCTTCGCGCATAACAATGGTAGACTTGTTATTGCGTTCGGTGCTTAATAAAAGATGCCTAGTAATAATACGGGAAAGATAATGAAAGATAAATTATCACGTGGCTAGGCTTATGTTGCAAATCGAATGATGCTCGTATGCTATATGAATTGTTTAACAGGTGATGCAAAGACCCAAGTATTGGACGGTAAGTATATCGGACTTCGGTTCGAAAGAATGGGTTAAGCATGAATAGTCCCTTGGTTGGATGAACGAATATACGAGCCTATGGCTCAAGGCAAGTTGGTAAGATGGAAAGATGGAAAAATGGCAAGATGAAATGAGAACTACGAATATGTGTGGAAGATGCTATTATCATGCATGTCGTGTCTCTTATTAGTTAAGTTGCATTGCATGCATGGTCATGGACAACTTGTATACAAGGTAGTTCCCAGAACGGTAATCCGCGGCCACGGACCCGGTTCGTCCTAGGGGGAACAAGGAATTATGCCGACGTACTGGCATCGGTAAACGGGACTTGCAGTGGGGCTAGCTACCCGCACTGAAAGGGCACCGTTGTACCAAGTAAGACGGTCCAGGATGGCGTGTCGCCAGTGACCTTCATATAGACAGGTGGCATAGCTAACATTGTCTTATGCAGGCAGAGTAAGTGGTATTCATAAATATGTACAGGGATGGCTATCGACCGTGGGTAAGATTCACCAAATTGGTGATCAATATAAACTGCTTATGTTAGAACAACATGAATTGCTTATGTTTCTAACATCACTGTATGCTTCTTATATTTCTCATCAAATATGTGAATTGTTAATGGACCCTAAGGCAAGATAGAAAGAATACAAATCAATAGTGAACATTCATGTAATTTTACTACTGTTGATTTATGGTGAGATTGGTTATGGCCGCTCACCAGTACATATGTGGCAATGTACTGACCCTCGTCTCCACAGGTGCCGGGAACCTAGTGGATAATCATAGACGCTGAAGGCTTGCTGTCCGACTCTTTAGAAGCTTCGTACATCTTGAAGTTTCCACTTGAAGAAGAAGGCATTTTGCTGAAGGTGGTTATTGCTGCATTATTAATAAAGGGATATGATGTATGGAACAAGTTGTATCTCATTTCAATATTTCTGCAAGTTGTAGCCAAGTTTGGCCTTTCATCTCGGCTGTTTGAGAGCCTTATGTTTATGCAATGTAATTTCAAAGATATCAATAAAGAACTTATTTCAGATCATATCTGTGTTGTCCAAATTTCTCTATCATCCGCTGCGAATCTCTATTCAAAATGTCTCTTTTATAAAAGGAACACGAGCACGCCTTGTACAAGTGCAATTCCAGACTTGTACGGCATCACGCCTTAGCGAGGACGAACGATTCGGCGTGAATCTAAGCGGAGGCGAACGATTCCCGAATCGGGGCGTGACAGTTTGGTATCAAAGCACGGCTTTACATCCTTGGGAATTTCTTGGTTTTAAAGATTTCGAAAATGACACAAGCTTTATTGCTTCTCGAACAACTTTGGTTTTAAATGTCCCGAAATGAGATGTTCCATACAATAAGTCCATAAATATATTATGAGACTAACAAGCTCCTCTGTTTTGCAGAGATGACAAAGGCGGGTGCGACAAACAACGCGAGTAGCTCAAGGGTGGTAGCCTCAACCGACCCTATGGAGAGGATGCTGGCTATGATGGAGAGCCAGCAGAGGCAGAACGCGAAGCAATTCGAGGCCCAACAGAAGCAGCTAGATACCCTGCAACAGTTGGTCCGAACAGTGGTGAACAATGGGGCTCAAGGCACTCCAGTCTCCCGAGAGAGCGAACTAGTGGAGGCAGAGGAACCCCCGGCGGCTAAGAAGACCACTGCTGTGGCCGACATAACAAAGTTTAAGAAAATCTGCAGCAAAGAATTCAAAGGGACAGAGGAAGCCACCATTGCTATGGATTGGCTAGTTGAAGTGGAAGACCACCTGGAAGCTTTGGGTATTGTTGGATCTAAGAGGGTCTCGTGTGTGAAACTACTGCTGGTTTCCAACGCACACTACTGGTGGCAAAGTCAGAAAAGAATTCTCGCGGGAGTGAATGGAACAACGAAAATTACTTGGCTGATGTTCCGTGAGGCATTTCTGGCTCAGTACTTCTCTTCGACTGAGCAGCGAGCTAAGGAATTGGAGTTCCAGAAGCTCGAACATGGGAACATGACGGTAAAGGAGTATGAGGCAGAGTTTTCTAGACTGTCTCAGTATGCGATCACGAAGTTTACTGACGATGCATCTAAGGCTCGTCGGTTTGAGCAGGGCTTGAGGCCTGCTCTGAAGGCTCAAGTTGTGGTTCAGAAATATAAGACTTTTCAGGAGTCTTATGAGCACGCGAAGGAATTGGACCCACACTATCCTGCGACGGCGCCAGTGCAAGCGTCGGTGCAGAATCTACATAACAAGAGACCGAACAACGGTGGCAGATATGAGGCGCCAAAGCGTCAGAATTACGGTGGCTACCATCGACCCAATCCGGTTGGGCCGTACTGCAACAAGTGCCACAACAAAGGGCACTTTGCTAATGACTGTAAGGTCTTGGAGGGAGGATACTATAGGTGTGGTCAATTTGGCCATATGTCTCGCAATTGTCCAGGAAGGGGCAACCAGAACCCTCCAAGGCAGCAGCATCACCAACAATATCAACAGAATCGTGGACAGGCACCACGACCTCCTCAGCCACAACAGAATCAGAGGCCCGGTGCCCAGGGCCGAGTCTTTGCATTGACTCAGGAGGAAGCATCATTTGCATCAGATACTGTCGTGACAGGTATATTGTTATTTAATGGCATTCCTGCACGTACTTTATTTGATTCTGGTGCTTCACATAGTTTTATATCTAAAGACTATGTTAAGGAACATGAAATAAAAATGACAATATTGGATATGTACCTTAGTGTTAGTACTCCATCAGGAGTGGAGATGCCTACTAACATGATGTGTAGGGATGGTTACATATGTATCGGGAAGAGAAAGCTACCATTAGATGTAGTCGAGCTTGATATGAAAGATTTTGATATCATTCTGGGAATGGACTGGTTAAGTGCATGTTGTGCGACGATTGACTGTGCGAAGAAGCGAGTTATGTTTCGCCTACCTGGAGGAACAGAATTCTCTTACTCGGCCAGTTCATCGGCGAAGGCTTCGATGGTGATTTCAGCTACTACGGCCCGGCGATTGCTTCATTCTGGCTGCGAAGGGTACCTTGCTTCTGTTCGAGACACACGCAAGAATGGTGCAGACTCAGCTAACACTGAAGTCGTGGCAGAATTTCCTGATGTGTTTCCTGACGAGATACCCGGAATGCCTCCGGACCGAGAGATTGAATTCACTATCGATACATTTCCAGATACTCGTCCGATCTCAAGGGCACCATACAGGATGGCGCCTGCTGAATTGAAGGAACTCAAAGTACAGCTACAGGAATTATTAGACAAGGGATACATCAGACCCAGTGTTTCACCATGGGGTGCTCCGGTGCTATTTGTGAAGAAGAAAGATGGATCGATGCGGCTGTGCATCGACTACCGCGAGCTAAATAAAGTTACAATTCGAAACCAGTATCCGTTGCCTCGAATAGACGACCTCTTCGATCAGTTGCAAGGGGCGTCTGTATTTTCAAAGATTGATCTTCGCTCAGGCTACCATCAGTTAAAGATCAAACCAGATGACATTTCTAAGTCCGCATTCCGAACCAGATACGGACACTATGAATTCTTGGTCATGCCCTTCGGACTGACCAACGCCCCTGCCGCTTTCATGGATATGATGAACAGAGTCTTCCGGCCCTTTTTGGATAAATTTGCGGTCGTGTTCATCGACGACATCCTAATCTACTCGAAGAACAGAGAAGACCATGCAGAACATTTGAGGACAGTGTTACAGACTCTACGGGACAATCAGCTCTATGCCAAGCTGAGCAAATGTGAGTTTTGGATGAGTAGCGTGTCGTTCCTAGGGCACGTTATCTCGGCGGAAGGTGTGTCCGTTGACCCAAAGAAAATTGAAGCCGTAGTGGATTGGAAGCAACCCACGTCGGCGAGCGAGATTCGAAGTTTCCTCGGCTTGGCAGGCTACTACAGGAAGTTTGTCAAGGATTTTTCAAAAGTGGCAGCGCCTTTAACTCGGCTAACCCAGAAGGGAGTGGCATTCGATTGGACTGATGAGTGCGAGTCTTGCTTTCAAAATCTGAAGCAACATCTCGTATCAGCTCCAATCCTTACACTTCCAGACGGCGTCGAGGGATTCCAGATATACAGCGATGCGTCCGGATTGGGTCTGGGATGTGTGTTGACTCAGAGAGGGAAAGTGATATCTTATGCCTCGAGACAGCTTAAGCCGCACGAGAAAAATTATCCAACGCATGATTTGGAATTGGCAGCGATAGTGTTTGCACTGAAATTGTGGAGGCACTACTTGTATGGAGTGGCTTGCGAGATCTTCACCGACCATAAGAGCCTGAAGTACATTTTCACTCAAAAGGATTTAAATTTGCGGCAAAGACGTTGGTTGGAGCTTATAAAAGATTACGACTTGACGATCGCGTACACCCCAGGAAAAGGCAATGTGGTGGCGGACGCGTTGAGTCGAAACTTTGTAGGATCACTCAGTGTTGACAAACGAATACTGGAGGAATTGGAAAGCATGGGAATTGAGCTCCAGATTCGTGGCCGAAATGCACAATTGGCTCAACTTCAACTTGAGCCGAGTTTGTTAGAAAAGATAAAGACGGCACAGAGGACAGATGAGTTCTTGATTAAGATTGGCAGAATAGTGGAAAAGGGTGAAGCCAGCGACTTCACCAGGCTCGAGGACGGATCATTACGACTCAAGGGGAGGCTATGTATCCCGAAGGATGAAGAACTCCGGAAGGAAATCTTGACGGAGGCCCATTACGCCAAGTATTCCTTACATCCGGAAAGTACAAAAATGTATAAAGATTTGCGCACGACCTTCTGGTGGCACGGCATGAAACGAGATGTGGCCCTCTTTGTCTCGCGATGCTTAGCGTGTCAACGAGTCAAGGTGGAACACCAGAGGCCCGGCGGGGAGATGCAGAACCTCGCGATCCCAGAATGGAAATGGGATCATATAACCATGGATTTTATAGTTGGCTTGCCGAAGACGCAACGGGGGAATGATGCAATGTGGTGCATCCCTTTTCTGTCAGCCAGGTCCATGCCAGAAATCGCTTTTCGCTTAAGTAAACGGAAATCCAGGTCAGGTGGATGAAAGTATCATCGTTGATCGATTAACCAAATCTGCACATTTTCTTGCAATGAAAACCACATGGAGCGTCGACCGGTTGGCTCAGCTATACTTGGATGAAATTGTCCGACTGCATGGAGTGCCAGCATCAATAGTGTCGGATCGGGATGGGCGATTTGTATCGCGTTTCTGGGTCAGTTTGCATGCTGCCATGGGAACACAATTGAAATTTAGTTCTGCATACCATCCTCAAACCGATGGCCAGACCGAGAGGGTGAATCAGATACTTGAAGACATGCTTCGGCTTTGTGCTATTGATCTGAAGACTAGTTGGGATACTCACTTGCCGCTAGCAGAATTTGCCTACAATAACAGTTACCAGTCAAGTATAGAAATGGCCCCGTATGAAGCACTGTACGGGCGAAGGTGTCGGTCTTCGATTTGTTGGGATGAAGTCGGTGAACGACAGGTACTTGGTCCGAAGATGGTGGAACAGGCCGTCGAGAAGGTCCGCATGATTCGGAAGAAGTTACGTGTGGCGCAAAGTCGGCAGAAGAGTTATGCGGATACTCATCGACGACCATTGGAATTTATGGTGGGCGATCACATATTTTTGAAGGTGTCACCGATGCGCGGAGTTATGCGATTCGGTGCGAAGGGGAAGCTAAGTCCGAGATTTATTGGCCCGTTTGAAATTCTTAAGCGAGTCGGCCCTGTTGCCTATCAGATCGCGCTGCCACCGGCATTAGATGGAGTGCACGATATCTTCCATGTTTCCCAACTACGGAAGTATGTACATGATCCAAGCCACGTGGTAGACTTCGGTCCGTTAGGGCTAAAAGCTGACTTGTCTTATGTGGAGGAACCCGTGCAGATCTTGGATAGGAAAGATAAAATCTTGCGGAACCGAGTTGTTTCTTTGGTTCGAGTGCTTTGGCGAAATCATTCCGTCGAAGAGTCGACATGGGAACTTGAGGCAGAGGTGAAGGAAAAGTTTCCTTCGTTGTTTGACCTAGGTGGGTTTGTGTTTAAGTTTCGAGGACGAAACTTTTTGTTAGTGTATTAATATGTAATGCCCTGAATCCGTTGCGGAGCACGGTGCGGGCTAGCGGCCGAATGGCCGAGTCGGATGAGAATTGGGGAAACTTTACCAGGATCGCGGGATAATAAATTGAGATCCTTTCCTCGTTATGGATTGGACTCTTTTGAAATGATGCCCAAGATGCAGTGGCGCGCGTCTTGGGAGAAGAGTTCTATATAAGAGTCGCTTGCCCCGAGACCGTTGCCCTGCTGGTTTTCGATGTCGCTTTTGCTGTTGGCTTTTGTGTGCGTTTTCGTGATTGTTTTCGATGAATGTTTTCATGGATTTACTTTCACCGTCTACGCATTTCATATCGAATAACTGAGAGAAAGAGAAGAAGTATGCTGACCAGACGTTGGTGCCAATGCAGGTGCTAACGCGGTGAACCTCGGGTGACATTGCGTGGAAGACCTCTTTCTCTCGGCAATTCACCAACAAGTGAGTGGCTTTGATCCTTCGACGATCCTTGATCTTCGCGCATAACAATGGTAGACTTGTTATTGCGTTCGGTGCTTAATAAAAGATGCCTAGTAATAATACGGGAAAGATAATGAAAGATAAATTATCACGTGGCTAGGCTTATGTTGCAAATCGAATGATGCTCGTATGCTATATGAATTGTTTAACAGGTGATGCAAAGACCCAAGTATTGGGCGGTAAGTATATCGGACTTCGGTTCGAAAGAATGGGTTAAACATGAATAGTCCCTTGGTTGGATGAACGAATATACGAGCCTATGGCTCAAGGCAAGTTGGTAAGATGGAAAGATGGGAAAATGGCAAGATGAAATGAGAACTACGAATATGTGTGAAAGATGCTATTATCATGCATGTCGTGTCTCTTATTAGTTAAGTTGCATTGCATGCATGGTCATGGACAACTTGTATACAAGGTAGTTCCCAGAACGGTAATCCGCGGCCACGGACCCGGTTCGTCCTAGGGAGAACAAGGAATTATGCCGACGTACTGGCATCGGTAAACGGGACTTGCAGTGGGGCTAGCTACCCGCACTGAAAGGGCGCCGTTGTACCAAGTAAGACGGTCCAGGATGGCGTGTCGCCAGTGACCTTCATATAGACAGGTGGCATAGCTAACATTGTCTTATGCAGGCAGAGTAAGTGGTATTCATAAATATGTACAGGGATGGCTATCGACCGTGGGTAAGATTCACCAAATTGGTGATCAATATAAACTGCTTATGTTAGAACAACATGAATTGCTTATGTTTCTAACATCACTGTATGCTTCTTATATTTCTCATCAAATATGTGAATTGTTAATGGACCCTAAGGCAAGATAGAAAGAATACAAATCAATAGTGAACATTCATGTAATTTTACTACTGTTGATTTATGGTGAGATTGGTTACGGCCGCTCACCAGTACATATGTGGCAATGTACTGACCCTCGTCTCCACAGGTGCCGGGAACCTAGTGGATAATCATAGACGCTGAAGGCTTGCTGTCCGACTCTTTAGAAGCTTCGTACATCTTGAAGTTTCCACTTGAAGAAGAAGGCATTTTGCTGAAGGTGGTTATTGCTGCATTATTAATAAAGGGATATGATGTATGGAACAAGTTGTATCTCATTTCAATATTTCTGCAAGTTGTAGCCAAGTTTGGCCTTTCATCTCGGCTGTTTGAGAGCCTTATGTTTATGCAATGTAATTTCAAAGATATCAATAAAGAACTTATTTCAGATCATATCTGTGTTGTCCAAATTTCTCTATCATCCGCTGCGAATCTCTATTCAAAATGTCTCTTTTATAAAAGGAACACGAGCACGCCTTGTACAAGTGCAATTCCAGACTTGTACGGCATCACGCCTTAGCGAGGACGAACGATTCGGCGTGAATCTAAGCGGAGGCGAACGATTCCCGAATCGGGGCGTGACAAGCAGTCAGGAATATGGTACTCCTAACAAGTCATTTGCTACAGTGTTATCAAATAAGAGTATTTCATTGGAAGAAAATCCAGAGTTGATTGAGTTTATGGCATCCTTAACAAGGTATGAAGTTTTTGTTCTCCAATCTCAGACTGCTTACATGATTTGGGATCCAGGAACTGGGTTACAGAGCATATCCGCAGCTTGCCCTGCCTGTCCTATCAGTCTTCCCTTCTCCGAGGTGGAATGGCATCCAAAGAGCCACTTTGTGGACGAGCTAGAACCTTCAAGAGGCCAGTTTGCACAGACAGAAATGGCTTTGTTTGTTGCAGCACCTGCTTTCTCTTCCATCGTGGGAACCTGCTTTCCACAGAGCTATAGCTACTCTTTGAAGTTCAGTAGACTGCAATTAGTTAATCCTTCTAGTTTAAGGAGGGAAGTATCAAACGTAATATCAAGCAGCCTCATGAGAGCTACATGCTTTGCTTTGCAAGGAAGTTGTGACTTCAAAACCATACTAAGAATGCGTGATGATGATATTGTATTTCACTATACTGATACAATCAATGGAGACAAAAATGCATCTATTGGTAACACTTACCTTACTGTGGAAGAGGTGAAGACAAAGTCGCTCTCGATCAAGCCGGGATCCGGAATGATGCTGCAGGACATTCCAAATGTTGTTTTTGAACTATCAAAAAGAAAAGTTCATGACAATCTACAAGTTCATCATACATTCCAATTTGGAAGGAAGCCAAAGATGAAGAGAAACATTTTCCAGTTCTCGGGTTTTGTTTGGCCTGGGAATGAGGAGAAGTTACAAGCAAAATTTAAGGAAAAGAATGATCCTGAGTTTGCAAAGAAGCTTGCATCTCTTGTTGACTTATATGTGAATGACGTCTTTGGCACGACACACGGGGCTCATGCTTCGACTGAAAGAGTTGTAAAAAATCTGAAGATAGTTGCTGCAGGTTTCCTTACGCAAAAGGAACTTGGTTATCTTGTTGGGGATGTATCAAACCCCACAAGACCTTTTGCTGGCATTGCGGGTGGCTCAAAGGTTTCCTCCAATATTGGCGTAATCGAGTCACTGTTTGAAAAGGTTGATATCCATCTTCTTGGAGGGGCAATTACATTCATATTCTACAAGGCTCAAGGGTACTCAGTTGGTTCACCTCTTGGTGAGGGAGAAAAGCTTGCACTTGCAACTGCACTCTTAGAGAAGGCAAAATCTAAAAGAGTATCACTCTTATTGCCTACTGATGTAGTTGTGGCCAACAAATTTGTTGCTGATGCAGAAGTTGATAGTGCCAGTTTTCATGTTATGGTGTGGGATCCAGGAATCCAAATTACTCCTCTATTGACCTTGGGACAAGGTCAATTTAAGGGGGGGGGAGTTGATACGTGCCCATTTGCATAGACATAGTGCAATGTCCAATTCTGGGCAGTTGGTTTGTTAGTTATTTCTCTCTCAGGGCCAGCTCAGCTCTTCAGAGGACAGCTCATCATTGGACAGGCCAATCACAGCCTGCAATGACAAATATAAGCTACGTCAGCCAGAATATCCTTCCTATATATAGCTGTAAATAGGAAGAGAAGAGGAATCAGAGAATTGATTATTTTCTCAGTATTACTTCTTACTGCATTTTCATTCTTTCTGCATTTATTCTGCCATTGTAATTCCTGTCAATTTACTTCAATAAACCTAGAATACTCCCCCAATTCTTCTTTGTTTAGCTAACAGTTGATTCCTGATGACAATTCCTGGAAGGAATTCGAGCATTTATATGGCAGGAACTCAGGATCCTACCAGAGGGAGAAGATACCACCGACGGCGACATTGGCAGCGAGAAGGACTGGCAAAATCCGACGGATGAAGGTCCTCTTTGCTGTTGACGGTGGAACAGCAGGAGGAGGAGGAAACGAAGAAGCCATTGATGTCGAGAAGAAGAAGAAGAAGAAGAAGAAGAATGGAGATTGGAAATAGAAAAAGAGCTGCTCTTGGCCCTTGGGCTTGTTTGGTAACCTGGGTTGATAGTGGAAAGTAAAATACAATTCAGGTGAACTGAGTTGAGTTCCTAAATTTTGAAATCCCAAAAATATGTTTGGCTAACCCATGAAGTTGATTTGGAAAGTATAGTTCTTCCACTTCTATTGTTTGGTAACACACCGGTATTTGACATAGAAAGAGAGATTTTTCCAATTCCACTGTTTGGCTAACCAACATGGAAGTTGATAGCATGACCACATTATGAATATGGTGATCTTACCTGCCTCTCTTTTGCTGGAAATTTTCATAAAACTGGTACCAAAATTAGACATGAAACATGTATGCCGAGAGGAAAATGCCCAGGCAAAAATAATGAACTGAGAGTTGAAGACAAACATGTAAAACGCACAAGCGAAATTGGACGTGAAGCAAAATGTCCAGTAATGAAGCAAAACGTCCAGGCAAAACCGAGAGCAAAATGTCCAGGCAATAGCAAAAGCAAAATGTCCAGGCAAACTGTAGCCCGATATAGGTTGAAGACATACATATTAGACATGAATCCTTGAAGCACATACATATTGTCCAGGCATACATAATGTCCAGACAATAGCAAGAGCAAAATGTCCAAGCCAAATTGGACATGAATCCTTGTGCAGACTCTAAAGAAAAATCTGTACAAAATGTTGACTGCAGGCCAATACAGCAAAAATGTTGACTGCAGGCATACATATTATCCAGGCATACATATTGTCCAGGCATACACATGTTGACTGCAGGCCAATACAGCAAAAATGTCCACAATACCAGCCAAAATTATCTGTACCAAATCTCCACAATACAAAATATGTACAAAATGTCCACAATACAGGCCCGAAATCGCCTGGGGGTGTACAGATAAGTACTTCTGTTCAAAATGTCCGCAATACATGAAAATTTATCTGTACAAATTGTCCAGAGTAATTAATTTTACATCCAAAGAAGCTGAAACAGATTATATATTTTTACATCGAAAGAAGCTCATACAGAATAGATATCTGTGGAAATAAAGGCTCAGAGATTGGAGTTTTTTTCATCCAGCAAGAATGGTTACCTCTTCAACCCATCGAAGCATGATGAGGAATGCATCATACCTTAGTATCGCAGTGACCCATGCAAAGTACTAAGGAGATGCCTGTAGAAGCATGGAATTTTAGGAACAAAAATCCAATGCGCCTAAACATTACATGCGCCAGGAAGATCAGATGTAGTACTTGGCACAGCAAACAGCAAAAGCATAGACATTAAAAGAATATTTTTATTTCATATAAAAGTCTATTACATGTCTAAAAAAGGCTGTACAAAGGAGAACTTCTACAAAAAGAAAAGACCCTAAGTCTACAACCACCATGCGCTCTCAAACGGGCACATCTCGCCATGCGCTCTCAAACAGGCGCATCTCTTCGGCGTCTCAGTTTGGCGCATCACTTTCTCAGTCAGGTGCATCCCTTCAGCAGCTCAGTTATGTGCCGCCCTTCAGCGTCTCAGTCGGGCGCATCTCTTCGGCGTCTCAGTCAGGCGCATCTCTTCAAGAGCCTCAGTTATGTGCATCATGAAGTCTCAGCATATGCGTCCCACTTCGACCCGATCAAATGCTTCGACTAATAAAGCATTTATTGAGCAGAACGAGGGTGGGCAATCAACCCCCTAGCTGGAGGAAGAGCTCTCCAAAGGAAGAGGAGAGCACCGCAATCGACCTGCGGCAAAAGGAGGCTTTCAACACAACCAGAATGGGCAACACCCACTCTGACAGAAGAAAGAGCCTCCAAAGCCCAAGGAAGATGATCGGAGCACCACAATTCCGATCTGCAGGTCTTTCAGCATAACGAAGACGAGGCTCGAGCATCCCGATTTTTGGATGCAACAGGCACCTTCCGCCTGCCTCAGAAGCCCTCGACTCCGACTTTGGGATGTAACAGTCACCTTCAAGTGCATCAATGAAGACAATGCGTCGCATCTTCACCCTCGAGAACATCTCGTCAACAGAATGTGCTCGAGCAAACAAATTCATTTCGGGAGAACGTGAGAGAACGAGAAGCAAACTCTCTCTTTGCCACTATTTATAGGCCAGACAAATCAAACCCATGCGCCAAGTAGCAGGATCTCCGAATCCCGTGTAATGAATTTGCATTAATAGTGATGAACCTGACGCTTCGAATTCAGCCAAGTCAAAACGGCTATTTAAAGCACTTGAAGTCGGACCAATAAAGACGTGTCATGAAAAGGATGTGTCGGCCGGACCGCGCATCATATAGACGCACCCATCAGTACCAAGCGCATCATACAGATGCGCCCCATGCATCCCCATGTGCCTGGTGGAACGCAGATCGATGCGCCCACTCAACAACCCATCACCCGTCAAAGAACATTAAATGCTGAAGACTGACACGACAGCAGCCAGTCCCCGAGGACTGAACAGTTGACAGCTTTTTCAGAAGACGAAGCGTCACTGACGTCGGCATCATCATTACTTCCCTTCGGCGGTTACAAGCCATGTGGCCGCCCAACCATTTCGCATGCACCTCCGCAGCCATGCGCCCAAATCTCTGCATGCGCCTCAAAAGCCATGCGCCTCAGACTTTTTTCTGATCCCTAAAGACAGAGGTCAAGTCACTACTGAAGCCCCGCATGTGCCTCAAAAGCCATGTGCCCAGACTGGTTCGTGACTTGTCATGCCCCAGTACCAAAATACTGGGACGAACTAGGCCAGCTACTCCGTATGAGGTATAAAACGTCATACGGCGATCGTGGCTGTCAATCTTGCTGGGTATCCTAGCATGCAAGCAGTCTATGGCCTAAATTCGATCTCATATCCACAGGCAATAATCAATAAAATAACGACAAGAGAGATAATCACATGAAAAACAGGAAATACTCATATGATAATCAGAGAGTCTACAATAAGAAATAATGTAGACAAGAATACCTTCCCACACAGTTCCCTCATGGTCAGAAACTGAAGCACGTCCTCCAAGTCAAGTCTGGAAGATCCACGTGGTCGGTCACAGGCAATCTGGGAACAATCCAGGGTTGGTCAGGCCAACCGTAGCAAGTACCAGAAAGGAAGGCTCAAGGACGGGCGAAGAAAAACCAGCAGGATATAATATGACAGGAATAGCATCTAAAAACAGTAAATAAGGTAAGGGATCGTGCGGTACCAACGCACGATTACAGAATATAAGGCAGCAATCCCACTAATACGTAAGTAACCAACAATCATCACAGTCATCCTAACATCCACTAATGCTAGCATTGCCAACTGGAACTCGTAGTCTGTCATCGGAACAGTAACCCATCCCTACATCAAACAAGAACAAGGGAATGAATTACTGTACCGGGACAGCGTTACGTGCCAGCCAGCTTAGCAAGCAACAAGCCAAACAATTATATAAATAAGCGGCCACTCAAATGCCTACGGCTGTCTAGGTGGAGGTTGGGTTACCCCAACAATGCAATATAGGAATCCTCAGATCGTGCCATATCCCGCAAGGGCTAGCGAGGCCAAATAACGCATAGCATGTAGGTATGCACCGGTCCCTCGGAAGGCCACCGGGCTAAGCAGGAGTACATATAGTAGTCGGATACTACCATATCCGTGGCAGCCAACCCCGACGCGCCAGGACGAGCCTGTGGCGGCCGGTAATGCACGATCTCGGGATTCCGTTCCCTTTCAATGCTTCTACCATTTTTAGTTGCCTAGATTAACCCTACATTTATCCGGAATCACATGCCGTGGTCACACGCTCATCCTCCTAGATGTCGTACCTCAGTACGAGGACGCTAAGTAAGAATCAGCCTCGGCACCTATAGTCCCAATTGTGATCCATCCTTAGTGTTATGCAACAAGCAAGCAAGCAATCCTAACCACGCTAAGACTATAGACCAACTACCAGATACCCGTGCAGGTAATCATATAATATAGCCAGAATATCATGATGGCATCGTAATGCCATATAATCATGGAAGTAGCACCTCAAAGTGCCAATAGACAAAGGGCACCGCAGTGCAAGGTCAGGACCAGTACCTCACAGGGTAAGCTGGACTTATAGCACGGATACAGGTAGTCAGGTCTGGGACAAGGACAACTCTGTCAGTCACAAGAAGTCATCTACCTACATCGTGGCATGGATATCAGGTCAAGTACAAGACCAGAACCTCTACTATAATAACATCTCAAGCATATATGGGAACCTACAGCTCCAATCATCAAGTCGGTCTATCCACCTAATCGATCTATCAAGTGCCTCCCATCCATGAGGGAGTGAATATCACGTCAATAAAGACAACCACCAAATACCAATCTCATTCCCCCTAACAATGCTAGGCCCTCAGACTCACAAGAATCCTCCTAGTCAATGATCACAAGCCACCAGAAAGCAAGCCCCTCAACTACCAAGACACAGCAATCAACCAGGTTCTCTAACTACCGGAATACGCAAAGGTACCAGGTTGGGCGTTTGAAAAGTCGAGTAAAAATTATATAATAATTCTCTCGATATTCTCCTCGTTCCGCGAGACACTCGCACCAGTATCCAAAACCTAAAAGTCCTCGAAGACATATCTGATCAAATTAGAACATCACCAAAGAACTAGCAACACTATCTAAGAATCCACTTAGTCTACCATTATCACTATCTCAATATCATATCTCCTCATAGTCAATCCTCGAATAAGATCATAATCCTAACACACGGGTCAACACTAATCAACGCCGTCGGAAGATGGCAAGGATGGTGTAAACCACTCTGGATCAGATCCACAACCCTTAAACCAAACAAGGACCAGGGTTGCAGACCCTCACCCGAGTAGAACCACTCTCCTTACACAATCCGGCGGACAGGACAGACAATGGAATAACAAACTAAACTAGAACACCATCTAAAGGAAGAGTCACGAGTCAAGAGTCCAATGGGTGATACCGTCGAAAAGGTAAGGATTGCGTGAACCACTCTAGATCAGATCCACAACCCTTAAACCAAACAAGGACCAGGGTTGCAGACCCTCACCCGAGTAGAACCGCTCTCCTTACACAATCCGGCGGGCAGGACAGATCGAGACGCTAGGCGACTAATCTAGTCGGGAGTCTACCTAGCAGGCAATGAGATCAGGGATACTATACCAAGAAGAATATGCATGAGTTCAGTCCCGCAAACCAAAGGAATGGCACTGCCCAATCCTTCGAACCAAGTTCCAAACCGGGAATTCTGGAAAAATTCGGCAGAGTCTCCTTTGTATTCTGGACGGAAGCACCCTACGAATTGGGGCTAAAATCTACTCGGCGCAACCCGCCACAGAATCGCTATTCGAGAACACTAAGTCTCGGCCTCCAGTAGCACTACGATGCGTACTGGGCACCAACCCTAGCCGAGAACACTAAGTCTCGGCCTCCAGCAGCACTACAATGCGTACTGGGCGCCAAACCAACACATGCAGCAAGAATTGCCATGCAGGGCGCACCAAGACCCACAGTCATACCCAAGCCACAAACAAAATCATAAAAACAGTTAGCCAAAGCCGTTACCCGACCGCGAGTCGGATACGGGGCATATGGGGACGATCCATACATGTGAGTCATGCTCGTGTCCTCGGAGGTGTGGATGACCCATCCGAGTTGTCCGATACGGTCTATCCCGGTATCGGACCAAGCTATCCTAAGTTATCATCATGGCAGTTCTACTACTAGGCTACACTAATCATGGTTATACAGTTTACAAGTACAAATTAATTAAATGCCATAAAATCCAGGAGAGAGGACAAGAGCCGTCGATGAGCAAGGGATACTTGCCTAGAGGGCTCGGCTAGGTAAGCAAGTCTTCGACAGTCGCGATCCAAGCTAGCACGCCAATCGAGATCCTCAGAACACACAATAAACAATCATTAGAATTAAATAATAAAATAATAGAATAATCATAAGAGATGGCAGAAGGCTATACCGTGTGGGTCCTGCAAGCAGTGCAGGGATTGAGCACGGAAACCGAGGTACGCGGAACGATACGGACACGTGAACCGAGACGTGCACGTATATCGAGACGTACACGAGAATCGAGATGACACGAATATCGGGATGGCACACGAATCAACGCGATACGCAAATCGAGGCGTGCACGTGAATCGAGACGGAGCGAGATTCAAGGAAGCACGCAAATCAATATGGCATACAAGTCGACGTATGCACGTAAATCGATGCGGTGTGGAGTCCAAAGTGATACACAAACCAAGGCGGCACGTAAATCCGTACGTACACGCAAATCGAGATGGCACAAAGTCCAAGGTGGCACATATACCAAGGCGGTACGCAAATCGGTGCGTGCACGGGTCACGAGGTAGGCACAAAGGCCGAGACACGAGGATCGAGGCAACACACAAACCGAGGTGGTACGGTGCCCGAGACAGCGCGGGGCTCGAGGCGTCCCACTGCCCAAGGCAGCACGTGGATCGGGGTGCACGAAAACTAGGACAGCACGCACACCAAGGTACGCGCAACCTGAGATGACACAAAATCAAGGGGCACGGAGTACGGGGCGACACGGATACCGAGGTGCACGCATCCCGAGGGGTTCGCTCCCCAAGGCAGCACGTAAACCGAAGAAGCGCACGCTGTACGAGTGCACACTGCTCGAGGCAGCACACTGCACAAAGCAGCACGCTGCTCGAGATAATACGTGCCCCGAGGCACGGAGATCGAGGAAGAGAGGCAGGCGGAGGGGCTCACCGGGGTGCTCGGCCAGACGGGGCTGGTCGCCGCCGACGGAGAAGACAGGGAGAGGGGGAGATCGGGGCTCACCGGGGTCGGTCGGGCTCCGACGGAGGGGACAACAGCAGCAGCGGTGGTGGTGCTGGTGGCGACGGAGGAGGCCGGCCGAGAGGGAGACGGCGACGGCGACGGCGACGATGATGGTGGCGCTGGTCGCGGCGGAGGAGGCCGGCTGTGGGGGAGACGGCGACGATGATGAGGGCGGTGGCGGTGGAGACGAGGGCGCCGGCGGCGCTCAGGGGGCCGGAGGAGAAAGGGGGCGGCTGCGGTGGTGGCGGGCGCCGGGAACAGCAAGAGAGGGAGAGACGGAGGTGGCGACGGTGGGAAGTGGTGCTGGCGACGGTGGGAAGTGCTGGGGGTGATGGTGGCGGTGGTGGCCGGAGCTGGCTGGGGAGGAGCGGGAGAGAAGAGAGTGAGCTCGAGAGAGAGAGTGGAGGGAAAAAGGAAAGGGGGAGGGGGCTGGTCCAGTGAGGAGTCGGAGGAGAGAGAAAGGGTGAAGAGAGGGGGTGGTGGCGGCTGAGAGAGATAGGGGAGTGAGGGTTTGGGTTAGGGTTTTCTTTTGGGGTAGATATAGGAATCAAGGAATTTAATTAATAACAAATAATTATGAGGGTAAAATTACCTCCAATAAAATAATAAAAAATTTCAAATACACCCCAAAATTAAAATCCTCCAAAATACGAAATACAGTCGAAATACAGTCATATACCTATTTCTAAAATAGGAATGTGACATCCTACCCACCTTACAAAAATTTCGTCCTCGAAATTTCGAAACCATGTAATATAGGATTTTCAAAACTAGTACATACATATCATGGAAACTCTACCCACCTTACAGGAATCAAGTAATGAAATTAGAAAAGAACAAAATATCAATATGAAAATGTCAAAGAGAACAGTGTGTGGCTACATAAATCAACTCGTAAGGTAAATCCAAACAATGAAGTAATCCCGAAAAGTCAAAATCTTGCATGCACGAAATAACTCCATAAATCAAAAACAAGTACAAAATATCGAAAACAGTATCAGAAAACCTGAAAGCCCCACTGCATGAAAAATCCACTTAAAATCATAAATCACAGGATATCTGTCTCGAGCCGACGACTGTAGTTTCCCAATATCCAAAAAATGTGTGTCATGGTCATTCCTTGCCACGCCACCCAGAATGGCTGCAAAAGATTCACCATGACACTATAATCGATCGGCTGCAACTTTCGTTACCACGCCGTCATGGTATACTAGGGTCACCCGGTACTTTGACAAATACCCAAAACGAATCAATTCCATAACCCAAATATCCGAATCACTAAAATCATAAAATCTCTAACAATATAACGAGTCCTAGAAAACCATCGAAATCCAAAATCCAGGTGAATCGTAACACACATCCGAAAATATCTTCAATAATAATCACAATATAGCTTTTCTAGGAAAATACTCCATATCCGTAGAAAAATACTCCAAATCAAGAACCCATATCAAAATATAATGTATAGCAAGTATATCTATAAAATAATATCTGAAACAGATAATCATGAGTGCGAAACTGTCCGGAATCAAGGAAGCCGAATCGATACAAGAATATCCCTCGGATACTCAACAAATATTAAAATATCCAATCTCAGAGTCCTGATGAAATCTTTATTCTGCAGCAATCTAGCCAACGCTCGAAGAGGGCGATAATGATACTAAGTTAATACGAGGTCAACGCACGAAATGGATAATAGGATAATCAACCAAGGTGAAACACCGGTAGAGAGTACAGAACCCAAGACAGATAATCAAGTAACCCCATGATGGAGATAAGATGACATCTCATCGGATAAAACGATCGACATGACCAACTATAGGATCACATCTATCAAACAAGGATCAGGGGTAGATAACAACAAATGAGATAGGGCAAAGCAAAATAGGTCCAGGTAGAGATGAGGACCAATTCACAAGTTCAAGGAAGCGAAGGGCAAGTGTAGCAAGTTAGAATCCCAAGGAATAGTGGACTGAGATCAACAATCATGTGATATCCAACAATATCTCAAAACGAGACATGCATGGGCCACCACTAAAACCTTGTCACGCCCCAGTACCAAAATACTGGGACGGACTAGGCCAGCTACTCCGTATGAGGTATAAAACGTCATACGACGATCGTGGCTGTCAATCTTGCTGGGTATCCTAGCATGCAAGCAGTCTATGGCCTAAATCCGATCTCATATCCACAGGCAATAATCAATAAAATAACGACAAGAGAGATAATCATATGAAAAACAGGAAATACTCATATGATAATCAGAGAGTCTACAATAAGAAATAATGTAGACAAGAATACCTTCCTACACAGTTCCCTCATGGTCAGAAACTGAAGCACGTCCTCCAAGTCAAGTCTGGAAGATCCACGTGGTCGGTCACAGGCAATCTGGGAACAATCCAGGGTTGGTCAGGCCAACCGTAGCAAGTACCAGAAAGGAAGGCTCAAGGACGGGCAAAGAAAAACCAGCAGGATATAATATGACAGGAATAGCATCTAAAAACAGTAAATAAGGTAAGGGATCGTGCGGTACCAACGCACGATTACAGAATATAAGGCAGCAATCCCACTAATACGTAAGTAACCAACAATCGTCACAGTCATCCTAACATCCACTAATGCTAGCATTGCCAACTGAAACTCGTAGTCTGTCATCGGAACAGTAACCCATCCCTATATCAAACAAGAACAAGGGAATGAATTACTGTACCGGGACAGCGTTACGTGCCAGCCAGCTTAGCAAGCAACAAGCCAAACAATTATATAAATAAGCGGCCACTCAAATGCCTACGGCTGTCTAGGTGGAGGTTGGGTTACCCCAACAATGCAATATAGGAATCCTCAGATCGTGCCATATCCCGCAAGGGCTAGCGAGGCCAAATAACGCATAGCAGGTAGGTATGCACCGGTCCCTCGGAAGGCCACCGGGCTAAGCAGGAGTACATATAGTAGTCGGATACTGCCATATCCGTGGCGGCCAACCCCAACGCGCCAGGACGAGCCTGTGGCGGCCGGTAATGCACGATCTCGGGATTCCGTTCCCTCCCAATGCTTCTACCATTTTTAGTTGCCTAGATTAACCCTACATTTATCCGGAATCACATGCCGTGGTCACACGCTCATCCTCCTAGATGTCGTACCTCAGTACGAGAACACTAAGTAAGAATCAGCCTCGACACCTATAGTCCCAGTTGTGATCCATCCTTAGTGTTATGCAACAAGCAAGCAAGCAATCCTAACCACGCTAAGACTATAGACCAACTACAAGATACCCGTGCAGGTAATCATATAATATAGCCAGGATATCATGATGGCATCGTAATGCCATATAATCATGGAAGTAGCACCTCAAAGTGCCAATAGACAAAGGGCACCGCAGTGCAAGGTCAGGACCAGTACCTCACAGGGTAAGCTGGACTTATAGCACGGATACAGGTAGTCAGGTCTGGGACAAGGACAACTTTGTCAGTCACAAGAAGTCATCTGCCCACATCGTGGCATGGATATCAGGTCAAGTACAAGACCAGAACCTCTACTATAATAACATCTCAAGCATATATGGGAGCATACAGCTCCAATCATCAAGTCGGTCTATCCACCTAATCGATCTATCAAGTGCCTCCCATCCATGAGGGAGTGAATATCACGTCAATAAAGATAACCACCAAATACCAATCTCATTCCCCCTAACAATGCTAGGCCCTCAGACTCACAAGAATCCTCCTAGTCAATGATCACAAGCCACCAGAAAGCAAGCCCCTCAACTACCAAGACACAGCAATCAACCAGGTTCTCTAACTACCGGAATACGCAAAGGTACCAGGTTGGGCGTTTGGGAAGTCGAGTAAAAATCATATAATAATTCCCTCGATATTCTTCTCGTTCCGCAAGACACTCGCACCAGTATCCAAAACCCAAAAGTCCTCGAAGACATATCTGATCAAATTAGAACATCACCAAAGAACTAGCAACACTATCTAAGAATCCACTTAGTCTACCATTATCACTATCTCAATATCATATCTCCTCATAGTCAATCCTCGAATAAGATCATAATCCCAACACACGGGTCAACACTAATCAACGTTGTCGAAAGATGGCAAGGATGGTGTGAACCACTCTGGATCAGATCCACAACCCTTAAACCAAACAAGGACCAGGATTGCAGACCCTCACCCGAGTAGAACCACTCTCCTTACACAATCCGGCGGACAGGACAGACAATGGGATAACAAACTAATCTAGAACACCATCTAAAGGAAGAGTCACGAGTCAAGAGTCCAATGGGTGATACCGTCGAAAAGGTAAGGATTACGTGAACCACTCTGGATCAGATCTACAACCCTTAAACCAAACAAGGACCAGGGTTGCAGACCCTCACCCGAGTAGAATCGCTCTCCTTACACAATCCGGCGGGCAGGACAGATCGAGACGCTAGGCGACTAATCTAGTCGGGAGTCTACCTAGCAGACAATAAGATCAGGGATACTATACCAAGAAGAATATGCATGAGTTCAGTCCCGTAAACCAAAGGAACTGCCCAATCCTTCGAACCAAGTTCCCAACCGGGAATTCTGGAAAAATTCGGCAGAGTCTCCTTTGTATTCTGGACGGAAGCACCCTACGAATTGGGGCTAAAATCCACTCGGCACAACCCGCCGCAGAATCGCTATTCGAGAACACTAAGTCTCGGCCTCCAGTAGCACTACGATGCGTACTGGGTACCAACCCTAGCCGAGAACACTAAGTCTCGGCCTCCAGCAGCACTACAATACGTACTGGGCGCCAAACCAACACATGCAGCAAGAATCGCCATGCAGGGCGCACCAAGACCCACAGTCATACCCAAGCCACAAACAAAGTCATAAAAATAGTTAGCCAAAGCCGTTACCCGACCGCGAGTCGGACACGGGGCATATGGGGACGATCCATACATGTGAGTCGTGCTCGTGTCCTCGGAGGTGTGGATGACCCATCCGAGTTGTCCGATACGGTCTATCCCAGTATCGGACCAAGCTATCCTAAGTTATCATCATGGCAGTTCTACTACTAGGCTACACTAATCATGGTTATACAGTTTATAAGTACAAATTAATTAAATGCCATAAAATCCAGAAGAGAGGACAAGAGCCGTCGATGAGCAAGGAATACTTGCCTAGAGGGCTCGGCTAGGTAAGCAAGTCTTCGACAGTCGCGATCCAAGCTAGCACGCCAATCGAGATCCTCAGAACACACAATAAACAATCATTAGAATTAAATAATAAAATAATAGAATAACCACAAGAGATGGCAGAAGGCTATACCGTGTGGGTCCTACAAGTAGTATAGGGATCGAGCACAGAAACCGAGGTACACGGAACGATACGAACACGTAAACCGAGACGTGCACGTATATCGAGACGCACACGAGAATCGAGATGACATGAATATCGGGATGGCACACGAATCAACGCGACACGTAAATCGAAGCATGCACGCGAATCGAGACGGAGCGAGATTCAAGGAAGCACGCAAATCAATATGGCATACAAGTCGACGTATGCACGCAAATCGATGCGGTGTGGAGTCCAAAGTGATACACAAACCAAGGCGGCACGTAAATCCATACGTACATGCAAATCGAGATGGCACAAAGTCCAAGGTAGCACATATACCAAGGCGGTACGCAAATCGGTGCGTGCATGGGTCACGAGGTAGACACAAAGGCCGAGACACGAGGATCGAGGCAACACACAAACCGAGGTGGCACGGTGCCCGAGACAGCGCGGGGCTCGAGGCGTCCCGCTGCCCAAGGCAGCACGTGGATCGGGGTGCACGAAAATTGGGACAGCACGCACACCAAGGTACACGCAACCCGAGACGACACAAAATCAAGGGGCACGGAGTACGGGGCGACACGGACACCGAGGTGCACGTATCCCGAGGGGTTCGTACCCCAAGGTAGTACGTAAACCGAAGAAGCGCACGCTGCACGAGTGCACACTGCTCGAGGCAGCACACTGCACAAAGCAGCACGCTGCTCGAGACAACACGTGCCCCGAGGCACGGAAATCGAGGAAGAGAGGCAGGCAGAGGGGCTCACCGGGGTGCTCGGCCAGACGGGGCTGGTCGCCGCCGGCGGAGAAGATAGGGAGAGGGGGAGATTGGGGCTCACCGGGGTCGGTCGGGCTCCGGCGGAGGGGACAGCAGCAGCAGCGGTGGTGGTGCTGGTGGCGACGGAGGAGGCCGGCCGAGAGGGAGATGGCGATGGCGACGATGATGGTGGCGCTGGTCGCGACGGAGGAGGCCGGCTGTAGGGAAGACGGCGACGATGATGAGGGCGGTGGCGGTGGAGACGAGGGCGCCGACGGCGCTCAGGGGGGCGGAGGAGAAAGGGGGCGGCTGCGGTGGTGGCGGGCGCCGGGAACAGCAAGAGAGGGAAAGACGGAGGTGGCGGCGGTGGGAAGTGGTGCTGGCGGCGGTGGGAAGTGCTGGGGGTGATGGTGGCAGTGGTGGCCGGAGCTGTCCGGGGAGGAGCGGAAGAGAAGAGAGTGAGCTCGAGAGAGAGAGCGGAGGAAAAAAGGAAAGGGGGAGGGGGCTGGTTCAGTGAGGAGTCGGTGGAGAGAGAAAGAGTGAAGAGAGGGGGTGGTGGCGGCTGAGAGAGAGAGGGGAGTGAGGGTTTAGGTTAGGGTTTTCTTTTGGGGTAGATATAGGAATCAAGGAATTTAATTAATAACAAATAATTATGAGGGTAAAATTACCTCCAATAAAATAATAAAAAATTTCAAATACACCCCAAAATTAAAATCCTCCAAAATACGAAATACAGTCGAAATACAGTCATATACCTATTTCTAAAATAGGAATGTGACATGACTCCTAAAGGTTACAAGCCAAAGTCTCCTCATGCACCCAATCCTAGGCGCATCCTATCAAGATCACTCCCCACCAAATCTGAGATCTTCGAGCCTTGGACCGACGACACGTGTCATTTGACTCGATTCAGCCTAAGAAAGGGTGCTAATCACCCAATATCTCAGCAACTGAAAGATCCTCTCCATTGTTACGTGTCAGCTCGGCCGCAGCCCACAAAGGCAACATGAAGGGTTCAACTCCTCAATCAGAGCGCATCGTCCATACGCCTCCATCAGTAATCACCACGTGGCATCCCCATAAACTGGTGCATCCTACATATGCGCGCATGAGCAGCTAGCCTGCAGACTATAAATAGAGGGATCATTTCCTTCTGAAAAAAGAGGACAGACCTACGAACACACACACAGAGAGGCAGATACAGACACTCAACGTCTTCTTCTTCTCCGTAAGCTCCAGCACCCAGAGCAACTCAGACCTTCAGAGAACCGATAACCGATAACCGTCGTCAGATCGTCAACGGAGTCAACGCATTACCACTCGCTCCATCGGCACAAGGGACCCAGATAAACAAAAGTGTACTCCTAGGACTACATCTAAGTCCTATATTGTAACACTGTTCTGTTTGTATTAAAATGATATCAAAAGATTTTAATGGCAAACAAGCTGGCGACTCTGCTGGAGACCTCTTTCTCCTCCACCGAGAAAGCTGTGTCGCAATCCGACGACATGAAGGTGGGCTCCTCCCACAAGACGCTGGTCGTACGCCTCAATCAAAAGGCGTATGAGGAGTTCATCTCTGAAGGCAGCGCAAGTCCTTCGAAGCGGCTGCCAAAGCCGAAGAAGACTCGCCAAGTTTGGGTGCGCAAGGTCGACGCCTCTGGCACCACCACCGAAGGGGATGCGCCGATGCAGCCTACCCTTCCTGCTGACGTTCTCAGCAGCCAAGATGCGCCCACCGCCGTGGTGTATCTCTCGGGAAAACGTGGGGTCGACCACATTCCCCAACCATCTTTCTCTCAGACAAAGAAGATGCGTCGACGGAGTAAGGGTGCAGCTAATGCCCTGCACATCACCTCTGATGTACCACAGAAGGCCTCTGTCTTTGACAGACTCACTCACTGTCGTGGCGAGGAGAATTTGGACTCTGAGTACTATGCGTCCCAGCGGGCTGGTACGAAGAAGTCCAAGGCAGCACGGGCCATGCGCCACAAACGTGCTATGTCGGCAGCAAACCAGAAGCATGTGCTCACAATCATGCGCGCTGCTGATGGTAAGCTGTATAAGGTCGACTCGGGTGCTTCTGCGCCAGAAACGAGCCGACCTTCAAAGTCCTTGCCTCACTTGGGCGCATCTGTTGCGTTCGTAACCAAGTCGAGCAAGGCAAACCCTGTGGTCTTGAACTCCCGCGCCTCCACTGGTTGTGCGTATGAGGTTCGTTCAAGTCACTGTAAATATTGTTCCCCCACTACTGATCTGAGCGCATGTTTTGCGTTGGATCAGGGGGCGCAGCATTCACTTGACCACCCCGGCGCTTGGCCTTGCCATACGCCTGATGGGGGTACGAAGGTGGCACTCTCCTCCAACGATCTGCGTAACATGATCACTCACAAATGCCGATCAGGAGAGTCGACTGACAAGCACAATGCGCCCTTCATAGGGCACACCTGTGTTGTAGTCACCATCAACTGCTGTTGCAAGACAGCGGTCCCGCCAAGGCAGTCGGTGTTCCAGCGGCTGCAATCATCAACACCTCTCCGACGTCGCCTCGGAAAGAAGGTGTCAATTGAGGAGGAACCAGAACTACAGGTTGCTTCATGTAACGTAATCACCAACTCCTCGTCAATCCGAAAGACGATTGGTAATTCCTCGTCCTCATCCAAAAGCCAGCCGAGGAAAACCAAGACGACTGTCCCGTCCTCTGGAGTGTTTGAAGGCACTCGGGGGAGAAAAAAGATCTTGGAGGAAGCTGGGTGTAGTCAGACCCCTGTCGATCTCCCTTCTGAAGGCGAAGACGTCCTCCAAAACATAGCTGGGGGTAGCCAAGCCCCTGTCGATCCTCCTTCTGAAGGTGAAGACGTCCTCCAGAACATAGCTGGGGGTAACCAAGTCCTTGCTGATCGTCCTCCTGAAGACGAAGACGTCTTCCAGAGCACAGATGAGGCTAGCCACGTCCTTTCCGAAGGCGAAGATATGCCCTAAGACATAGCTGGGGGTAGCCATGACGAAGCTCCAGGAGAGGCAACTTCCCTACAGGAGAGTGAGGCCGAGAGTGAAGCCTCAACCGATCCATCCACTTCCAGCCGTGTCATGACAGTATACATGACTGGGGGTGATGTCGAGCCAGATACGCCGCCAGCAGACCTTGTCCAGCGCATGGATACCTTGGAGGAAGGACTTAAAACCCTCTCTGTCTCCATGCAAACACTGACTCAAGCGGTGTTCGAGATACGGTCAGCTTTAGCCAGGGCACCATCTACTGGTCCTGATCCAGGGGCCAATGGAGAATCAAGCATACCCCTTCAACGGGTATCCTTGGGTACAGATCGTCGCGAAGCACCTCGGACGTCGGAGCCATCAAATGCTCAACTCCAGGATGTACCACCTTTCCCGACTCCCAGCTCCACGAAAGATATGGTCAAGATGATCAGGGACTTACGCGAGCACTTTGAGTCCAAGAACAGACAGGAGGAGCGCCAGAAGATGGGGATCCCACAACCATACCCCCTCGAATGGAACAAAGTGGTTTATCCTCCCAAATATAAACCACAAACTTTGACGCCATACGACGGGAAGGACTCTCCATGCCGCTATTTGACGTACTTTCAGTCTCAAACGGGACATCTTTCGAAAGAAGACGCGCTGCTCACCAGCATATTTGTCGGGGCGTTGAAAGGAGTAGCTTACGACTGGTACTGCAGTCTCCCCGACAACTCCATATCTTCCTTCGATGACTTGACGCGTCTCTTCCTCGATCATTTCTACGACGGAGGGAAGGACATGACAATGGCGTCCCTCATAGAGGTGCGTCAGAAGGAGAAGGAAACAGTTCGAGCATTCATCGAACGGTTCCGATAAGCCTGCTTCAGACTGCCCCCGGGTATGCCAGAACATGCACTCCTCTCCTCCTGCAGCATGAACATGCTGCCTGCGATCAAACTCTGGCTCAACTCCACTCCTCCTCCTAACTGGAGTTCCTTGATCATCGAGGCCGAGGCAGCTGAAAAGAAGGCGTCCAATGCTCGCCTTCTGGGAGTCAGTTTCCCTGCCTTTGAGGACAAGGGAAAACGGCCCACAGCCAACAACCCTGGACGAGAGACGAAGGGGAAACAGGCATTGACTGTCAATGCCTTCAAAGGTGCATTAGCAACCACTCAGAAGCCTCCACTTGCACCAAGGCCAAAGGAGGTTTATTCTTTCAACGACGAAGACACCCTGCAACTCTTTGAGATATTGAAGCAGGGTGACAAGATCAAGTTGTCGGACCCAAAATGTCCCGACGAGATTAGGAAAGTGGACCATCCGAGGTACTGCCACTACCATCGGTTTATCGGACATCCAACTAAGGACTACTACGTCCTCAAGAACTACATCCAGCGCATGATCAATGCGGATGTAATCTCCATCGACTACGAAGAAAAAACGGTCTCGGCCAACCTGGTGTCACTTCAATTTGGCACCTTACCGCCAACCACAACGCAAGATGGTGTCGTCCCCATCCTAAAAGCGATAATGGAGGTGGTCAATCTACCACCTACTCGTGACAACGTGGGTGGACTCATCCCACTCACCACATCTCGAGGAGAGGTCTTATGGGTTCATCCCGATCTCGTCTCCGAGGTTACTCAACCGGAGGTACGCTCTGCCTCCAAAGCTAAGGGAGATCAAGTCTTATCGTATGGTCTCTTCCTCCGCAGAGGAGGCTCTTCCTGTACAAACCCGTTCGCAGCTGAACGTCCAACCCGATGAAGCTGCCGTCGAGGTGGTGCCTCTCTGCACTGCCCCTGCTGCCGAAGAAGGAGGTCCATCCAAGCCTCCAGCGGCCAATAAACAGAAGCATGTAGAGGCCCGTTTCGACAAGCCTTTGCGAAAGAAGAATGCTTCGGGGCTAGCCAAGCCCCACAACTTCGACATACTGGCACAACTTGCCAGTACTCCTGCCCGCCTATCTCTGTTTGAGCTTCTTCGTCTTTCCAAGGACAATCGTGAAGCTCCCTATGAAGCCCTGAAGGATGCTGAGTCCTTCATCAGTCAGGTCAAGCAGCCTGAAGATCTTCCGACTACATGTGCGTACTGCCATTGTGCGGATGAGGTTATCCCCAACATAACCTTCACCCAACAAGACATGCTGCTCAAGCACAACCGACACAATAGACCACTGTACTACACAGGGTATGTCGGTTCCGTTAAGATGAAGCAGATTCAGATCGATCCAGGGTCTTCCCTCAGCATCATCCCGAAGATGCTACTCTCAACACTGGAGATCCTAATGTACCGTCTGGCACCTTCCAACACTACAATCAGCGGCTTCAATGCTAGCAAAAGCGAGCCGTTGGGCAAAATACGGCTGAAGTGTCATATCGGTAACCTCTGAACCGAGGTGACTTGCTATGTCATGGACGCTGACGTCAACTACAACCTCTTACTGGGTGGTCCGTGGCTGCATGAGTACATGGTGGTGCTATCTACACTCCACCAATGTATGAAGTACGTGTCCACCAACGACATCATCCGGACGGAGTTCGCAGACATTGACCCTTTCAAGGGGGTCGAAGCCTACTTCACTGATTCTACCATGTACAAGTCGCCCGACGAAAGAAAAGCCAATGATGCTGACGACGAAGCAGAAGCGGCAGCAGAGCTGGACATGGAGCCAGAGGTGATTCCCGACGCTCCTTTGAAAATTCGACTCAAAGGGAAACCGCCTCAGATGCTGCCTCCCATGACCATCAAGCTACCTGGAAAAGCACCAACTGCTCTAGGTAGAACACCTACTGAAGCTCCCTTGAAGATACGGCTTAAGAAAAACCCGCCCCAAACATCGGTTCCCCTTGTGGCAAAACTACAAAGGAAGGCAATAATCATTGAAGGCGCAGTTGAGGCACCTCTGAAGGTGTGTCTTAAAGACAAGCCTCCGTAATCATCCGTCTCATCCAAGCTGCCAGAGAAGGCCCACATAGCCCTCTCAGACCCCAAGGTCAAAGCTGCGGTGGACTCTCCCGATCCAACCCCAGTACTCACAGATGAAGAGCTAGGGGAATATATATCTGCTGATGTAGATGCACCCTCTCTGGACAATGTAATCCCGCGGGACAAAATCTCGTATTTCATCAATAATAGAGTGTCTTTTAATTATTCTAGTCTTCCACATTGGAATGCCATGTATACATTAGATAACGCTCTACGGTCGTTGCAAACACAAATAACGACTGTCAATCATGTAAATCGAGTAGTCCCGTCCCAAGGGGTCTATTTTGTAGTCCTACCACGAAATCAAGACGAAGAATCTATCATCTTCGGCAAAGTCGAGCGTCATCAAGACCTCCCGCCACTCGAGCAAAAACCAGATACCGGCAGAATACAAGTCTATCGGTACACGGACAAGGCAAAGTACCTCATCCAAAAGATGGGTTACGACCTAAAAAGCAACAAAGGCCTGAACTATAGCAAGGGTCGACGTCTTCCTCTCCGGCTCCCAACACCTAAAGGAAAGCCGCAGGATTACTATCATCGAACTCGACGGGGGGTAGGCTATGTCACGCCGCCGACAACTCCAGAGAGTTCGGGGGCCGAAGAAGTAGAACATTCTTATTCGTCCGAAGCATCAACTTGGGATTCCGATACCATTATCGGCTCAGTCTTCAAGAAGGTGCTATCACCCAACATGGCATCTGCACAATCTCAAGAAGATGAAGGCGAAGACCAAATGCCAGAATTCTTCGAGGAAGAACCTTGGGCTCAACGCCTAGGAGCTCAGTGGGAGTCTCGTTTTGAATTACGCGAACCCCCTACCGAAGACGAAGTCGAGCAGATCGACCTTGGGGATGGATCTTCTTCCAAACCCATCTTCATCAGCAAAAGCCTAAAAGGAGAATATCGGGAATCTTTGGTCCAATTGGCTAAAGAATATATCGACGTCTTCGCCTGGAGCTACGAAGATATGTCGAGACTTGATCCTCAGATCGCGATGCATAGGCTCAACATCTTACCTGATGCCAAGCCCATAAAGCAGCAACAGCGACGTTTTCGTCCTGACATCATGAACGCTATCGATCAAGAGGTAGACAAACTCCTGACCAGTGAGTTTATCTGTGAAGAACAACACCCGGATTGGGTGGCCAACGTCGTCCCTGTCACCAAAAAGAATGGAAAGATACGGGTCTGCATCGACTTCAGGGACCTCAACACCGCTTGCCCGAAGGACGAATTTTCGCTTCCAATTACTGACGTAATGATCGATAATATATGTGGCTTCGAACGCATGTCTTTCATGGACGGATATTCGGGCTACAATCAGATCAAGATGTTCCCCGATGACACAAAATATACGTCATTCAGGACACCGAAGGGGGTTTTCTGCTACACAGTGATGCCCTTTGGTTTGAAGAACGCTGGTGCTACATACCAACGAGCTATGAGTGCCATCTTCCGTCAACATCTTCGCAAGACAGTTGAGTGCTACGTCGATGATATCGTTGTCAAGAGTCGTCTCAAAGGGGATCACCTACAAGACCTGAAGGCAGTCTTCGATCTCATGCGAGCGCATCAACTCAAGATGAACCCCGCTGTTTTCCATAAAGAAATTCTCTTTATTCGTTGTGTTTCTGGGAAAATTACAACTGTAGGAATCCGATCTAGAAGACGATCGCTTTATCCCTTAGACTATGCGAAGAAGAAAAGCTCTCAAAATTTTGACAGTAGATATCAATGTATCTGTTCAATGAATGAGAAAAAGAACTCTATTTATAGAGTCAAAAATAATAACTGAAAAGATAACTGTCTTCACAGCCTGTGCTTAGTTGAAAATCACGCAGGATTTAACATACGCAAGGCTGCGAGCAGTTACTGGACGTGGCCTGTAACTGTTGGACACATGGCAATCATGCATGAGTCGTGTGCAAGTTACAGGACACGCAGGCAAGAGATCAGTGGCATGGCTGCCACGTACTCCAATTTGATGAAATCTACGCAGACTTGTTGAAGATGAAATCCACGCGAACTCGGTGTAAAAAGCTTCAAAATCTATGCAAACTTGGGGCAGGAAGCTTCAGGATCCACGCAGACTTCGAGGCAAAGAACTCAAAAATCCACGCAAACTTGAGGAAGAAAACTTCAGAATCCACGCAAACTTGAGATGAAGATCACAAATACACGCAGACTTGAGATAGAACTGCCAGCTGTCTTGATTCGGCGTGTCTCGACTGACACAAAATCTCTGACAGTGATTGCTTTATCAGTCGCATTAAATGACAAGAAACCCTTTTGGTACGCCAACTTGACGAAGGCTGAGTCTTGCTGAAGAAGATTTCGAAAATCACGCAATAGACGGCGATGATCTCTCGAAGTCTGTGCATACGTGGCATACGAAGAGACATTCTTCGACTGTTGTGCTGTCAGTCATAATTACTCTCTGACAAATGATGAGCTGTCTCCCCAGAGTGATTTGTTTATATTGTCTGGATCAACTGAGCGTGACTTTTGACTCTGTCTTGATCAACTCAGCGTGACTTTCATTTTTGAGGCCTACAAAACCCCCTTCAAAGTTTTCGAAAAATGATAAATTATTTCGAAATACTTTGAAAACAGAGATGATAAAATGGATTTAGTCACGCTGAGATGACTCCAAAATTTTTCGGAAGTCGAAAAGACTTTGAAGTTCTTTGAAAACATCCAAATGAACTTATTAAATGTCATAATGACTCTTCGTTCTCCGAGACTGATTGTATCCAATTTATGGTGGAATATGAACCGCCGGCGAGCTCTGTTATATAAACAGGGAGAAGATTCATTTTTAATCTTCATCTTACGTCAATATGACACCAAAGGAAGAAGCTGAGGAAGAAGCACGCAAGTTGGGCTTTTGTTCCCATGGTGACCCCACTTTTGGGGGTGAAGAGCCAGAGCCCCTTGTCTTCGAGCTCAAAGATGATCCCTTGCAACTAGCCAAGAATTTCTTGAGCTATTTTGGCTTGGATGGCTCGTCCTCTTCTGATGGGCGCAGCTTCATAGAGCAGCATGAAATGTTTAAAGCTCTGTTGCACTGTCTGGGAGTCAGGAGCGTAGAAGAACTAGGCACCAAGCTCAGTCGCTCTGGAAAATAGAGCGTGACTTTTATGCTTTTGTTGTACTCTTTTTGTCTTGTCTTTTGTAAGGCCATCAGTGCCTGTCTTGAAGAATGTAGTACAACTTTTGCATTGAACAGCGTGCATTAATGAAGAATGTTAATTAGCACTCTTTGACTATTTCCAATATTGCGCTGTCTTCCAAAGCACACATGTCATTCATTCCATGGTTTACGAGCGCTATTTACGCGGATCTTTTCCAAGAATAGACTTGTACTTTGTTCTTTAAATAGGCAGCTGAGTTTCAAAGATACTCATCTCTCATTCTTCTTCTTCTTCTCTGAGAACGAAATTTTTGAGAGATTTCATTCTCAAAACAGGAAAGCAATGCCTTCTAATGTTCGATTTCTGCATATTGTATCAAACATGAATTTGCCAATCCTTAGCACCAAACTTGAAGGTAAGTCCAGTATAGTACGCGTACTATTTTTGTTGTTGAAGATAGGCTTTCTGTTTCTGATTGAATAATGCACGCTTGACCAGTCAGTGCGTGTCAAATGACATTTCTGTTGATTAATTCTCTTTTTCCTTGCTGTTTTCTGCAGAAGCTCGGCCAAAGATTTTCTTCAGAACTGGCATTGGTGATGTGGATGCTGTGGAGAATATCCTGCTGACACCAACATCAGGGAGCTCATACGCTTTTGACGCGTACATCAGACAACTCAGAACTCTTCGTGGGATAGAAGGGTCTTCCTTAGATGGTAGGAAGAGCCTTTACACACGAGAGTTGGATGGTGGAGTCAACTCTACCCCGAGAAATCGGGTAGTAGAGTTCCTTTCACGGGAGAACTAGGAATTATATCCCAAGGTTTGGATATATTCCTGTCTTCCTTGAGAGGTTACCCCCAATCCACCAATTGTATTGGCAGCACCACGACTTCGGGCTGCCATACTCTGTGGTTCTCCTCTCGTCTGAGAGAGAAGACCAGAGTTTGATTCCTGCTGATCTGGTCATGACTGGGACCCAGACAGTCAGGAATTGCCACCAACAACGAACCTGACGGAGAAGGTCCGACGGAGAAGATCCAAAGAAGAAGATAGATCTCTATTAGGTTATTGTTGTGGTGTAGAATGAAAATCCAAGATTTGTAATAGATTTCCATTATGATTTGTAAGAAAGTCTAAGAAAATGTAATAGACTTTTTTGTGGTGAAATGAGAATGGAAATGATAATTCTTCTATGCTCAATGATTTGTATTTGTGGATGAATTGTGGACATGATAGATAATAAAATTATCTTTTCTGTTTTAGAGTATATGATATTATCAGAGGTATTTATGGACGTGATAATATATAGGAACTCAAAAGAAAATAGATTGATTTCTATGCAGAGGTCAAAACATGACAAATGAGTAAGCAGATTCGGAATTGATTCAGAGGTTATGAAAACATGATAAATAACAAATCCTCACTTAATATATTTGATAGAAGATTATGAATGGATGAACCGTTAGGAAATGATGAACAGATGAACTGTCGAGTGGATGTAATAAATGAACGGATGAACCGTCAAGTATTAATGAATATGTGAAACGTCGGATGAATGTGAGAAATGAATGGATGAATGAATATGTGAAACGTCGGATGAATGAGGAACTTCTGCCTATAAATATAGCAGAAATCTGGCGAGAACGAAAAAATGTCATCTGGAGAAGCATCCAAGAAGACTGAGATGGCCTCAAAGGTTCAGAAAGGCACTGAAGAACGCCCTGCTGGTCCAGCCAAAACGAAGAAGACGGAAGCAGACAAAGGTTCGTCTGCACCCAAGTCACCAAGGGACATTCTGGATTTTCTGCTCGAACCAGGAAGGACTGAAGAAGAGGAAGCCATGAGGATGGCCGCTTGCAAATTCCTCGTGGGTTCTAACAAGGAGGTTCTCGGCTCTTTTGCTGATCACGTCTTTGAGAAGGACGGTAGTGGCCCACGTCCAAATGTAGAGAAGGATGATAGTGATCTTCCTTAATATCATGTATCATCATTCATGAAAATAAAATAAAAATTTTATTTTTTTAAAACATGAATTTGTCTGATGATTACAAGTATTTATATTTATACATAGTACTTTTTAAGGAATTTGCCATTAATAGGCATCAAAACTTTTCGACCATCCAATTCTGAGAGTTGATAAGCTCCATTTGAGAAAACTTTGCTCACAATATAGGGACCTTCCCACTTTGCGTCAAATTTACCCTTACTCATATGAGTCATAGTCATAGGACGTCTGACTGTTAGAACAAGTTCTTTTTTTTGATATGATCGAACTCTGACTTTTTTATTAAAAGCTCTTGAAATTCTAGCTTGATAGAATTCAATATTCTGTTGAGCAGATAATCGCTTTTCATCCAGAGCTTCTAATTCCTGAAGTCGAAGACGATCGTTATTTTCAGCAGTGAGTTCATTAGCGATTGCTATCCTTAAAGAAGGAATTTGAATCTCTAATGGAAGAACAGCTTCACAACCATACACCAGAGAGAAAGGTGTACATTTGGTAGCATTACGAACTGTAGTACGATAAGCCCACAAACATTCCCCGAGCTTGTCACTCCAATTACATTTGTTAGTGGAGACAAACTTCTTTAGGAGTTTGATGATAGTCTTGTTGAAAGCTTCTGCCAATCCGTTAGCTGCTGGATTATATGCGGTAGAAGCCACATTATTGATCCGATGATCGTCACAGAATCGAATAAATTTCTGGCTGACGAACTGTGGTCCGTTATCATGAACAATGCGTCGAGGAACACCAAATCTGTAGATGACGTGGTGCTTAATAAAGCTGATGACATTAGACGTCTTAACTTCAGATAAAGGAATGGCTTCGGCCCATTTGGAGAAGTAATCGGTTATTGCGAGAATGAACCGATGACCTTTAGATGACGGTGGATTGATCGGGCCGACAATGTCCATACCCCAAGCTTCGAAGGGCCATGATGCTGCCGTCGGATGTAGAAATTCTGAGGGTTGATGAATAAAATCCGCATGAATTTGACAAGCTTTATACTTCTTTGCATATTCGATGGCATCAGATACCATGGTGGGCCAATAATAACCCATACGTCGAATACGGTCTTGAAGTTTTGGTCCTGGCTGATGTGCTCCACAAATTCCATCATGTGCTTCGTGAATGATTTGTTGAGCTTCGTCGCCGGCAACACATCGAAGGAGTAAACCATCATAAGCTCGACGATATAAGGTCTTTGTTGTATGATTGTAGTAGAATCTGAGTGATCGTCGTCTGATAGATGCTGCCTCACTCGGATCATCCGGAAGAATATCATATAATATGAGATCTAAGAAAGGAAGTCTCCAATCTTTATCCGTATTCTGATTCTCAGTCGAGTTACTGAAGATGAATTCTATGCTGGAATCAGATGAAGATGACATCGATTTACGACTGAATCCAAATCCTCTTGTTGTGTTGACGTCATGAGATGTTGATTCTTCAATGTCAACTGGAAGTCCTAGAGTCAAGTTATTTTCAAGATGAAATAATTCTCGATTACGAACAACAATCATTTGTTGCCGTCTGATTGGAATATCCAGCACCGCTGCAAGATTAGCAAGGGCATCAGCTTCTGTGTTACATGCTCGCCTAACATGTTCAATGAAGAATTCTTCAAACGAAGAAGCCATAGATATAGCTGTTTTATGATAAGGAACCAGATCTTGATGGCGAACTTCATAAGTACCCCTGATCTGATTGACAATGAATTTAGAGTCTCCATACGCCTCCAAATGTTGAACATTCAGATGTTTAGCAAGTTGAAGACCAATAAGTAATGCGTTGTACTCAGCTACATTGTTTGAACACGGCTGATCGAGAGAATAAGCTCTTTGGATAGCAAGACCTTCTGGCGATACAAGAACAATTCCAACTCCAGCGACAATATCGCCATTAGGACCAATTCTTGATGCTCCATCAAAGAATAGACGCCAAGTAGGATCTTCTTCAGCAATTTGATTTGAATCTAGGACTTCATCTGGGATTTCATCATAGAGTTTTGAATTTTCTAGAATTGAGTGAGCAGCCAGAAAATCAGCTAAAGCTTGTCCTTTGACTGATTTATGAGGAATATAGTGCATGTCATACTGAGCAAGTAGGATTCCCCAGTTGGCCAATCGAGAATTCAAAACACTGGGTTTCTTCATCATGATCCGTATAGGATTGATCCTGGAAATGACATGAATAGTCTGGCCAATGATATAATGACGTGTCTTTTGGACAGCAAACATCAAGGCTAGACATTCTTTTTCAACCGGTGAATATCGAGGTTCAGCTCCAGTCATAGTGTGGCTGAGATAATAAATGGCTTGTTCATGGCCATTTTGATTCTTTTGAGCAAGTAATGCACCCAATGAATGACTCATTGCTCGAGTATAGAGGAGGAACGGTATTCCTGAGACGGGAGGTACCAATAATGGAGGGCTCATCAGATATTGTTTTATATCATCGAATGCTTTCTGACATTCATCATTCCAGACAAAAGAGACACCTTTCTTCATAAGTTTGTTGAATGGTCTGCAGTGTCCTGATAAATTAGAGATGAATCTCCTGATATAAGCGATTCTTTCTTGAAATCCTCGTAGCTCTTTTAAGGTGCGTGGAGGACGCATCTCTTGGATGGCTTTGATCTTCTCGGGATCCACGTGTATACCTTTAGAGGTAATGACGAAGCCGAGAAATTTACCACTAAAGACGCCTAAGAAGGACTTAGTAGGGTTCATCTTTAATTGATGCTTACGCATTAGATCAAATATAGCCTTCAAATCTTGGATATGATCCTCCTTTTGTCGACTTTTGACTGCAATATCATCAACATAGCATTTGACTGTTTTCCGCAAATGTTCACAGAATATAGTGCTCATAGCTCGTTGATAAGTTGCTCCTGCATTCTTGAGACCGAATGGCATAACTGTATAACAGTATGTACCAATTGGCGTTCTGAAAGAAGTGTGCTTCTCGTCCTCTGGAAATATTTTGATCTGATTGTACCCAGAATACCCGTCCATGAATGACATTCGTTCAAATCCACAAGTATTATCAACCATGACATCAGTGATTGGTAGAGGGAATTCGTCTTTAGGACATGCCGCATTGAGATCGCGGAAGTCTATGCATACTCTGATCTTGCCAGTCTTTTTAAGAACAGGAACAATATTAGCCACCCAATCGGGATGTTGTTTCTCTCTAATAAACCCAGAGGTAATGAGTTTATTGACTTCAGCTTCAATTGTATCCATGATGTCTGGACGAAATCGTCGCTGTTGTTGTTTGACCGGTTTAGTATTCGGCAAGATATTGAGCTTGTGAGTTGCAATTTGAGGATCAAGCCCTGGCATATCTTCATAACTCCAAGCAAAGACATCGATGTAATCACGAATGAGTTTGATCATGTCTTTCTTATCAGTTTCTGAAAGACTTTCACTGATGAATATTGGTTTGGGAGATCCCTCTTCACCAACATCTATTTGAACAAGTTTATCTTCAGTCGGAGGTTCTTTTTGCTCGAAATGGAACTCCCATTTATTATCTAATCTTTGGGCCCACTGTTCTGATTCAGGTGAGATTTCAAACTCTTCTTTGTCTTCATCACTTTCTTCAGAATGGTCAATGGAAACCATGTTGGAAGACAAAATGTTGCAGTAGAGGTCCCCGATACTCGTATCGGAATCCCAAGAAGTGGTACTAGAAGAATCAGATCTCTTATCTTCGTCAGACTCGGGATCTTCATGGATAATATTGATGAAAGGAGTAGGAGCAGTATAACCCAATCCGTATTTCGTCCTTCCATATTTCAAAGGAGGAATCCGGACAGGTATTTTTCTTCCTTTTCCATCATTGAGGCCAGTCCTGAAGTCATAGCCCATATTTTTGATGATGTCTCTAGATTGCTGACTATAACGACGTAGTTGTAATCTTCCAGTATCATCATTTTTGTCATCATCTTCAAGATCAGAAGGATTTTGAGGTCCTTTGTAGAAGAATATTGGAATGTCTCCTGGCTTTCTGCTTGGAACTAGAAAGTATGAAGATTGTACAGGTTCTAGAGATACATCTGTATAAACAGTCTGTACAACTCCTATGGTTATTGTGTTCAAGTCATCTAACAGATGTAAATAACTATGAACATAATTACACACATCAACGTACTGCAAAGGTGGAGACTTTTTATTAAATGTAAAAGCAGCAATATTTACATTGGGAGAAGGCTGAGCCTTAGAGATTTTAGCCAAGTCAATGACTAAAGGGGGAGAAGAAGAACGAGAAGAAGCGTTGTTTCGATTAAGATCGATAAAAAATGGCTCAGAAGAGGTGAGCTCCCTTGAAGTTTGAGATGGAAGAATAATCCGCCCTCCAACTGAAATTAGCAGAGTATCTTGTGAAGATACAGGAACTATAGTACGCCCACTGACAGGAATGATCAGTGTATTTTGAGTAGATGACTGAGGTAACGGAGAGATCCGTCCACTCACTGGGATGATGAAAGAATCTTCTCCAGAGGGTTTAAGAGATTGTTGCTGAGTAGTTCGACTTTTAACAGGGATTATTAAAGTCTCACTTTGTGCATCTTCTTTCTCCATAGCTTGTATGATCCTTGTATACTCTTCTTTGTACATTCGGAAATCATTGAAATAAGCTTCAACCCCATGGAAGGGATTTATATCAGCAACTTCTTTTTGTACTCTTCCATTGCTATCAATGTATTTAAAACATTGATAAAGAGTAGAAGGCACCACATTATTTTCATGAAGAAAGGGCCTCCCCAGAAGAAGATTATAGGATCCCGCGATCTCGATCACATAGAAAGTGACTTTAGGTCTGAAATTGCCTATCTGAAGCTTCAGATGAATCTTTCCCAAAGGCTCGCTTCGGCTTTGATTGAATCCCAAGATATTAGTAACCGTCTTGGAGAGCTTGTGAAGAGGGATTTTTAGTTCATCCAACAGACTCTTCGGCATTATGCTTATAGCAGACCCTGGGTCAATGAGGATACGATCTATCTTCATCGTATCAATATAACCAGTGTAGTAGAGAGGTCGGTCATGTCGATTATCCTCCAGTAGCATGTCATCTTGTGTAAAGGTGATATTTGGGATAATCTCCAGTACACTGTTGCAATGTAAGCAAGTGGCAGGTTCCGTATCTGGCTTTTTCAATTGTGCAAGACAAGAGTCAGCTTGTAGAAGTGCTTCACTTAACGTCTCCCGAGTCTCTTTGGAAAGACGTAGAAGTTCAAAGAGGGACATTCTAGCTGGAGTATTAGCAAGCTGAGCTAAAATGTCAAAATTATAAGGCTTCTGAAGTCCAAGAGGAGAGGAATTCTTGATTGGCTTATCAAACCGAGCCTGTTGTTTGCCTTTCTCCAAAGCTGTAGACTTGGGAAGAACAGGTTCAGTGGATGATTCTTCTTCAGGAAGAACATTAGAAGCATTTTTATCAGCTGGAGAGATGTCAAGAGGATCCTCAGGACTTTTAGAATAATCCTTTAGGTAAGGTTTCCCCGTTCGAGTAGCACTAACAAGTGCTTCTTGTAAACCCCTTGATCAAATTTTATCCTCACATTTTTTTATTTTTTTATTTATTTTATTTCAGCATTAAACTGCCTCATACATTGTCATATAGGTTTTATATATTATATTAAGGACCAAATGGTATTATAGATATTGGCAGGGACTGTAAGGTAAATTTGCATTTATTCAAATCTCCTTTGGCCGTTTAAACCCACCACCCTGAATTCAAACTCAGCTCAAATCCGAATATGAGAAGGAGATCAGAGCAAATCCAGTTAAACTCAAACTTGAATCCCCCTTCTTATCCGAGTTTGATTCAAACTCAAAATCGCTTCTATCACCTCTCTTGTATAAAGGATCCAATGGTTGGCTATCTGCTCAGAACCCTAATCCCTTCTACCGCCGTTATCTTCCTCAAGCCGAGATCAATTTTCGAAGAACCTGTGGGGAGGAGGCATTTGAACTTCTTGACAGGTAAATTTCTAACCCTGCAATTAATCCTTAGATCCTCGAACCTTAGTTGTGGTTGATCCTGCTTTCAGTAATCACATAGGTGCTTGCTATAATGTCTAAAGGAAATCTGGGGTCAAACAAATTTGATAAATCGGAAATAGGAGTAATTGGTATCAAAACCTAGTAGCAGACCAGGGGACTTCCTCAAAACCAATGGTTGGTAGTTCCTGGAATCCAGGTGATAACAGGTGCAAGGACACTTTGTGGAGGACAAGACCAAATCACCAAAGACCACATAGCACACAACCTAGCAAAGGCCTAGTATAGGGGTGACCTGGTTATTAAGAATATTAATTGCAACCTGTTGTAGTAGCAACCAGTGTACATTTCTAGGATACATCACAACTATTATCCTAGGGTGAAACACTGGTACACAAAGGAACGTGAGGACACATAGGAGTATCAGTGGGTATCCATGCCTCTGTAGCTATGTCAATAGGACACAGCCTACTGTACACAGGAAGAAGTAGCAGAACACTAGAAGTGATTTCCCATAGGGTGAAGAGAGGAATCTTCAACTTACCTTTGGCTTTCGATTCATAAACTCCTGACATTAGGCTTGTTACTTTGGTGTCATATTTAACACTAGCTACCAGGTTGTATTCTTGATATCATATGCTCAATGCAATGATCCCACCTTTATGATTTTGTCACATCTTGGACCTTCACTTCACCTGTTGGATAGGAGTCCTCAGAACTTCCTTGATTAGTGCATTTAAGGACCAAGTATCTAGGTAGAGTCCTAGGAATAACTGCAAGCCTAGGCAGGACCAGTTCCAATCTCGTACAAATTGATTGATACCTGTAGAGAGCAGCCCACCTCAATACATATATTGTATAGCCACATCATGTGTAATATCAGTCCCTATTTTGACAACCTGTCCATTTACTGGGTGTCCTGACAGCCCATGGGTAGCTCGAGCAAAACAGGGTAGAGAGCATGATATTGACCTATGAGTTGTTCCCAAGTCCTAAGAATATCTTAGCACTTCTCTCTGATAGACCTTCCTTGATTATCCATGAGATATTGACATATACATGCTGGTACTCATTAATACTGCTGTACAAGCCGGTTCCTATTCACATCTATGGTATCAGAAATAGATGAGGTATAGGGCATCACTGATACAACATGACTTAGCCTTGGTTTGGGACTAACAGGGATATGGGTGGAGAGTATCCTAATGTACTAGGGTGTACCAGTATGTAGGAATGAGTTTTGGGTTCCTGCATATACAGTAGGGGTTATAGGATGCAATAAAATTGATGTCAGATGTTTAAGTGTATCTTATACTAGATACACTCTTAGGTTCACCAATCCTTAGCCCACAGCAAATTGACACCCCAAATTGCAACCTTAGTCTGCTGTACACCAAAGTCCAATAAAGGATGCATGGCTCATGGACTTGCAGGTTCAGTTATATTCAGACTTTGAAGTGACTTCAGTTCAACTCATAGGAAATAGAGGGTGTTCAAAATGGTTTTATACCAGATAGAGGTTTGAGTATTTCCTTAAAGCACCAGACTCCTAGGAGATACATGGGCAGCAGTGAATGTCAAGTAAAATGGGTATCCATGGCTACATATCTGATAAGAATACTTGAACTTCCCAAATCAAAGAACAGATACACTTGCAGGTACTAACACTACAGGGTATGGCAGAGCAATCTGGGAGATTAGGACAAAATGTGAAACAGGAAGGATAGTGGAGAGGTGAGGCCACTTGGTGATTCAAATCGTGAACTGGATTCACAAATGACACAGTATCATTGTAACAGATTCCTAGTATAAGCTAATGTACAGGGGTGAAATGCAGGGGAGTTATAGCACAGGTGCCCACAGGATATTGGTGAATCCTGTATCAGCCATATCTATATTGAAATGATAGCAGTCCATTTACTTGAGTGTCAATACATTGTTTGGCCCTTTCCTGTAGCTGATTTCTCTGTTTATAAAACGTATCTGAGCCTCTTGTTTGGGTGCCAACTGTGATGAAAATAAAAGGAATGGTTCAGGTTTTGGTAACAGGTTGTATTTTAGACACATTAAGTTTAAGAAGGGTATTATCTTTTGAATTCCAAATCAGTATAGGATAATTGAGTACTCTTATGCCAGAAGCTCTTTAGTTACTTATGAATTTCCATTAGAACCTTGCAGCCCTGCATTAGGAAAGCAACAAGGGTATATGTATATATGTATTGAACAGGAAAGTGCCTGCAGTAGCAGTCCATGTTAAATCATCCATGAATTTGGTCATTTTTCAGTTGGAAGGGTAATAGTATTCACAAATCCTTGTATCAAGAACCCGTAGGTGTGGCCAATGCCTAGTACTGTTAGGGGTTAGAACCAAACAAGATTAGGAGTACCCCAGTATGCTAACAAGCTATAAGACCCAACTTGGCCTAGAAATGGACCTAGAGATTAGTAGGTAATTATCATGGGTTACCATCGTCTTACTCACATTGTAAATTCTTTAAACAGGATACTTGGACACTGTTACGCGTTGTAATCTATATCTGCAGCTCAGGACCTAAGGCAAGTATACCTTGCCTTCCTCTACAGTTTTACTTACATGCATTTCCTTTCATTTTTCAGTCATTTGATTGTTTATGGACATGTGCTTTTCGTGTTATTTTCTGTGGAGTCGTTTTTATTGTTTATAGCCATGTTCATGTTTTGGCCTTGTGTTTCACATTTGGAGTTCTCGTCAGTACCTTGCTTGAGTCGTGTCATAGAACGAGTGCGTGTAGTGAACTGCCATAGCCTTGATTATCGTTGTACACAACCAGAGAGTCCACACTCGGGACGAGGGTTGTTTGGTGCACCAGAGAGTCCACACTCGGGACGAGGGTGTTTGTCGTGATCAATTGGCACCAGAGAGTCCACACTCGGGACGAGGGTGTTTGTCGTGATCAATTGGCACCAGAGAGTCCACACTCGGGACGAGGGTTGACCAATTACACCAGAGAGTCCACACACGGGACGAGGGTGTCTTGCCGTGAGCTAGCCAGAGAGTCCACACTCGGGACGAGGGTTAGTGCTTAGTTCAAACCAGAGAGTCCACACTCGGGACGAGGGTTTGATTTCTTCCATTGATCTCGTGTTTCGTTCATCCGGCAGTTCATTTACGCGTAGTTGTTCTAGTGTTCGTATTCGTGTTCGTGTTTGTGTTCGTAGTCATTGTCTTGTTCTTGTTCTTTCTTGCTTATTTCTTGCGCATGATAAAACTGCTAGATAGGCATGTATATTATGTATCTTGCTATGTCCTCTGAGGACCTGATGATCTCTTCAGGTTAGCCGAGCTTGAGACAGGACAGACGAGTGGATTTGAGTTAGCATCAGAGCGCAGTGCTTGCACTTGAGGTGGTCTAGATTACCAGTTTTTATTCAGTTAGTTACTCCATGTATTCTTTTATTTTCCTCCGTCTATTGGTAGTGGATTTGTGTCCACCGGACGTGACAGTGATTCTTGATATTCAGTTTATTCATTAGTATTATTCAGTTCATGTCTTTTCTTTGATCTTGACTGTGACATGATTATTTCTGTGGATGAGAAAGTTTTCCCGTGATTCTAGATTGCCGTGACTTGAGTTTAGACAGCGTACTACCGTCGACACTGCGGCGTAGGCTGGACTTGGACACGTTTCGTATCCGAAAAGCGGGTACGGGTCGTGACAAGTTTTTTTGGTGGCCCATGCAGGTCAGAGCATATCGTACCGGTTACGTTATTGTACTGGTACGAGCCTGCGAATAGGACTAGACACCTAGAATCTCATCCACATGTCTTGACTCCTTGATTAATCCTTAATCCTTGATTTTATTGAATCTTTGAGTTGTATTGGTCTATAATCCTTGATTTCATTGAATCCTTGATTTGCATCCTGCTTGAAATTCTCTTCACCAACTAAAGTGTTTGCTCTTGTTACAGTTAAGATGAACTCTCAAGACAGGAACGCTGCATTGAACACTCCACCGGCTATAAGAGGCTTTTTCACGTACATGACCCCGCCAACACCAGGAGGCCAGCTCACTCACACGGGAAATCAGCCGCAGCTCTCGAGATTCAACAGAGGCGATATTCCACCACCACCACAGTTTCTACCGCAGACTCCACCTCCAGCAACCGGTCTGCCACCAGCACCTGTTCCACCGCCAGGGGTTCCACGTCCGGTACCAGCCATGCACCCAGCACCAACGATGCATCCTGCATTTGCCATGCACCCACCGCCGGCGATGTATCCAGCCCCGACGATGTATCCAGCACATGTTCTGCCTCCGCCACCAGCCCTGGACAACATTACCATGCTGGGACTTATGCAACAACAGGCCAACATCATTCGCGATACTTTGCGAGAGGTTCTCCAGCAGAGGGATGCTCCCCGACAGCGCCCGGGGAATCCCAAACACTTCATGGACTTTAGTCCCATGCCATTCTATGGGACAGAGGGGATCGTCTACGCCGACGAATGGCTAAAGAACGTGGAGAGGTATCTGAAGATGGCCCGAATTCCAGAAGATCTGAAGATAGAGTCAGTCAGTGGACAGCTTTTCGACATCGCGCGGACATGGTACCAAGGCGAGCCCCGATTTTCTGCTCCAGACGTAACATGGGAGGAGTTCAAGCGACTGTTCAAGAGGAAATTCTATCCATACGTAGCGCGAGAGGCATTGATTAGACAGTTCGAGCACCTAGAGCAGGGCAACCGCACCATTGACGAATACACATCGGAGTTTTCTCGCCTCAGCCGTTTCGCAGAGAACTTGGTCAGCACCCCTGAAGACAAGGCGCGACGATTCAGAAAAGGACTATCTCACGAGATTCGTATAGCCATCGCCACCAGCCGAGCCACTACCTACGAGGAGATTCTAGAAGTCGCCCAAGCTGTAGAGGAAGAACTTAGTCACAAGCCGAAGAGAAATCGAGAAGCATTCGGAGGAGGCAACAACCAATTAGCACCAGCGAAACGCTCCAACATTTCTGAGAAGACCTCATCACAGCCGCATTATCAGCAACCACGAGCAGACCCACAACAAGTCCAAGACGCTCCCACCTGCCAGTATTGCAAGAAGAGAGGCCACGTCCAAGAAAACTGCCGAAGATGGTTAGGATTGTGCTACACTTGTGGATCCAACCAGCACTTATCTCGAGACTGCCCAAAGAAGAACGCGACTGCACCACCACTACCAGCTGCACAAGGAGGACAAGCTTATGTCATGAACACGGTGGATTCTACAACACCACAGGGAGCAGCGGGCGTGAACTTTCAGTAGATATTGGCAGTATCATAGATATGCCATATTAGATTTAATTTATGAACAATTGAAATTCTGGCAGCTATTATTCTAGACTATTTACTCTTGTAGATCACCAGCTCCTTAAATTTCGAGGACGAAATTTGTTTAAGGGGGATAGACTTGTAAACCCCTTGATCAAATTTTATCCTCACATTTTTTTATTTTTTTATTTATTTTATTTCAGCATTAAACTGCCTCATACATTGTCATATAGGTTTTATATATTATATTAAGGACCAAATGGTATTATAGATATTGGCAGGGACTGTAAGGTAAATTTGCATTTATTCAAATCTCCTTTGGCCGTTTAAACCCACCACCCTGAATTCAAACTCAGCTCAAATCCGAATATGAGAAGGAGATCAGAGCAAATCCAGTTAAACTCAAACTTGAATCCCCCTTCTTATCCGAGTTTGATTCAAACTCAAAATCGCTTCTATCACCTCTCTTGTATAAAGGATCCAATGGTTGGCTATCTGCTCAGAACCCTAATCCCTTCTACCGCCGTTATCTTCCTCAAGCCGAGATCAATTTTCGAAGAACCTGTGGGGAGGAGGCATTTGAACTTCTTGACAGGTAAATTTCTAACCCTGCAATTAATCCTTAGATCCTCGAACCTTAGTTGTGGTTGATCCTGCTTTCAGTAATCACATAGGTGCTTGCTATAATGTCTAAAGGAAATCTGGGGTCAAACAAATTTGATAAATCGGAAATAGGAGTAATTGGTATCAAAACCTAGTAGCAGACCAGGGGACTTCCTCAAAACCAATGGTTGGTAGTTCCTGGAATCCAGGTGATAACAGGTGCAAGGACACTTTGTGGAGGACAAGACCAAATCACCAAAGACCACATAGCACACAACCTAGCAAAGGCCTAGTATAGGGGTGACCTGGTTATTAAGAATATTAATTGCAACCTGTTGTAGTAGCAACCAGTGTACATTTCTAGGATACATCACAACTATTATCCTAGGGTGAAACACTGGTACACAAAGGAACGTGAGGACACATAGGAGTATCAGTGGGTATCCATGCCTCTGTAGCTATGTCAATAGGACACAGCCTACTGTACACAGGAAGAAGTAGCAGAACACTAGAAGTGATTTCCCATAGGGTGAAGAGAGGAATCTTCAACTTACCTTTGGCTTTCGATTCATAAACTCCTGACATTAGGCTTGTTACTTTGGTGTCATATTTAACACTAGCTACCAGGTTGTATTCTTGATATCATATGCTCAATGCAATGATCCCACCTTTATGATTTTGTCACATCTTGGACCTTCACTTCACCTGTTGGATAGGAGTCCTCAGAACTTCCTTGATTAGTGCATTTAAGGACCAAGTATCTAGGTAGAGTCCTAGGAATAACTGCAAGCCTAGGCAGGACCAGTTCCAATCTCGTACAAATTGATTGATACCCGTAGAGAGCAGCCCACCTCAATACATATATTGTATAGCCACATCATGTGTAATATCAGTCCCTATTTTGACAACCTGTCCATTTACTGGGTGTCCTGACAGCCCATGGGTAGCTCGAGCAAAACAGGGTAGAGAGCATGATATTGACCTATGAGTTGTTCCCAAGTCCTAAGAATATCTTAGCACTTCTCTCTGATAGACCTTCCTTGATTATCCATGAGATATTGACATATACATGCTGGTACTCATTAATACTGCTGTACAAGCCGGTTCCTATTCACATCTATGGTATCAGAAATAGATGAGGTATAGGGCATCACTGATACAACATGACTTAGCCTTGGTTTGGGACTAACAGGGATATGGGTGGAGAGTATCCTAATGTACTAGGGTGTACCAGTATGTAGGAATGAGTTTTGGGTTCCTGCATATACAGTAGGGGTTATAGGATGCAATAAAATTGATGTCAGATGTTTAAGTGTATCTTATACTAGATACACTCTTAGGTTCACCAATCCTTAGCCCACAGCAAATTGACACCCCAAATTGCAACCTTAGTCTGCTGTACACCAAAGTCCAATAAAGGATGCATGGCTCATGGACTTGCAGGTTCAGTTATATTCAGACTTTGAAGTGACTTCAGTTCAACTCATAGGAAATAGAGGGTGTTCAAAATGGTTTTATACCAGATAGAGGTTTGAGTATTTTCTTAAAGCACCAGACTCCTAGGAGATACATGGGCAGCAGTGAATGTCAAGTAAAATGGGTATCCATGGCTACATATCTGATAAGAATACTTGAACTTCCCAAATCAAAGAACAGATACACTTGCAGGTACTAACACTACAGGGTATGGCAGAGCAATCTGGGAGATTAGGACAAAATGTGAAACAGGAAGGATAGTGGAGAGGTGAGGCCACTTGGTGATTCAAATCGTGAACTGGATTCACAAATGACACAGTATCATTGTAACAGATTCCTAGTATAAGCTAATGTACAGGGGTGAAATGCAGGGGAGTTATAGCACAGGTGCCCACAGGATATTGGTGAATCCTGTATCAGCCATATCTATATTGAAATGATAGCAGTCCATTTACTTGAGTGTCAATACATTGTTTGGCCCTTTCCTGTAGCTGATTTCTCTGTTTATAAAACGTATCTGAGCCTCTTGTTTGGGTGCCAACTGTGATGAAAATAAAAGGAATGGTTCAGGTTTTGGTAACAGGTTGTATTTTAGACACATTAAGTTTAAGAAGGGTATTATCTTTTGAATTCCAAATCAGTATAGGATAATTGAGTACTCTTATGCCAGAAGCTCTTTAGTTACTTATGAATTTCCATTAGAACCTTGCAGCCCTGCATTAGGAAAGCAACAAGGGTATATGTATATATGTATTGAACAGGAAAGTGCCTGCAGTAGCAGTCCATGTTAAATCATCCATGAATTTGGTCATTTTTCAGTTGGAAGGGTAATAGTATTCACAAATCCTTGTATCAAGAACCCGTAGGTGTGGCCAATGCCTAGTACTGTTAGGGGTTAGAACCAAACAAGATTAGGAGTACCCCAGTATGCTAACAAGCTATAAGACCCAACTTGGCCTAGAAATGGACCTAGAGATTAGTAGGTAATTATCATGGGTTACCATCGTCTTACTCACATTGTAAATTCTTTAAACAGGATACTTGGACACTGTTACGCGTTGTAATCTATATCTGCAGCTCAGGACCTAAGGCAAGTATACCTTGCCTTCCTCTACAGTTTTACTTACATGCATTTCCTTTCATTTTTCAGTCATTTGATTGTTTATGGACATGTGCTTTTCGTGTTATTTTCTGTGGAGTCGTTTTTATTGTTTATAGCCATGTTCATGTTTTGGCCTTGTGTTTCACATTTGGAGTTCTCGTCAGTACCTTGCTTGAGTCGTGTCATAGAACGAGTGCGTGTAGTGAACTGCCATAGCCTTGATTATCGTTGTACACAACCAGAGAGTCCACACTCGGGACGAGGGTTGTTTGGTGCACCAGAGAGTCCACACTCGGGACGAGGGTGTTTGTCGTGATCAATTGGCACCAGAGAGTCCACACTCGGGACGAGGGTGTTTGTCGTGATCAATTGGCACCAGAGAGTCCACACTCGGGACGAGGGTTGACCAATTACACCAGAGAGTCCACACACGGGACGAGGGTGTCTTGCCGTGAGCTAGCCAGAGAGTCCACACTCGGGACGAGGGTTAGTGCTTAGTTCAAACCAGAGAGTCCACACTCGGGACGAGGGTTTGATTTCTTCCATTGATCTCGTGTTTCGTTCATCCGGCAGTTCATTTACGCGTAGTTGTTCTAGTGTTCGTATTCGTGTTCGTGTTTGTGTTCGTAGTCATTGTCTTGTTCTTGTTCTTTCTTGCTTATTTCTTGCGCATGATAAAACTGCTAGATAGGCATGTATATTATGTATCTTGCTATGTCCTCTGAGGACCTGATGATCTCTTCAGGTTAGCCGAGCTTGAGACAGGACAGACGAGTGGATTTGAGTTAGCATCAGAGCGCAGTGCTTGCACTTGAGGTGGTCTAGATTACCAGTTTTTATTCAGTTAGTTACTCCATGTATTCTTTTATTTTCCTCCGTCTATTGGTAGTGGATTTGTGTCCACCGGACGTGACAGTGATTCTTGATATTCAGTTTATTCATTAGTATTATTCAGTTCATGTCTTTTCTTTGATCTTGACTGTGACATGATTATTTCTGTGGATGAGAAAGTTTTCCCGTGATTCTAGATTGCCGTGACTTGAGTTTAGACAGCGTACTACCGCCGACACTGCGGCGTAGGCTGGGCTTGGACACGTTTCGTATCCGAAAAGCGGGTACGGGTCGTGACACTTCTTCTTTGTCTTTTAGCTCTGTGTCAGAGGTAGACCCAAGAGAAGTCATATGACATGACTTGATCTTTCCAGCCTTCTTGGACTTTCGAGAAGAAATCTTTTGAGGAGAAGACGATTCGAAATCTGCCACTAGATCAGGATGGATCCACATGATTTCTCCAGTCTCCAAAGTGATTGGTGCTAATCCTTCAGACTGTGGAAGAGGAATATTTACTATTTCAAGAGTCGTCTTGGGAATAGGAACAATTCCACCTTCAAGGAGTTGAGGAGGGAAATCTCCGAATTGCATAGAGACGACATTAGAAGTGACAGTCTTCTCTTTTGGAGTAAGAGAGATAGCTCCAGATTTAATCATTTCTTGGATCTTTCCTTTCAGTACATAACATGTACGAATTGTATGACCCAGCATTCTGTGATATGGGCAGTATTTGGGATGATCTGTCTTACCAGCTTCATCAGGTTTCTTGATCTCAGGTAATTGTATCTTATTACCTTTCAGCAGACATTCAAAGATACCAAGGACATCGTCGTCATCGAAAGAATATTCTTCTTTGGGGCGAGGTGTTCTTGATTGTTGAATTATAGAAGAAGTTTGAACAGTTGATGTATCTTTGCTCTGAAGATTAACTTCAAGAGTTTCTTTTCCCTTGCGAGCATTGTTTTTATTGTTAGCACCTTGTCCTGTTTCTTTAGGAGTCATCTGCACTCCTAAACCTTTGAAGGTTTCAGTACTGATTTCTGCAGCTTTGGCACTGACTATGAAGGAAGGCCAATCTTGAAATTGAGTGGACCCTATCCACATACTGATGATTGGCAACAAGTTTGATTTGCACGTGTCAATGGTGACAGCATCAGGAGTTCCAAGAGGCATCTTCAGAGCTTCTCTTCGAAACCGTTCAATGTATTCCTCTGTGGATTCATTATTTTTCTGCTTGATTCTAATAAGAGCAGACATAGTCATGTCATTCAGCCCTTCATAGAACCTTTCAAGAAACATCTGTTTGAAACCAGCAAATGAGGTAATGCTCCCATCTGGGAGACTCCTATACCATTCATAAGCCGTTCCCTTGAGACATCCAATAAATACCCGAGTAAGGAGGGCATCACTTGGTTGCAGTTGATCAGTCATCACTTCAAAGTGATTGATAAACTGACTTGGAGAAGTGGTTCCATCATAGAATGAGATAGTAGGAGGCTTGTATTTAGGAGGATATGATACTTGCTTCCATTCTATCGGATAAGGCTGCTTGATGCCTAACCTTTGTAAACCATCCTTTTGTTTGAATGCCTCGAATTGAGTTTTGAGATTCTTCAATTCTTCAGAGACAACTCCCGAAGATTGTGGAGTTGTGGCTTGTAGAGAATAGTTGGGGGGAGGAACAGCATTGTAAGCACTACCCCCAGCTCCAGAGAGACTAGGATTTAGTTGAGCTGGTCCAGGAGTATTGGATTGTACTGCTGGAGGAACTTGTACTGGACTTATATCAGTATCAACTGGTATGGCATCTGGTACAGTCTGTCGATTTTGCAACTGAGCTGTCATGAGTTCATACATCGACTTCATTGTGTCAGTCATAGACTTCATTTGCTGTTCCAAAGAAGCAATTCTTTGATCTTGAGGAGTCAAGGAAGAAGAAGGTTCATCAGTATTCCCATCAACCATGTAAGTCGTGACTGTATGAGGGATTATTGATGAACTAGTGGATGTTGTATGTTCTGAATCATTGCTTCGTGCATCAAAGTCAACTATAGGAGAATTATCCCCAGTAGAAAGAGGTGGGAAGTTAAATTCTCCAAAGAATTCAGAATCAATTTCAGGGATCAAATTTCTTTGACTAGAAGCCAGGACTCTTGCTCTGGTGTTTCTATATACTCCATCTGGACTATCAACTCTACCCCCGGTGTCCCGAGAAGTCATGTTGACAGAGGCAAACAAAGGCTCATCTTCATCAGGTATAGGTTCATACTGAATCCTATTGAAGACAGACTGTCGTTTAGTTTGACATCTACATTGCATTGTGATTCTTGGCTGGAAGTCACATTCATGATCACCATGGTCTTGAACCGTTGATTGACATCTGCAGTGAATTATGACTCTTGGATAGAAGTCACATTCAGCATGTTCTTTTAACATAGAATTACTCCTTCTCTTCTGTTGAAGATATTCCCGTAAATCTGTTTGTGAAGATTGAGGAGTATATTTCCTGTTCTTGGGTCTTAATGGCTCTTGATTATATAAAGAGTGATTAATGTAAGCCACATAGTTTCTTGCATACTCTGCATCTGGATCTTTTATCTTCATATCCAATTGGTATGGTTTCTTAACACCAGAAGTGCTGAGTTTTGTTCTTAAATTAGTGGAAGGTAACACATTGGTTTTGGAAACATGGAGTTTTCCTTCCATTGATCTGGATATTTGCAGAGAAGGAAGAGTTGAACCACTCCTTTGATTAGGAGTTGGTAACAGACCCTCTTTAATGGACAGATTCTGTGCCCAATTTGAAGAAGTCATAGGAGAAGATATTAAGGAATATTTCTTCTTAGACTCATTCAGATTTTGAGACATAGAATGTCCAGAAGGAAGAGTAGTCAAAAGACCATCTCCTTTCCTTTGACTAACAAAAGTATCAGTCAAAGCTGTTCCTGAAGTAAAAACTACAGGAGCAGAAGAAACAACTAAAGAGTTATTCCTTTTCGAAGGGACTTTGTGTGGAAGACCACCCCCAGTTCTAGTAGAACTCGGTAAAGAAGAAGAGATAACTAAGGAGTTATTCTTCTCTGATGAAATACACGCTGAAACAGATTTGGCTAAAGAACCAGTACTGTTAGCGTGACTTTTGATTTTAGAATTACACGCTAGAACAGATTTGGCTAAGGAACCAGTACTGTCAGCGTGACTTTTGAATGTGGGATTACACACTGAAATAGATTTGGCTAAGGAGCCAGTACTATCAGCGTGACTTTTAGAGTTGAATTTGCACGCTGAAACAGATTTGGCTAAGGCGCCAGTACTGTCAGCGTGACTTTTAGAGTTGAATTTGCACGCTGGAACAGATTTGGCTAAGGAGCCAGTACTGTCAGCGTGACTTTCAACTTTGGAGATACACACTGGAACAGATTTGGCTAAGGAGCCAGTACTGTTAGCGTGATCTTTGATTGCTGTCATCTTCGAGTGCACAAGAGTGTGCGTGCTTGCAGTAGAGCTCTTGCCAGTGTTAGGAGCAGACACTGTGGCAGAGACTTCACCATTGACTGCCAACTGATTCTTAGGGACATAGACAGAGTGTCCCTTCGACTTGGCAGTGATGATGGAGGCTGGAGTGGGCTTGCCACCCTTAGCCCGCTGCATTTCTTCATAGGCGAGTTGATCGAATTTGATCGTCATCACCTTCTTCGTCGAGCCGATTGACGAAGTGTCGCATTGAGTTGTTGCCATCTCAGAAGAGGAGATGGTTTTTCCCAGCAGAGTCGCCAATTTGTTTTCCATAAAGAAATTCTCTTTATTCATTGTGTTTCTGGGAAAATTACAACTGTAAGAATCCGATCTAGAAGACGATCGCTTTATCCCTTAGACTATGCGAAGAAGAAAAGCTCTCAAAATTTTGACAGTAGATATCAATGTATCTGTACAATGAATGAGAAAAAGAACTCTATTTATAGAGTCAAAAATAATAACTGAAAAGATAACTGTCTTCACAGCCTGTGCTTAGTTGAAAATCACGCAGGATTTAACATACGCAAGGCTGCAAGCAGTTACTGGACGTGGCCTGTAACTGTTGGACACATGGCAATCATGCATGAGTCGTATGCAAGTTACAGGACACGCAGGCGAGAGATCAGTGGCATGGCTGCCACGTACTCCAATTTGATGAAATCCACGCAGACTTGTTGAAGACGAAATCCACGCGAACTCGGTGTAGAAAGCTTCAAAATCCACGCAAACTTGGGGCAGGAAGCTTCAGGATCCACGCAGACTTCGAGGCAAAGAACTCAAAAATCTACACAAACTTGAGGAAGAAAACTTCAGAATCCACGCAAACTTGAGATGAAGATCACAAATACACGCAGACTTGAGATAGAACTGCCAGCTGTCTTAATTCGGCGTGTCTCGACTGACACAAAATCTCTGATAGTGATTGCTTTGTCAGTCGCATTAAATGACAAGAAACCCTTTTGGTACGCCAACTTGACGAAGGCTGAGTCTTGCTGAAGAAGATTTCAAAAATCACGCAATAGACGGCGATGATCTCTCGAAGTCTGTGCATACGTGGCATACGAAGAGACATTCTTCGACTGTTGTGCTGTCAGTCATAATTACTCTCTGACAAATGATGAGCTGTCTCCCCAGAGTGATTTGTTTATATTGTCTGGATCAACTGAGCGTGACTTTTGACTCTGTCTTGATCAACTCAGCGTGACTTTCATTTTTGAGGCCTACATCCGCTAAATCCTTCTTTGGGGTTTCTAGTGGAAAGTTTCTGGGCTTCATTATCACGGCGAAAGGCATTCATGTCGATCCCGAGAAGACCAAGGCCATCCTTGACATGGACCCTCCGAAGAATCTCCGAGAACTTCGAGGCCTGCAGGGACGTCTGGCATACATCCGAAGGTTTATAGCAAACCTTTTCGGAAAATGTCAACCCTTCACCCAGCTCATAAAGAAGGGAGTCTCTTATGTCTGGACAGAAGAATGCCAGAAAGCTTTCGACGATATCAAAGCTTACTTGACGAGCCCGCCAGTCCTGGTGGCACCCGTCGCCGGCAAACCATTTCTCCTCTACGTCCGTGCCATGGATCATTCCCTCGGCGCTCTGCTGGCTCAGAACAGCGATGCGGGCTACGAGCAAGCCATCTACTACCTCAGTAGGACACTGATCGGGGCCGAACACCGGTACAATCCTGTTGAAAAGGAGTGTCTGGCTTTGGTGTTCGCCATCCAGAAGACTCGCCATTATGTCTCGGGCCAGACAATTCATGTCATTTTCCGAGTCAATCCACTCAGGGTTCTCATGACGAAGCCAGGATCATTGAACTCCCGGCTAGCTACATAGGCGATCCTGTTGACGCCATACAACATGGTGTTCGTTCCGCAAAAAGCCGTCAAGGGTCAAGCTCTAGCCGACTTCTTAGCTGCACATCCCATCCCAAAGTCTTCCAGACTCTATGAAGACATCCTGGATGAGGTCCAAGAATCAAACGTCACCGAAGAAAGCTCCGTCTGGCGGATGGTTTTCATTGGCACTTCAAGAACAGGTCCCAAAGGCCAAATTATCGCAGAAGTGGGGGTAGTCTTAGTCTCCCCCGATCAGCTGGTCATCCAGCGTGCTTACTCCCTTTCGAAGACGTGCTCCAACAATGTTGTCAAGTACAACGCTCTCATCATGGGGCTTCAGCTGGCGCAACAGCTGGGGGTGGATCATCTGGAAGCCTACGGCGACTCAAAACTCGTCGTTAACCAGATCAGAGGGCAATACGAAGTTCGCCATGAAGATCTGGTTCCTTACCATGAAGTTGCATTGAACATTATTTCAACCTTTACCAAGTTCTTCATAGAACACGTACCTCGATTACAAAACCTGGAGGCTGACGCTCTGGCTGGCCTCGCAGCCTCATTGGCAGCACCCCTCGGGACTCAGCACTACGTCACGGTAGTTGGTCGAGACTTGGTCTGTCCTAAAAACAACCTGTCCTCACAAATGGCACATGCCATGTCAACAAGTGCTGATATTAATGTCCGAGACTGGAGGTTCCCGTTCATCGACTTTGCTGTCTACGGAATTCTTCCAGAAGACCCGAAAGAAGCCGTCTCAGTCAGGAGGCGTTCCCTTCGATTCTATTATGATACAGCTACTAAAATATTGTATCGACGCTCCTACGATGGACTTCTCTTTCGATGTTTATCCAACGAGGAAGCAGTCGAAGCCCTTCGAGAAGCGCACGATGGGCCTTGCGGGGCTCATCAACCTGGGCCTAAGTTGCAGGATCGACTGCGACGCATGGGTTACTACTGGCCAATCATGGCAGCCGACGCTGTCGACTATGCTAAGAAATGCCATGCTTGTCAGCTCCACGCCGACTTCATCCATACACCGTCGGAACCACTACATCCTACGGTCGCCTCCTGGCCCTTCGAAGCTTGGGGCATGGACATTGTGGGACCTATCATCCCTCCTTCATCGAGGGGACACCGCTTCATCCTAACTATCACTGACTACTTCTCCAAATGGGCAGAAGCAGTTCCACTGGCGGAAGTAAAAAGCTCTAGGATGATCAGCTTCATCAAGCATCATGTCATCTACCGTTTCGGGGTACCTCGGAGGATTATCCACGATAACGGTCCATAATTCATCAGCCATGTTTTCAGCAGATTCTGTGACAAGAATCGCATTCAGAACGTGGCATCGACCACCTACAATCCGACAGCAAACGGATTGGCCGAGGTGTTTAACAAGACTATCGTCAAGCTACTCAAAAAGGTCGTATCATCCAACAAACGCGACTGGGACGAAAAGTTCGGCGAATGCCTTTGGGCCTACCGTACAACGGTACGGATCCCGACGGGCAACACACCATTCTCCTTAGTCTACGAGAGCGAAGCGGTACTGCCTCTCGAGATCCAGATACCCTCACTCCGTGTAGCGATCACAAATCAACTCACAGAGGAAGACAATCAACGTCGTCGTCTGCAAGAACTGGAGGCACTTGACGAAAAACGTCTCCTAGCTCAACAGCGCATCGAACTCTATCAAGCCCGTATATCACAGGCTTTCAACAAGAAGGTTAAGCAGAGGACTTTCCAAGTAGGCGACCTGGTTCTGACAGTCAGGAGGCCGATGGTGTTGACACACAAAATACCAGGAAAGTTCGAGCCCAAATGGGAGGGACCTTTTATCATAGAGACTGTATACTCAAACGGTGCTTACCGCCTCGCCCGATTAAACGAGAACTTGTTCATGATGCCCATCAACGGCAAGTTCCTAAAGAAGTACTACTCTTGACATCCTTCAGACACGTACTTCTATCTCCACCCAACAAGGGAGTCTGTGGAACCAATCATCATGGCTCACGTACACCTCCCTTCCACAAAATCTTACGCTTCCGGAACCCAGCTGTTCCGTGGCGTTCTATCCTCCAGTAGAAGGACAACCACGTCCACATTACCTCTGAGTTGCTCCTCTACGCCCTACAAAGCGAAGTCCTACGCTCCGTAAGACTACGCTACCCATCATGTTTACCACGTCCATATTACCTCTGAGTAAACATCCCGTACAGACAACCCCTGCGTTGTCGTACATTGATCGCAGAACTTCTATGTCCACATTACCTCTGAGTAGTTCCGCGTATCCCCTCCAGAGTCATTCCTACCACGTCCATAACACCTCTGAGTAGGAAGATTCCATCATTTGAACCCTATATTTGCCACGTCCATATTACCTCTGAGCAAACATGTCGGTTCTCCCAAACTTATTATCTGTACCTAAAAACCAAGGTGCACAAAAGATAATAGGTCACACAAATCATCCAGTTCATGACAGCAAGAATGAATGCACCACAAAATTCTTTATTCTTTATTTAAAAGTAAAGAATTACATCCCCAGCAAAAGTTGCAAATTACACAAAATAACAAAAAAAAGGAGAGACTACAATCCCTAAGCATCACCAGGATTGACTGAAAGCTCTTCGATCCGACGCTTCAAAGCTGCCGCCCGAGTCTCTGCGGTCGCCAGGACTCGACGTTCGGCTTCTTGACGCATCATTTCTATGGCCTCAGGGGAAGTGTCATTCTCATGCTTCTCGTCCAGCTATTGCCGCTGTTGGGCCAGGGAAAGAGCCTGACGGGTGAAAGCCGCTTCCTCCTCCTTAGATGCTACATGTTCAGCTTGGACTCGCTCAACATCTAACAAGAGTTGGGTCTGTTGGTCTTCAAGGAGGCGAATCTTGGCATTAACCTCCGCTATACTAGCGTCCAACGCATCTCGCAACTCCACCTTCTCCTGCGTGGACTGAGATAGCCTCTCCACCGCAGCCTCAGTGTCGGCTACCTCGTGCTCCCAGACAGCCACGGTGGCCTGATAAGATGACTCAGTTTCAGCGATCAACTTCTCATTTTCTGCTTCTATCAGAGCGGAGAGATCATTTCGCTGGATACTCTGAAACTCGGAAAGCAGCTGGTCGAGCTCGGCCACCGATGCCTCCAGAATCTCGGCCATATGGTCATGACCCTGGTGGGAACATATCAGAACGATGTGAGGGAGCGCCATAGTTTTTGCCATTGCGAAACTCCCATTGGCATTCATCACTGCCGATACGCCCCTCTGCAGCATCTTGTACACCGCCTCAATGATGAACTTCACGTACTCATCTGCATCCGCTAGCACTTGCGACGTCATAGCAGGAGTTGGAGGAGCTGCTCTAGACGGTGGACCAGAAGAAGACCCGCCGACTTCAATCTGCGAGGTTGAAACCTCGGCATCAACGGACTCTTCCTCAACAGGGGCTTGAACTTCGCCACTGGCCCGAGGAGCCAAAAGAGCGAAAGGAGCCAAGAGGGGCGTCGATATCCTACCCCAAGTGGAAGGAGCAACAGGGGGTTCCAGCAAACCCTTACCCTTCTCAAGCTCGGAGGGACCACCAACGTCAGGAGCTATCTCCTCCATCTCCAACGCACTGTCAGAAGGCCGCACGGGACCTTCCTCCTCTGGCAAAGTAGCGAGATCAGCACTTGTTTCCTGACTCGGCTCCCCTGGAGTTAGACTCGGCGGACGAGTCTCACCTTCCTTATCGGATCCCTCCGCGGGGATAGAATCTGTCGCTGCCTTCTGGTCGGCAGCCACCTCAGCCCCCGCTGCTGGGTCTGGGGTAGGGCTCGGCAATGATACAGCCGACCTCCACTCATCATGACAAGGAGGGGAATCAGCCCTCTCCTCTGTTTCAGTCATGTCTGTTGCTCCTGCAACAGGCTCACTCATCTTTGGAGGAACGTCATCTGAAGACGACGAACTCCACTCCACTTCCTCATCCGGAAGCCCCTTTTTTGCTGGGTCCTCGATGTCAAAGGCCCCCACGGCAGCTTGCACCCTCCCGGGAACTGCTTCAACCTCAGCTTCCCTTCCAACATAATCTGGAGATACTAAAATCTCTGCAGGAACGACGTTGTCAGGATTCTCCTCCACGGGAGACATTACAATCGGAGGAATGCGCTCATCAGAAGAGCTCGCCACCTCCTTCGGTTTACTGACGCCCGGTTTCGAAACCCGGGTCTTCTTCTTCAACGGTTCCGACAAAATGAAAGCATATGTCACAAAAATGACAGAAGGGGCCAGATTATGGAAAACGTCTTTACCTCAGCAGGAACTGATTCCATTGGCGTTACAGGCGGCACTCCCGTAGCCTTTGGAGTCATCGTTTTTCTTGGCCTTTTTGGTGCAGATGAACCGGCTTTCGTGTCAGCCCGTCTCTTCCCAGCTGGAGGATCTTCCCGAGTGCCTCCCGTTGATGCTGCACCAGCAGCCCGATATCCCGCCAACTCTGGTGGACGATATGACCGGACCGCCGCCAACATGTTCTTCGTAGCCTCTAGCTGAGTTCCAACGATAAAACTAGTCTCCTTATCGTAATCAGGAGGCACAGTATTCATGGCGCAATACAGCTTAACGGCCGAATACAGGATCTGTGGCCAAGGATTGTGAACTGGTGTATTAAAACGAACCCCAGTGCACCCGGCATTGTAATATTGATAACCCCGGGCTCCATCGAGCAAACTTCCAGCAAACCCCAGACTGTTACTGGGGTTCCGTAACATTAGCTGGGTGTAACCAAACTGGCGAGCAAACCGGCTCGGCAGATATGGCTCCAGATAACACTTATTCTGGTTTCGGTAGACCAAGTGGGAAGGTCGAATATTCTACAACCAATGAAACCCCCATTTTGGCAGAGTGATCGCATCCTCACCAGAGTCTTCCAAATCTTGGTCAGCCTCGAAATCTTTGAAAATGGGACTGACCTTGACAATCTTCCACCCCTGAAGATAAGACAAGACTCTCCTACAGACGGGGATGCCGGTGTGCGGCTACTTCCTCTTGTAGAAGCGACGGATAAAGGCGTCACCTCCAACGTGATCGTCTTCAGGACCCGGACTCATTACGTTCGGGTGATGCAGAATCAACCATCCCATCCGATAATGGAATGGTAGCTCAGCGCGGGAAAAGTTGTCTTTCCTGCCCCTCTCATGGACCACGTCATCCGCGAAATCCCTCAAACCCCACAGCAGGTTACACACCATCGCAGGGAGGAGAGCCAAAGGGCGACCGAAAGCCAGTTTCACTGCTGGCAAAATGAGATTCCGGGTCACCCTCTCCACAGAGCCTGACCCACCTGAGAACACACAGTCCCGGAGCCATATCATCAAGTACGCAGTCAACACTGCCTTGGATGACATCCGGTGCACGCAATGCCAGAAACAGCTGTATACATCCTCGTCATGCTCATTGGAACGAGGAGCCTTCTCGCCTAGTCGGTTCATTGCAGAGGTTACTTCCGCGGTCTTCAGTCCCTGTGGAGTCGTAAACCGAACCTTCGTAGAGTCCGCAAGGTCCTGCTTGAAGACATAATCCCTCCAAGTAGTCACATGAGGCTGTGACTTGCCTTTGTCCTTCCGTTGCAGCAGATAATGATGGCTCGCCACCTCTTTGAAGACAGCCATCATCTCCGGGTCCTTCTTTTCCAGAACCAGGATCTCTTCATTTGTCGAAAAATATTCCTCGTACGGTTCCGAGCCCCAGGGAAGCTTGGACACCTCATACATCTCATGAAGAGCCAATCCCAACTCTTCCACTGGAGTAAAGAAAGTGCCAGTCTGGGTATTGAATATTTCCAAGAGTGCAAGAAACATATGCTTGTTGAGATCCACGCCGGCCTGTGAGGCACGGATAGCGGCCGTCAGCCCAATCTCCTTAAGCTCAGTCTTGAACTTCGACAACACCCAAAGGGTCAACTCGTCCCACTACGGCACGTGGTGACACCAACCTTCAACCCTAAAGCCACCTTTCGGATACACAACCTTTGACGTTAACATCCGATTTGCAAAGGTCGAAGCACCAAAGGCAAAGGTGTCATTAGGGACCTCACTATAAAGGCTCCCAGGGTGCAAAGTTCGACAACTGAACGAGGGCCCGGCTCGTGAAGCGGCCAAGGTATCCCTTTGATTCGGGGTAACATCAATCGAAAGGGTACCCCCCACTGCCCCTCCTTGAGAAGGAGTAAGTTTCCATGACATCCTTCTCTTGGAAGCCAAATGGTAGAAGACCGTCAGCGGCAATTGGCGTTCAAGTTGCCGCATGTACAGGACCATGCCCTTCGCAGAGAAGAACCAGTCTTCCTTGATCTTCAGAACCTTTGCCTCGGTGGAAGTCAAGCGGTCACCAAATAGAAAGGCAGGTTTTAAGAAGGTCACATCCTCGGACTCGACGAATTTCAATTTGCCGCTCTCCATCATACTCTGGAGGTAAACAGGCGACTGATCCCGGATTTGCAGCAGTCTCTCGGAAGGCTGATTCAATACGATAGCAGCCTTCACGGGGTTAATAACCTCCTCGTCGAAATCAACTCCCATTTGGCAAAGAGAAGCATCCAGAAGGACTTCGTTCAACAAAGGGATAGTCATCGACACTGACATAGCAAAAACAAAAGTCAGGCAACATAGAAGGCTGAAGAAGACAAAATATTGAGTGTATCAAGCTTCGGCGCATCATCAGGGTCTAAACCCATGCGCGTCAGCAGGGAGGCTTCGGTGTATCATCAGGGCTTAAACCCATGCACGTCAGCAGGGAAGCTTCGGCGCATCATCAGGGTTTAAACCCATGCGCATCAGCAGTGAAACCTCGGCACATAATCAGGGCTTAAATCCATGTGCGTCGGCGATAAAGAGTTAGGGCACAACAATCCACGTGCTCCAAACTCGTCTAAAAAGTTGAGGGATCACACCCACCCGTCACCACAGGCCGAACATCGGGCGGAGTCACGATGGTGACTGGAGCATCCTCCTCGACAAACTCCGCAGGCTCCTTCCCCTTACCAGCACCACCGCGAGGAGTCTTGGGGGCTATCTTGTGGAAGAAAAAGATTAGAGTTTTTCGAAAGAAGAACTCTAGAGAAAAAGAAAGCAAAGTGGAGAAGAACCCTCTCTCTCCATCAGACGCCTATTTATAGGCTTAGGCATACGCAGGAACCGATGAGGAGTGACATCAGCCACCGCCTCGGGTTCCATGAAATGATAACTGCAAATAAATCCAAAAAGATCATCATTAATCTCTTTTGGTTACTTCGAAGCGTTATCATTTGCATTAACTGAGAGGAGCATACGCCACATCACTGATGCGCGGAGTATCCATGCGTCCGAACAGTCATGCGCCCCGTTGAAGACACCACCATGCTTCTTATTCAAAGTATTCCAAAACTTGACAAAAAGTTTTGAAAATTTTGAAGGGGGTCTTGTAGAAGCATGGAATTTCAGGAATGAAAATCCTATGCGCCTAAACATTACATGCGCCAGGAAGATAAGATGTAGTACTTGGCACAGCAAACAGCAAAAGCATAGACATTAAAAGAAGATTTTTATTTCATATAAAAGTCTATTACATGTCTAAAAAAGGCTGTACAAAAGAGAACTTCTACAAAAAGAAAAGACCCTAAATCTACAGCCAGGCGCAGCAACCACCATACGCTCTCAAACGGGCACATCTCGCCATGCGCTCTCAAACAGGCGCATCTCTTCGACGTCTCAGTTTGGCGCATCACTTTCTCAGCCAGGTGCATCCCTTCAGCAGCTCAGTTATGTGCCGCCCTTCAGCGTCTCAGTCAGGCACATCTCTTCGGCGTCTCAGTCAGGCGCATCTCTTCAAGAGCCTCAATTATGTGCATCATGAAGTCCAGCATATGCGTCCCACTTTGACCCGATCAAATGCTTCGACTAATGAAGCATTTATTGAGCAGAACGAGGGTGGACAATCAACCCCCTAACTGGAGGAAGAGCTCTCCAAAGGAAGAGGAGAGCACCGCAATCGACCTGCGGCAAAATGAGGCTTTCAACACAACCAGAATGGGCAACACCCACTCTGACAGAAGAAAGAGCCTCCAAAGCCCAAGAAAGATGATCGGAGCACCGCAATTCGGATCTGCGGCTCTTCCAGCATAATGGAGACGAGGCTCGAGCATCCCGATCTTTGGATGCAACATGCACCTTTCGCCTGCCTCAGAAGCCCTCGACTCCGACTTTTGGATGTAACAGTCACCTTCAAGTGCATCAATGAAGATAATGCGTCGTATCTTCACCCTCGAAAACATCTCGTCAACAGAATGTGCTCGAGCAAATAAATTCATTTCGGGAGGACGTGAGAGAACGAGAAGCAAACTCTCTCTTTGCCACTATTTATAGGCCGGGCAAATCAAACCCATGCGCCAAGTGGCGGGCTCTCCGAATTCCGTGCAATAAATTTGCATTAATGGTGATGAACCTGACGCTTCGAATTCAGCCAAGTCAAAACGGCTATTTAAAGCACTTGAAGTCGGACCAATAAAGACGTGTCATGCAAACGGATGCGCCGGCCGGACCGTGCATCATATAGACGCACCCATCAGCACCAAGCGTATCATACAGATGCGCCCCATGCATCCCCATGTGCCTGGTGGAACGCAGATCGATGCACCCACTCAACAACCCATCACCCGTCAAAGAACATTAAATGCTGAAGACTGACACGACAGCAGCCAGTCCCCGAGGACTGAACAGTTGACAGCTTTTTCAGAAGACGAAGCGTCACTGACGTCGACATCATCATTACTTTCCTCCGACGGTTACAAGCCACGTGTTCGCCCAACCATTGCGCATGCGCCTCCGCAGCCATGCGCCCAAATCTCTGCATGCGCCTCAAAAGCCATACGTCTCAGACTTTTCTCTGATCCCTAAAGATAGAGGTCAAGTCACTACTGAAGCCCCGCATACGCCTCAAAAGCCATGCGCCCAGACTGGTTCGTGACTCCTAAAGGTTACAAGCCAAAGTCTCCTCATGCGCCCAATCCTAGGCGCATCCTATCAAGATCACTCCCCACCAAATCCGAGATCTCCGAGCCTTAGACCTACGACACGTGTCCTTTGACTCGATTCAGCCTATAAGAAAGGGTGCTAATCACCCAAGATCTCAGCAACTGAAAGATCCTCTCCATTGCTACGTGTCAGCTCGGCCGCAGCCCACAAAGGCAACAGGAAGGGTTCAACTCCTCAATCAGAGCGCATCGTCCATATGCCTCCATCAGCAATCACCACGTGGCATCCCCACAAACCGGTGCATCCTACATATGCGCGCATGAGCAGCCAGCCTGCAGACTATAAATAGAGGGATCATTTCTTTCTGAAAAAAAGGATAGACCTACGAACACACACACAGAGAGGCAGATACATACACTCAACGTCTTCTTCTTCTCCGTAAGATCCAGCACCTAGAGCAACTCAGACATTCAGAGAACCGATAACCATCGTCAGATCGTCAACGGAGTCAATGTATCACCACTCGTTCCATCGGCACAAGGGACCCAGATAAACAAAAGTGTACTCTTAGGACTACATCTAAGTCCTATATTGTAATACTGTTCTGTTTGTATTGAAATTACATCAAAAGATTTTAATGGCAAATAATACCTCTTCAACCCATCACACACGACAAGGAATGCTACCATGCCCACTAAAAGTTTGGTAAAATACCAAAAACATCATATTTCTCCCTTCATCACAACCTAGAAAAGAAAACATAAACTAAATATGAAAGAAAGGCAGGATAGTATACTGCAAAGAAACTCCAACCCGAAACTGAATATGAAAGAAAGGCAGAAAGAAGACACACAAAAACATATAGAAGACAGAAAATTAGAAGAAAACAAAGAAAAGAGCTAAAATACCAAAAGCATAATATTGGTTCCCACATCAGTCTGCAAATATAATGCATAAACTGAGTAGACAAGAAAAAAAGGAAAATATGTACAACATACGATTAGTTCACCCTCATGAGAGTGCCATAGTTAAGATTCTAGACGACAAACATATAAAACACAAATACTAGAAAAATCACAAAGAAAAAGGTGCAGACATGAAGCATACTGAAGAGCTGGATATTATGGACAGAGGACGACTTTGCTATGGTATACAAGTGTTCTGACTTTTGGAATTATCCAAAAGCCTCCGACTGATCTTGACACTTGAAGTAGCAAGCACCCTTAAAACCATGAACTTGATTGTAGCATTCAGGCCAATTGGTATAAACCCCAGGCACTCTTCCCCTCAGAACGACGTAGTAAGACATGGTCTGCCGGTAGGCTGTAAAGCAAGATAGGGCAGAAATAGCAGATAAAAGAATAGGACGAATACAAGCTGAAATAACAGAAATAGCAAAATATGGTAGATAAAAGAATAGGATAACAGCAAGACGAAGCCAACAAACTTAAAAAAAACAGAACTTAGTAAGACCTGAAACAGCAAGGCAAACCCAACAGCAAGACAACAGAAATAGCTTAAAAGAAAAAGTTACGAAAATATGTATTCAGCAGGACAAAAAAACCTTAAAAACAATATGTCAGTTAACAGGAAATATATGAAATATAGTAAGCCATGGTGTTGTACGTGGCTGCAATATATCTAAGTATTACACATTTCACGGGCTACTAGCTGCCCAATGTTTTAGAGGGGCAGAGAGTGCAAGTGTTCTTGCATCAAAATATTACAAAGATCAGTCGTAATGGTCTTTTCTTAACTGTCTTCATGTCGACAGTACAAATAGTTACACAAATTTGCAGAAATACTAAACTGCATTAACAAAATAAGCCATCATTTGGCTAGCTGGTAGAATTGGTCCTGATTTGGTGGGGACAACCTCCTGGATTTGAAACCCTCCAACCACTTGCTGCGTTGTGCTAAAGGCAAACCTACAAATCTTTTAGCCTCACCCAGATTTTGAATAAGAAAATCGTACGCAGCGTTGAGGACATCTTCTTCATAACACTCCACTAGATCCCATACTTTACTACCCACTTTTTCCACATGACCCCCCCCCCCACAAACGCAGAATCTAAAGCTTGACCAATTACGGTCAAAGAGTTTACCAAGTTAGGCATGTACTCCTCCACCTCATCTCTACGGCGCTTAAAACCAGATGATTGGGCGCTTTTTGATTTACTTGTTGTCTTACTTGGGATTGAAGACTTGCTAGGTTCCCTGTTCTCACCTACAGGGTCCTCATTCACATCATCCAAAATTAACAACATCCTTCTCATTAACACAATATTGGTCATAACAGGATCTAGACTGACTACCAGTTGCATGGTCATCCCCACAAACCACCCTCAACAAATCATAGTTTCGTATGGATTTGTTGATGTATAGACACAACCTTGATTTAGCCTATATAGACAATGAAAATACACATTAGTATAAGCTACAAGTAGGAAAATACACATAAGTTGTAAAAGTAACTATAGTACTAGCAAGTCATGCCACAATGACCTTATCAAGATCGTTATAGGTTTCTTCATCCAAAGTTATAGTCTTGCTATCCTCATCCCATCCCGTCCCTGACATGTCCTTCGCCTTCAAAATGTCCAACCATTTACCCTTTTGCACTCTAAGGTGATTTTGAACATTTATCCACGTGTAACTCTCACCAAACCTTTCATTCACAACACCAGCCCCCCTTTCCAAAGAACTTTTTTGAAGGTTTTGTTCGGCTTCCCACAATTGTTTGCCTCATCACAAAGAACGCTCAGAAGCAAATCGGTATGAGATTGGTGCCAACGTTTGTTGATTTGACTACCCTTCTTTGAATTATTCTTCTTAGAAGGAGATGTGGCAACCACCTCTTTAAATTCTCTTTCCGGATTAGATCCTTCACTTTGGATATATGAATATGAATCCAAATAAGGATCTACCGATCGACTCCAGTTCACATTTGGTAGGGAATTACTAGGTGAAAAGGTCGATGTGGTTCCCTGTTGAAGGCTTGTTGTTTCTTTACCAAAAGAAGCACGCCTTAGCTTTGGAGGGGCAAATGGGCTATTACCATGTTTTCCAAAATTATCTCCCATTTCACCTGAAAACAGCACCAAAAATAACGCACTTGCAAACCAGCAAATAGAACATACTGAAATATTGAATACTTGCAGACATAACAGACCAAAAAAGTCATTAAAGACATCCCATGCTAATTACATGTCCCTGGCAAAAGAGTTCCCCCCAACAACAGGACCTAAAGTGTACCAAAATGAATAATGTACACTTCCCAAAACCAAAAGTATAGGGACAGGTTAGGTACCCTTTCCCTGGCAGTAGTCATGCCACATTTCAGCAGCTATGTTGTCACGAAATCCTTCCCACGCTTTTTTCACGCTTCTTTGTTCAGCTTGTGAACTATTTTGCGTGAATTATTCGAAGTGATAAACGCTCTCATTTTCGGAGGTCGTCGTCCCCTCCATGTCAACTTCAACATCTAATCCATCATTAGGATCGACCCAAAGTATAAAATTATGCAAAATACAACAAACAATTACAAGATCAACTTGGGTGGAGAAGGAGTGAAATTTTTTGGATCCTAAGATGCAAAACCGATTCTTAAGGGTACCAAAGGCACATTCTATTTTGCTTCGCAGTTTTGAATGCCTCCAATTGAAGAGCTCCTTCGTATTCCTAGGTTCACGTCCCTTTGTCTGGGATAGATGGTATCTCACACCACGATAGGGGGCTATGAACCCAGGCATAGTTGTATATCCAGCATCAACTAGATAGTACTTGCCTACAACAATATACAACACTAATAAGTTTCTATGTAACGAGCCTCTAGAAATTTTTTAGACTATTAACTATTTAATACCTTCAATAGTTTTAAGTCCATTTGGGGGGGGGGGGGCTTAGAGAGGGCATCCTTCAAAACATTCATATCATTAGCTGACCCCTCCCAACCAGCTAACACGTAGGAAAACTTCTTATTGGGGGTAGCGGCAGCTAATACATTTTGTGTTAGTGTATCCTTCCTACCCCTAAAACGAGGGGCCTCTGATAAAGGCAATGTGGCTTGGATATGGGTTCCATCTATTAACCCGATACAATCCTACAGTTGATTCAAGTATGTTAGTTAACTAACATTACTAAGAAAATAAGTACTAAAAGTAGACTTTTTAGGTAATAATTACCTGAAAATAAGGAAACCATTCACAGTTTTGCCTTATCTCAATTGAAGTTTCAGGTCTAGGTTGCTTCATAACTAATCCACGTAGGGTAAATATAGACCCTAGTACAAGGTGAAAGTATCTTGAAATCGTTTCACCCGATCTCACAAAGTCAACATTGCATACTCTGTTTTTTGACTTGTGCCCTAACATGTACAGAAATATTGCAACCTGTTCTTCGACACAAACCCAACGACTATCCCGGAGCGACCCATTTCCCCTTAGCATACGCACTAACGTATAGAAAGAAGCCGTGCTCATCCTAAGATAGGATACGCAATTGTCTTTTCCTCCCCACAAAATTCGATACATGTGCGCATCTCTCCATTGTTGTCTAATCTCGGAAGGCTCCTTAGCAATGCCAGGTCGATAATCCTTCTCCTCAACCAACAAAGATATAACGACATTAATCACACTCATAGTACTAGCAACAGCAGCTAGTACCGTAGGATCATATATATCCATCATACAAAGGGAAAGCAGTGGTACATTGTACCAAAGTCATAAATTTAATATAATTTTGAGTCAGATTTAACACACATTTGAACAGGGGCTCGAGCATACAAAGTAAAAGTAAAAGACAGAAACTTGCACAAAAAGAATCAAGTCCATAAAAAATAAGGTACTTTCAGACATAAATGTACACCCAAAGTAACTGAACTCAAGCATACAAAGTAACTGAACTCGAACATTTAAACTAAATGTACACCCAAAAACAATTAATGAACAGAAAACCATAATGCACAAACAAATAAGGTACTTTCAGACATAACAGACAGAAACTTGCACAAAAACAATCAAGTCCATAATGCACAAACTATTAATGAACAGAAAACCAACATAAAATGTAAAATATAGTAATTGTATTTAACTTAACATAATTACTGAAATATTGTGTCAGATTTAATACAAATTTGAACAGGAACTCGAGCATACAAAGTAACTGAACTCGAACATTTAAACTGAATGTACACCAAAAAAAAGGTACTTTCAGACATAACAGACAGAAACTTGCACAAAAACAATCAAGTCCATAATGCACAAACTATTAATGAACAGAAAACAAACATAAAATGTAAAATATAGTAATTGTATTTTACTTTAAAAAATTACTGACTCAGATTTAGGATTCTTTTCATCATAGGCAAATTAGCAACCTTTGTTACCTCTTCACCCATCATAGTGTGATGGGGAATGCAGAGAAATTAAGTATAATACAAGCAAGCTTCAGACTTAAAATTGAAGCCTCTTCAACCAATCATCGTGTGACGATGAATGCAAACAAATTTCAGTAGATCATTTGGGATATCTACAAAAGTTCAAGTTTGCCACCTAAAATTTCCTGCCTCTTCAACCCATCACATACATAAGATGAAGAATGCTACAAAGGTCACTAACATTTGGTATACCCAAATAACTCAAACTTCCCCTCCTCATCATAGTCCAAGAATAGTTAATAAGGTAAGTAAATACATTAAATTTACAAAAACTCGGACAAAAAATTACGTATATGATATAGATCCGCCATAAAAATATATAGATCTAAAAGATCAAACCCAATAAGACATTAAAACCAACAAATCTGACCTAGCTATTTAATAGATCTGAAAGAAATTTACAATACGTATTCATCCTCCACAGATCTGACCTAATAAATACAAGAATTTCTTTTTTCTAAGTTCAATATTCGATCTACAACATAAATTTACAAAAACTGGACAATAAATTAACTCTATGATGTAGATCTGCCATAAAAAAGATTGATCTACAAGATCTGAACCAATAAACCAACGAACTCATGTTCCAAAATATAGATCTGCTCGATCTACACAAAGTATTGCACGAAATATCCCAAAAACTATAATATGTATTAAAAACCCACAGGAAGAAATACGGAATAATTATTTTTCCTACTCGATCTACAACATCAAACTACAAAAACTCCAAAAAAAATCAGTCCATCATTCGGATCTGCCATAAAAACAGATTAATCTACAAGATCTGAACCAATAAACCAACGAACTCATGTTCCAAAATATAGATCTGCTCGATCTACACAAAGTATTGCACGAAATATCCCAAAAACTATAATATGTATTAAAAACCCACAGATCTGAGGAAGAAATACGGAATAATTATTTTTCCTACTCGATCTACAACATCAAACTCCAAAAACTCCAAAAAAAATCAGTCCATCATTCGGATCTGCCATAAAAACAGATTGATCTACAAGATCTGAACCAATAAACCAACGAACTCATGTTCCAAAATATAGATCTGCTCGATCTACACAAAGTATTGCACGAAATATCCCAAAAACTATAATATGTATTAAAAACCCACAGATCTGAGGAAGAAATATGGAATAATTATTTTTCCTACTCGATCTACAACATAAAACTACAAAAACTCCAAAAAAAAATCAGTCCATGAGTCAGATCTGCCATAAAAACAGATAGATCTACAAGATCTGAACCAACAACACATTAAAACCAACGAATGATGGTGGAAAATATAGAAAGCTGCTCGATCTACATAAAATAATAAACAAAAACGAAAAGAGGAGAAAAATATGTGTTCAGAACCCACAGATCTAATCTACAAGCACGTATTCATACACTATATCATCGAGAAATAGAGAAATTTTGGAAAAAATAGCATGCATACTGTTAGTAGTTGAGAATGAACAGAGGGGGTGACCGCAAACCAACTGGGGAGAACTGAGTTTTCTGGCGGGAAGGAAAACACCGGACTGAAGACTCCTTTCCTAACGTCTCCCTCCCACTTCCGCTCTCGGAGGAAGGAACTCGAAACGTTGAAAATGAGAGAGGAATGAAAGGAGTTCGGATTTCATTCCCGAATAAACCGGCACCAACCCCCACCAACCAAACACCCGCACATTAAATTCCATTCACCACTTCCCCCCTTTTTAGGAATCCAGGCCCACTTCATGGTTACCAAACAGGGCCTTAGCCTCCAACTTTTATTTTTCTACAAAACCCTACATATTTTTTTGAAACCCCACGAGGGTGAGCAGATCGATAACTGAATAAGAGATTCCATTTGGTTTCAAAACAAATCATAGTTTTTTAAAATACAAAAAATATATATATATATTCGGTTTTGCTTTTATTCGGTTTCGATTTTTAATTTTGGTTTCGATTCAAAACCAAAAATCGAGTAAAAAATATATTATTATGTAAATATTTCTAGTTAAAAAAACGTGTATAGCTTAAAAACAACAATTCTATATACGTGTGTAAATTTCAACTTTGATAATTTAACTATTGATCCAACTTTGTATATAACTTTAAAATTCGACCAATATGTGTATAAAAATTATAATTTTTAATATAATTTAATTATGAGCCCAACTTTAGGTACGATCTATAAATTTCAATCAAACGAACCGAATTTATTATTTGGTTCGGTTCGATTTCAGTTTTGACTAATTCGATTCGATTTTGATTTTAAAATTTTAGAATTTAGGTTTATTCGATTTTGACTAATTCGGTTCTGTTGAACCCGATGCTCACCCCTAGATATGATGCATTATTAAAACTAGTAAAAGCACGTGCGTTCTACGTAAAAAAAAAAAAAAAATTCTTTCTAATCTTATCAAAAATTAATTTAAATATTTAAATTTAAATTAAGATTTGTTATATATATATATATATATATATATATATATATATATATATATATATATATATATATATATATATATATATATATATATATATATATATATATGGGAGCGGATCAAAAATCCCCCTTAGAAAGCCCCCCAAAAACCCCCCTCACTCTAATTCGTAATATTAATGTTAATATTAATGTTAATGTTAATATTAATTTTTTTTTAATTTTTTTATATTAATGTTAATGTTAATGTTAATATTAACGTTAATGTTAATTTTAATGTTAATATTAATTTTAATGTTAATATTAATGTTAATTTTAGTATTTAATGTTAATATTAACATTAATATTAATATTAACATTAATATTAACATTAAATTATGGATTAGAGTGAGGGGGGTTTTTGGGGGGCTTTCTAAGAGGGGCTTTTGATCCGCTTCCTATATATATATATATATATATATATATATATATATATATATATATATATATATATATATATATATATATAATATATATATTTTAAGCAATGAGTACTTGTGGCGAACTCGCCTCCACTGAGGCTCGAACTCCTGACCACTTGGGCCGCATGCATCTCTCTTAACCACTAGGCTAGAGGTCATTTGCAATGGGTACCTGTGGCGAACTCGCCTCCACTGAGGCTCGAACTCCCGACCACTTGGGCCGCATGCATCTCTCTTAACCACTAGGCTAGAGGTCATTTGCTATATATATATATATATAATTGAATTTTAATTATAATATGGATATATGTAGATAAAGGAGAGGTATTCGGTTATGTGGAAGAAAATGAGAAAAAAAATATTAAAATTATGATCTTTCCTTCTCTCTATTTTTTGTGGATAAAAAAGAATGTATTCGGGGATACGAAGGAAAAAAGAGAAAATTTAAAATTATATTATTTCGTAAAGTTATAAGCAAATTATATTTTATACATTATTGGTGGAGTGGCTGAAGTCTTAAACGAAAAAAACGAGTATACATGAATATCACGTATCCCACTGACACCACATTTTTATGTGAGTTGTTGGAAATCCAAAAGTTACAATAAATGGTGTATTGTGTATTTTTTTCCAAATCAATCAGAAACTCTTATTCGTTTCGGTTCTCGCTCCAAATCGAATAATGCTCACTCCTAATAATATTGAATCAAATAATGCTCACTCCTAATAATATTCACATGTAATATTATTGCTTGTATAATTGTGACATGTCATAATAGTGCTGATGTCATAATTTTGATAGACACAAATTTAAGAACATATATTATCATATATGTACGTATACAAAATATTAGGATTACGATCACGATTATGCTGACGAGACTTAGTCGTATACTAATATTAATAGTAAAATATAAATCTATACTAAAAAAATGTAGAGTTCATATTCAAGATTTTATAGTAAAATATAACGATAGTGTTACGTTGCCTGCGGGTTTAGACCGCAGTCCTGGCCCGCGGGCCACGTGTCGCACGCCTATTGGCAAGGGGCGGGATGGGCCGAGATGGTGCGCGGGAAGGAGGGGGGGGGGGGCGGGGTGGGGTGGGGGGCAGTGGGGGGGGGGGGGGGGGGGGGGGGGTGACACGCGGGTGCGCGGTCACACTCCGCGGTCAAAAAAGAATTTCCGAAAATATAACAATAGGTCCGACTGGGCTTCGTGAGTTAATTTTGGAACCAAATGGGCTCAACTCCTAAGGAAGGGACTTTAACGGGTTTTGGGCTCAGGTCCGACCTGATGGGCCACACCAAATCATATTCTCTGGTAAAGCCCTATTTATTTAAAAAATCGGAGAGAGGAAGAAAGCTAGGGTTAGGGGTTTTCACGTCGGATTTCCCTACTTCCTCGCCGACCGATCGCCGACAACGCCGCCGCTGATCTCATCGGTCGCCACGTACGTTCTCTTCTTCTTCCTCACTCTCCGTGCCAGTTTCGAATCGGATCCGTTTAAAAATAAATTATAATTATTCTCCGAAATTGTTCTTGATTCTGCAGCACTAGTGGTTCTGAAGTAGTAGAAGAAGAAGCTTCCGATGGCAAATGCTGGTCCTGCACTCGAGTCACTCGTTGATCGTACGTAACTCGATCCTTTTTTTTTTTAAATTTTGTTTATTTCTTATGTTGCACGGACATGGACACGAATTCATACATACATGGTACCGACACAGCGGCGACCAACGATAATTTCGGTTTCTTGTTTACTTGCAGAGACCATCTCAATCATAACGAACGATGGGCGGAATATTATTGTCGGTGCCTTAATTGCCTCTTTATTTCTAGGTTACCTGGCCGTTGCTATATTCTACTTGTATTGACAAACCATTTGTTTGCAGGGCGTCTTGAAAGGCTTTGACCAGGCCACCAATATCATTCTCGACGAATCGCACGAGAGGGTTTATTCCACAAAGGTATGGCTCTTTATTTACTCTTTCGCCGGTTGATATTACGTATCGCTTTCAAATTTCATTAACGAGTTACAATTAAAAATAGTCAAGCTGAAATGATAATTCTAAGATGGACGAGTGGCAATATATTGAAAGAGAGGACAACTATTGAGTTTATTCGTGAAAAGTTGGTGTTAGCACCAAACTGAGGACACCTGGGCAAGATGGAAAAGAATTGTCTTACAAGGAATGATAAGGTGTAACCGTGTAGGTCTAAAACTAATTGGGGTTGAGTCTGTAAAAATGGATATGCTTTTTGTTGATGTTTTAGCGGACCCCGCTCCGATTCAGATAAGCCAGCCCTAAAAGGTTGGAATAAAGACATTCTTGCTGTAATAATGAGTTACGATAGTCACTGATGAGTTACTCGCAAGGGTTTCTTCAAATTTGTGGATTATATTTTTAGACTGCATGTGTTGCTCTTTGCAAAGTAGAAAGGAAGCGGCCATTGAGATTGGCTGATTTCTTCTGTTGTTTCCAGACTGCGTTGCTACATTTTTAGGCCAATCATCTTTAACACAATCAATGATCTTCAATTGTGCAATTAGACTAACGCCTGGTCTAATCATGCTCGTCTTTTATCCTTCCTCATAGTCAAGGGAACTTTATGATTCTCCTTTGTCGTTAATGATTAATCAACCACATTCAGCCTTTTAATTTATTTATGAATATTGAAGTATTATTTTCTTGGTTTACCATGAGTTTCTATCTTATATCCCTCATAGTCCAATGAACTTTATGATCCCTTCATTCTCTGTTAGATTGATCAGCAAACCTTCATCCTTTCCTGCTTCAAGATAATGAAGCATTAGTTACATCAAGTTGTGCTAAGTAGATTGTATAAGGCTTTTTATGTTTGCCCTTGAGTTTTCTGAAGATAAAAGTCCATAAAGCCAATTTTCAGGTTTAAGAAAAATAGTTGTGGAGGATAAGGATTGTGAGTTACCTGTTTTTCGCGAAACTTATTTCCAGTTAGGTGCTGCAACAGTTAAGCATGGCAATTGCCTCGGGCAGAAGTCCATGTTCTATTCTATTGTCTTCCTTCAATCTACCATTTTTTTTCTTACTCAGCTATCCCAAACTATCGAATGCTCTTTGTTTCTAGTTTTCAGTCTCCCTATCCTTCGTCGGTGATGCTATCTTTTAGCACCAACCTTCAACCCTTTGCTTATTCAAGTTTAACACCTAGAATTGTTTCGAGCCATTCTTCACAAACTTAGTTATTTTAATCCTTTTGTGAATTTAACTTGGCTGCAATTTGCTGGTGTAGACTTATCTTTGCTGGCATGTTTTTTTTTCTTTCTGTTGGAAGCTTAGGAAAATCTCGCCTCAGAAAAGCAATTGTCGCTTAGGCGGCGCTTAATAGCGCCTCGCCTAGTGTTAGGCGTCGGAAAAAGTGCTTTGGATTAAAAAAACTGAACAAAACAAAAATTGACCATGAAAAAGATGGGAACTTTGGAGAATCAGTTTTTATGTTTGATTGTTTTTTGATGACTATGTAGTATGTATACATTGTGTGGCTTGTTGACTATTTTGACCATGGTATTTTGATGACTATTTTGATGACTTCGCATTTTGATTATAGTATTTATATTGTTACTTTGTTTGATTGATAATTGATATTGTTATTCATGTATATACTAATAGGACTATGAAAAAATATTGAAATTTATGTGTATACAGAGTATTTTACATGTAGGAGGCTCCGTAGGTAAAAATGGGTAAAGTGCTAACTAAGCGCCGCTTAAGCACAGCGCTTAAGCGAGGCGCCAGCTTCGTCGCCTCGCCTCGCCTTACGCTTAATATAACATAGCTTCAATGTTGGAAATTAACTATCTTTGCTCAAACCGTTTCTATGCTGGATAGTAACATTTGGAAATTTGGTTTTCTGATACACGGTATATGCATGAATTCAGTTCTGAAGTAATGGACAATATCAGATTTTTTTTATATAGTCTAATTTCCTATAATTTTTACATTTAGCAACTCTTATGTAGCACACTTCCAGATGTGAGATACAATACAAGTTGGTTTTATTGATTCACAAGTTCCAAAATAGCTAGGATATGATTTGTTGGGACAGTTTACTTTTAGTTATATATATATAAATAAGAAACACTTTTGTTGCAGTAAACTTAAACCAATGTAAATGATTTTGGGTTTGTAGTGTTTCTTTGGCATTGGATCTAGCAATGAAAAGTGCTGGTGGTAGTGGAAGTGAGGCGGGTGACGAAACTGGTGATAGTGGTAGAGGCGTGGTGGGTAGAGGAGAAGGGGAGGCGAGTGAGCGAGGACGGTGCTAGAGGATGTGAAAAGAGATTTGGTAAGGAGTGGATGTTGGGTCTGTTTAGGGCATCAAAGGACTATATGGTGTGTTTTTAACATTAGTGTGGTGGTTGTATATCCCTCATGTTGACCCAGTGCTCATCTTAACCTATTAACTCACTACTTAACCCCAGACCTCAAGTACGGAATTAGTGATTTGTTAATCTGGCGGGATCCTATCTAATCCAAGTTTGGTTTTGAATTAAGAATCATGATATAGGATTCACATATCAGATTTGGAAAACCGAACAAATTTGACAACGATTGATGAAGTTACATGAATAGCAGACCTTTAAGGTGAATCCATACTACATGGAGCAACTCTAATAGTCTAATTAAATTGAGTATAGTGTTTTAACAGAGTGTTCACCTTGGTGGTAAGGTCTCAAGTTCTAATTCTCTTTGGTACAGAGCAATTTTAACTATCCTCATTACAGAAGTTGAAGTATTTTTTTGTAACCATTAGGCCCTTCTTAGTTTTCACAATCACCCGTCACTAGGTTCTTGACACTTTGGCTAGGTGGATGCACATGGACTAAGGGCTTTTGTCCTGGTCCACATGTCAATGCTCTAAAGAAAGTGTGAAGTATTAAATCAACAAAGTTCCAACATGCTTTTTTCGTTCTTGTTGTTCCCACTTTCCCCACCCACCCACCTGTAGTGTCCCGTCCCGCTCAGTCAATCGGAGGAATCGAAACGTTGACGACGTTCGGACATAGCCTTGCAACGGCTATTCGGAGACATCGCTCGGTCGAGGCGACCGCTCGCTCAGGTGGGGTAGTTTCGGTGAACTTGCCTCATCTTAGCTTTCACATAATAAATCGCATGTTTTCAACTTGCACAAGTAGGCTTAATAATAAAAGAGATGAATCCACATAGCTAAAGGAGAATAATCCCGACGGGTCGAATTGAGTTAGAATATGGAAGGGTCCAACGGTCGGCTTAGCGTGGGTGCACGGCGTGCTTTGAAAATGACACTCGATCCTTCGTCCCGTGGCTTGGGAGAAGGAAAGTTAGTTGAGTAGGCGAAGTATGAACGTAGCCTAAGTCATAGGCGTCGCTCGCATGAATGCTTCATAAAGCATGCACGGTCCCGTCGTCCAAGGCTTGGCCTTAACGGATCGTGCCCATGAGTTAAGTTGCGTTGAGCGGCTTGTGACCTAAGTTTAGGCACCCGAGTGACTTGGTCGTTCAAGTTGGATGCGTGCACGGTACGATCCGTTAAGGCAAAGCTTGACGCAGCCTTTGCTCGTTAAGTTGTTGCGAAGTTAATTTAGGCAAAGTTATGCCGGTCGACCTAAGATATTACAAGCACTGTCCCGCTCCTTCGCGGTTTGTCAAGTTAAGTAGTCCTACGATCTCAAGGTCCGTCGACTCGGGCAGGAGTGTCGCGTAGAGCATGATTGGCTTAAGGCACGATGCACGGACTGAATGTTTAAGGCAAGGACTATAAGTGATTCAAAGTGAGTTTTGAGAAAGGGATATCAAATAGGCATACATGAGTTGAACCAATGATAGGGTAACAAGGAAGGAAATGCTCGCGACCGTGGGTCGTCGAGGGGTCTCAAGGAAGGAATGCTCGCGACCGTGGGTCGTCGAGGGGTCTCAAGGATAGAAGTCTTGGTTTTGGTAGAGGAATGACTGTGTGAGACGTCAGTTTGTGTCGAGTCTTGCATGGTCATTTGACAACTTGTCGACAAGGGCGATGAACCCTCGAGCGGTAACCCTGGGCCATGGGGCCGACTCGGCCTAGGAGGGAACAGGGTATAGTCGTGCGTAAGGTTTTGGCACAGGTTAAGCGGGGACTTGCGACGGGGCTAGCTACTTGCGTCGAAAGGATTCCGATTAACAAAACTATACGTCAAGGGATAGCTTGTGATGCTAGTGGCCAAGTTCATATAGATGTCGGCAAATAGCGGCTATCCGCATGTATGCCTTTGGATTGAGTTGAGTTGAAGGTGTGTACAGTTAGAACACAAAGTTTGGGCCTAAGATTGGGTTTCAACATAGGCGTCGTGCTTCGGCACGAGATGTGGCGTCGAGTCTTGAGTTGTCGGCATATAAGTTGCTTAAGTTGGTTGAGTTGTTTGAGTTTAAGTCGGAAAACCGCCGCAAGGCAAAGTTGGTTGAGTGACACTAACATTCACAAGTCTTGATTTGGGTCAGTTGGTGATCAAAGTAGCAATGGCCGTGAGGCGACGATATGGTTGAGTCGCACATAGTTGCGAGGCACGACACAAAGGATTTGAAGCACGGTCACACGGAAATGGAGCCTCATCGCGTAGTTGCGTCTCTGATTATGGCCGTAAGGCAAACACGACTCGATAGGTTAACGTTGAATGTTGCAAGCACGAGATGGTCTAAAGACACAAAATAGGCAAGGCGTCGGTCATAAAACTGATCCTAAGGCAAGAGTAGAAAGACAATTGATAAGAAGGGACTATGTTGCACAAATTAAATAAAACGTGCGGGTTTTGTATGGGTGGACGAGGAGCTCATTCCACCAGTACAGTTGAGTACTGACACCCACATAGTTTTTATGTGCAGGCACAGGTAGAAGCTCGTGGCGCGGAGCTCACTTGGTTGCGTCGAGGCACGGAGTTCCTTGGCGATTCGAAGCGTGCGGCCGCATGGAGTAAAGACTTATACGGGACATAATGTATGGACGTCGCCTTCCAAAGCTTCCGCTGGAGTCGAGACTTGTATTGAGAGATGAGAGAGAGCTGAGTGACTTGTAATGTGAGATGAGTGAGCTTGTGCGAGCTTGAAAGACTTGTAATATTGGCCTTGCGCCCTAATGTAATCTTTGCTTCAATATCAATAAAGAGCTTTTTTTTGAATAACTTGTGTTTGGTTCTACTTTCCGCTGCTATCATTCAATGTCTCTGCTTGGGACTTCTGTGCGACGACCCCGTCGCAGCCGCTGAAATCGGCCGTTATGGAACCCGCCTTGCACGAGCGCAATCTAGGCTCGTGCGGCATCACGCCTTAGCGAGGACGATCGCTCCTACGGGAGCGGGGCGTGACATAATGGTATCAGAGCACGGCTTTACGTCCTTGGACTATCGATTGAATTCTTTAACTTCGATGTTTCCGCAAAATTCTGTTGCTTCCGCAAGTTGATATCGTTGGTGCGCTCTCTCTCAATTGTCCCACGAGATGTCCATACAATAAGTCTTAACTATTTTGCAAAACAATAGGAGAACAGTTTTTGATAAAACAAAAGAGATGGTTCGCGTAAGCACGGTTGGCTAAGTCGTGCTGGGTATATACACCAAGGATTGCGTCGATCTTAGAAAAGTCGAGTGCGGGAATTGAATTGTGTCGAGGAAGAATAAGTTGAACTCGGTTTGAGTAAATGTGGGATGACTGTCGATAGGGGTGCTATCGAGCGACGATATCGTCGGTGCGATATAAGTTGAGCGTGCTTGAAATTTAAGGAATCGTTCGGACGAAAATTCGAGGAAGTAGATTGTGAATCGAATGATAGATTTGAGGATTTGTTGAATGACTTCATTCCTGAGTGGTGTATGCGAGTCTCAGGAATGTCGATCGATCGATTGAGGATGCGGGGTGTCGGTGAGTCTATCAGCAAGCGTCGTGTTATGCAAAGCCTTAGATTGAGTGTCATTGAACAAGACGTAGTCTTGAAGATTTTGATAAGTAGATTCGAACAACTTAGAAATTGACGCGCACGGAACGTGCACGGGATTAAGGATTATGCGAAGTATGAAACGCGAGAATGATTGAGTAGGTGAAATCAAATTGAGAAAAAGTTAGGGTGTACAAATGGATGACTTGATCAAGGAAATTGATACGGATCGTAAAGAAAAAGTTAGCACGATGAGACGATAGCGTGCAAGAAAAGTTGAATTACGGAGTTACGCAATGACTCTAAGGATTGGATTGAATGTTACTCGAGATTTGAGTTAGCAAGGAATGATGCAAATTGAGAAAATACGTTGGTCGATGACTTAAGATAGATGGATGAACAATACACGAATTTGGGTTTGAGAAATTTGATGTTGGGAATGACTCGAGGGATGATGATCGAACTTGAACTTGAATGTCGAGGAGATTATCCAGTCGAACGATAGCATCATTCGCACGACTCAGAATTGGTTGCAAAGGAAGATCGTCAGGTTACGCATATCGTCGATGGTATTGAGGCGTATCAAAGATCGATATGCGATAACTCGGGGGTACTCTGACTCGGCGAATAACGATCGTGCAAGTGTTATTGTTCGGTTGGGTGTTATACTTAGGATTTGGATTGAAATGAATGTTGGATGAAAATGATCGTGTCTTGATGGTTACGTTGATAGCCACAACGTCGACGATCTTGTCTTGCACGAGAGCAACTCTAGCCTCGCACATGCGTTGCGTCGGATTTGAGGCGATCGTTTCGCGTGAGCGCTGACATGGTGATTCATGTCGCGGGAACGATCGAACTCGAAAAATCAGTACGCGGCAACTTTGATTGTCTCGACTTGTCGGTTTGATGCGAAGGAAAATGTAAAGATGTTAGGACTTGCGATTGATGAATGAAATAAACTTGAGGATTGAGTAGGTCCAATCCGCGCATTGAGAATGAATTAGTCTAGACACCAAAACAAGAGTTACGTCCCGATGAGGATGACTATCCCGCAGGAGCGTGCATGGTGATTCATGCCCACCGTAGATAATCTGAATCGCGTGAGATCGAGACGCAACATATTGTTAAACTAGACGACCTCATGATCGAATACGTGAGTTGGGATGAATGACTTAGGGAATATGAAATGTGAATTGTGGTTTAGCGGTGGATTGTGTCGTAGCGTACTTGACTTGTAAAGGATTGATAGGTGGATTATATCGAACGTGTTCGAAGAGATGGACTATGCGAAGATGGTTTGTCGAACGAGCGATATTGAGATGTCGTGGAATTGGTTGAACGTAAGTTGTCATAGGATGGCTTTGCTGAATGACTCGGACCCCGTGCGACGAACGTTGGGATGTGCGTAGGGAATCGATGCTCGATGTTTAGAAATCGAAGTGATGCGAGCTTGGGTAGCAAACCCCCGTACTATCGAATTGGTTTGACCTTGGATGGGGTCAGTGTTGATATCATTGTTTGGGAACTATGATTCCAGTACTGACGGAAAGACATAGCCTAGCGGTTAGGCAGACGTCCGAGTGCTAGGGGTAGGATTTGTGGAGGCACCACTCATGAGGCTCGGTTGACATGCATGTATATCAAGGACGCTTGAATGCATGCACGATCCGACTCGAGTGGTGATGGCGGGATTCGCTATCACGAGGCTTGGTTGAAATGCATGTATTTTGGGGACGCCTAAGATATGTGCACGATCCATACTAAGTGATACGTTGAATTCAAGTGAGACTTGAGGAACGGAAAAGTATCGAGGATTTTGAGATCGTAAGTTTTGAAGAAAGGATTGAGGGTAGCACGAGCGTGGCTCGGATTTGGGAAACGCATAGGCGTAGTGTGTGCGAGAGTTCTTGAATATTGAGTAAAGTGATAAGTCGATAAGTGTACTCAGTTAGTTTCGAGGACGAAACTTTTTCTGAGTGGTGTATGATGTAGTGCCCCGTCCCGCTCAGTCAATCGGAGGAATCGAAACGCCGACGGCGTTCGGACTTAGCCTTGCAACGGCTACTCGGAGACATCGCTCGGTCGAGGCGACCGCTCGCTCAGGTGGGGTAGTTTCGGTGAACTTGCCTCATCTTAGCCTTCACATAATAAATCGCATGTTTTCAACTTGCACAAGTAGGTTTAATAATAAAAGAGATGAATCCACCTAGCTAAAGGGGAATAATCCCGACGGGTCGAATTGAGTTAGAATATGGAAGGGTCCAACGGTCGGCTTAGAGTGGGTGCACGGCGTGCTTTGAAAATGACACTCGATCCTTCGTCCCGTGGCTTGGGAGAAGGAAAGTTGGTTGAGTAGGTGAAGTATGAACGTAGCCTAAGTTATAGGCGTCGCCCGCATGAATGCTTCATAAAGCATGCACGGTCCCGTCGTCCAAGGCTTGGCATAGCCTTGGCTTGCCCATGAGTTAAGTTGCGTTGAGCGGCTTGTGACCTAAGTCTAGGCACCCGAGTGACTTGGTCGTTCAAGTTGGATGCGTGCACGGCACGATCCGTTAAGGCAAAGCTTGACGCAGCCTTTGCTCGTTAAGTTGTTGCGAAGTTAAGTTAGGCAAAGTTATGCCGGTCGACCTAAGATATTACAAGCACTGTCCCGCTCCTTCGCGGTTTGTCAAGTTAAGTAGTCCTACGATCTCAAGGCCCGTCGACTCGGGCAGGAGTGTCGCGTAGAGCATGATTGGCTTAAGGCACGATGCACGGACTGAATGTTTAAGGCAAGAACTATAAGTGATTCAAAGTGAGTTTTGAGAAAGGGATATCAAATAGGCATTCATGAGTTGAACCAATGATAGGGTAACAAGGAAGGAAATGCTCGCGACCGTGGGTCGTCGAGGGGTCTCAAGGAAGGAATGCTCGCTACTTGCGTCGAAAGGATCCCGATTAACAAAACTATACGTCAAGGTATAGCTTGTGATGCTAGTGGCCAAGTTCATATAGATGTCGGCAAATAGCGACTATCCGCATGTATGCCTTTGGATTGAGTTGAGTTGAAGGTGTGTACAGTTAGAACACAAAGTTTGGGCCTAAGATTGGGTTTCAACATAGGCGTCGTGCTTCGGCACGAGATGTGGCGTCGAGTCTTGAGTTGTCGGCATATAAGTTGCTTAAGTTGGTTGAGTTGTTTGAGTTTAAGTCGGGAAACCGCCGCAAGGCAAAGTTGGTTGAGTGACACTAAGATTCACAAGTCTTGATTTGGGTCAGTTGGTGATCAAAGTAGCAAGGGCCGCGAGGCGGCGATATGGTTGAGTCGCACATAGTTGCGAGGTACGGCACAAAGGATTTGAAGCACGGTCACACGGAAATGGAGCCTCATCGCGTAGTTGCGTCTCTGATTATGGCCGTAAGGCAAACACGACTCGATAGGTTAACGTTGAATGTTGCAAGCACGAGATGGTCTAAAGACACAAAATAGGCAAGGCGTCGGTCATAAAACTGATCCTAAGGCAAGAGTAGAAAGACAATTGATAAGAAGGGACTATGTTGCACAAATTAAATAAAACGTGCGGGTTTTGTATGGGTGGGCGAGGAGCTCATTCCACCAGTACAGTTAAGTACTGACACCCACATAGTTTTCATGTGCAGGCACAGGTAGAAGCTCGTGGCGCGGAGCTCGCTTGGACGCGTCGAGGCACGGAGTTCCTTGGCGATTCGAAGCGTGCGGCCGCATGGAGTAAAGACTTATACTGGCCATAATGTATGGACGTCGCCTTCCGAAGCTTCCGCTGGAGTCAAGACTTGTATTGAGAGATGAGAGAGAGCTGAGTGACTTGTAATGTGAGATGAGTGAGCTTGAGTGAGCTTGAAAGACTTGTAATATTGGCCTTGCGCCCTAATGTAATCTTTGCTTCAATATCAATAAAGAGCTTTTTTTGAATAACTTGTGTTTGGTTCTACTTTCCGCTGCTATCATTCAATGTCTCTGCTTGGGACTTCTGTGCGACGACCCCGTCGCAGCCGCTGAAATCGGTCGTTATGGAACCCGCCTTGCACGAGCGCAATCTAGGCTCGTGCGGCATCACGCCTTAGCGAGGACGATCGCTCCTACGGGAGCGGGGCGTGACACCACCCACCACCACCACTCTAAGCTCAATTATGTTTCCTTTCTCCAAGTCCAAAACCCCTGCTCTTCTGCTCAAGAGAGGCCCTCCATTCTTTTCCTCCCCCAAACAAACTCTTCTCTCTTGCGATTCTCCAATTTCAGTGATTTTTTTTTTTGCGTTAAATACATGGAAACAGTATCTGATTCTACAATATTACTGGTTATGATCACAATGAGTTCGTTGGTCTCAGTACATTGGCATAATCGAGATTAGTCTGAAGCCGTTCTCTGTGGTAGGGGTGTACGTGGTCGGTTAACCTACCATATGTGCAATTTTGTCAGCTGAACCAACTTAGTCGGTTATGAGATTTATATAACCGAAACCGACCTAAAGACCTCCAAAACCGAACGGTTTGGTTAACCGGGTAGGCTCATGGGTCGGTTAATTCGGTTAATAATAGATGGACTAAAATTCAAAGGAATAACTATACTTTTAGATAGGCCCAACTCAATTTAATATATTTTTTTCACTTAAAATTTTAAATTATGAATCTTCCTAGGCCTAAATGCTACTTTACAAGACTTAAAATATTCAAAAATATGGTCCAAATCTAACTATCTAAACTCTTCTAACTCATCATTTTCTTAATATAGTACATATACTTGCATAAGTAACAAATATAAAATAGTAAACAATATTCTGTTAGATATTTGGATCGTTAGGGTAATTGCTTAATTCAAGTTAGAAATTGTAACCAACCCAACTTGTTAAAAAAATTTAAAATTTCATAACCGAATAGACCGACTTGGTTAACATATTTTGGTTAATCATGAACATCCCTACTTGTCATTTAATCATGAACCAACGAGGACCTATGTCATCATCTTTCAATAACGTTATCAAGAGAAACAACCTATATGTATTATTCCCATACCGATTCTACGATAAAAGTAATAAAATAACAACAAGGTCTGTATCCCAAATTTTTGTGCTTGGTGTTCGATCCTTTTTGTTTTCTTCCAACTCTGAATCCTTTTTGCACTTGGATAGACGGAAGGCTATTGGTGTTGGTGTGAAAGAAAAGCAGACAAGAAAGATCATAAAAAGCAACTGGGATTAATTTGTACATCTTGTCAAAATTCACTCCCTTTGGCGCACTCACTTGTAGGCCAAGACAAAAGCTCTTGGCCTATTTGGACTCCACATGGCACCTGTTTCAGTAAGCCAGGGGCAGATGATAATGAACAAGGGCCAAGTGGTCATGAAAAGTACTACTAAAATGTTGTACATAGAGTATAGATCTTATTATCTTGAATCATACACTTCTTGCTTGAATGTGTGGCCACTTTACAAAGGCCAATTTCCATGGATAATGCTGTGTGTGATGAATTTATTGCAAGACAACACATAATTGAGTATATTCCCCTTAAAAAAGAGTCTGATCCACATCTCAGTAGCTTTGTTGCACATTCACCTGTCACAGATAGGAAATAAACACAACACTACAAGATATGTCAGACATGACGTGACATGGATACAACATCAATGTTGCAGTTCTTCTGCACCCTAGCTTATTTCCCCACCTCTCTGAACAAGGAAATTTTGATATGAGGTTGCACAATAACTTAGATTGATAATGCACATTCAGGGTAGTAGGTTAGCTATTAGCGGACTTGTTAATATTATGATACCACTTGGGCTTCTATGTTTCAAGTATATATATATATATATGAGACTATATACGTGAATGTACTAGTCAGTGTGCTCAAGTGTTGTTATTAGTGTTCGCCATTATAGCATATATGCGTATACTCAGATATATCAAGATTGTTGTTTAGTTTGTGTGGATATTTTCATAATTTGATAGTACTATTAGTATTTATATCCATATTTTATTTGGATGGACACTGTAGGTATGGACACTTACTGTAAATTGGTGTGCGTCCCTTTGACTACTTTATTTCACCTTGATGCGGGTCCTTAGCGAAGATAGTATTTTGGTTTTTGTCCCTCTATACAGTTAAAGATAGTGCACCAGGCAGAAACTATGTATCACAACTAAAAACAGTACACCATAACTATGAACATTATTGCTAATAGAATACTGTATTGCGCAATTTAATAGTGTAGCATACATATTTAAAATGAGCATGGCAACTATTAGCGATAGACTATTTCAACTACACCGTATTTATGAAACATTGGAAGGACCTTGAAGTTGTTTTCTCTTTGTTTATATATATATATATATATATATATATATATATATATATATATGAGTTGAGTGGATTACTGTTTGATAAGTTGTATTTGTATACTAGTTGGGAGTTTTTGCTGTTTTGAAGAAAATTGTGATAGGTATAAATCCTAGTCCTTTAATGTGAGTAGTTGTCTTTTTTGCTAGGTATTTCTAATTAGATTTGATGTCTTAACACATGTCTGCCCCAGCTGTTAATAGGAATGAATGTAATTTTGTTTACCGAATTTCATACCTGAAACTTGAGTTCATATTCCGGTGATGCAGTGTGCTGCGCTGCACGAGGTTCCATGCCTTGTATACCTTCTATTTTGAGTAAGGGTAGCCATAAGCTTGATTTTTTGCCATGTCCATAGGCATTCTTTGTTTCCAAATGCTCACCAATTATTTGATAGCCTTGAATTGCATAAATTTTCGAATGCAATGTGCAAGAGTGACATGGTTGTCAACTGAGCTGTTAAATCGTCTTGTGAACTGTGGGAGATAATGCAGTTGCTTTACATCTTGTACTATTTCTTTTTGACTGTTAGGTTACTCCGAATTCAGGACTGACATGGGGCCTTTCAACACTCTCTCGGCACTCCCACAAATATTTTATTTTACCTGATAAATGACAATGAACAAAATGTCAAAGAAAAGTACATTCCAAATGAATTAAATCTAGAAATGATAATAAGTAAAAGGAACATATACTATAGAATGAAATATTATTTAAGATTTAATAGGACATATATAACACAATGAAATACATAATACATTTAAGATTTAATTAAGATTTATCTACAAAATTATGGGGCAACTATTAGTTAATTGCCAAAATAATTAAACAGGGAGGGAGGGGGAGAGTTAATTAAGTAGAGATGGGTGAGGCAAACTATTAATTAATTGGGAGAATAATTAAACATGTAGAGAGAGAGAGAAAGAGAGAGAGAGAGAGAGAGTTATAAACCATTGGATATGCTTAGGTGTTTTAATCATGACCATCATTTGTCTTTTATCTTTTTGGGCCGGAAACACCCGTCTTCTTTATTATATATATAGATTTTTGGATAAATGTCCATGCAGACGGATGCATCATCCTGTACTTGTAGCATTCAACCTATTATACAGTCTTATCAATTTGATTTTAATAGATATGGTTGAAGCTCAATTGTTGTACTTATTATTCTAAGTTACCCAAATTTCGTATAAGTGTTGAACAACCAATTCTGCTCACAGTTATTATATGGCTAATACAGGAAGGTGTTCAGCAACTTGTTCTGGGGCTTTATATTATAAGGGGTGATAATATGTGAGTTCCCTTCTCACTGAAGCCCAGCTAACTTGTTTGTCCAGTCTCTCATTATTTGCTCATCTCTGCTTTGTCCAATATTTGCAGAAGTGTCGTAGGAGAATTAGATGAGGAGCTTGACGCAAATCTTGATCTCTCGAAGCTGAGGGCACATCCCCTCAAGCCTGTGATTCATTGATCAGCAAAATGGCCAACTTTGTGATGTATCTATTTGTATTTTAAGAGTAACCATTCGAGAATTTGCGAATACTTGAAATGTAGGACAATTTTGTTGGATTTTATTTCAGATTGTCTGAGGTTTCGTTGTTACGTTCTGAACCTTAATTTCGGAAGTCTGGAATTCCCCTGCAATCTCCATATCAACTTGTTTACTGGGAAGTCAAGGCCAATAACCCTTTTCCTATGCCTAGTGACTTGCCTTCAGATGATGGTGAGACTGCGCCCCCCCCCCCCCCCCCCCCCCCCCCCCCCACCGCCCCCCCCCCCCCCCCCCCCCCCCCCCCCCCCCCCCCCCTTTTTTTTTTCTTCTTTTACAATGATACATCTTTGGTTACGAAATGGCAAGGTTCGGAGGTCAATTTTTATTATTTTTATTCCTCTGAATAGTTTCAGACACCAAGTAGGATTAAAAAGAGTAAAGAGAGTTGGACACTGTTCTCTCCTCTGGAATAGACCATTGTGCCATTATAATTAGATTATTTATAAGGGCACATCAAAAGTTGATCAGGCTATCCAAAATCTAACTTTGGTTTATTTATAAGTTTGTCATTGAAAAATTTACTCAGGGCTAGTCTGAATGTAAGTATATAAGTATTTTTTTTTTTCCTCTGTTCTCCTTCCTCACAAGAAGTCTCACAAGAAAACAAAAACAAAAAACAAAAAGAAAAAAGAAAAACAAAAAGAACATCTCTTTCTCCAAACTTTAGTTTATTATTTTTTTGTTCTCTTTTAATTTCTCATATTTCTTTCTCCAAATCTTAGTTTATGGATGAAACCCCTAGTTGTAGAAGAAATTGGGTTATCAAATCTATTAATCAATTTCTTCATTAATAGAAGAAATTATTGATGAAATTCTAGTTGTAGAAGAAATTATGAATGAAATACTAATTCTAGAAAAAAATGGACTTGCTGTATAGCAAGTCCATATCAGGACTGCCACAATTTCTGGTTCCTGTGGCAGTCCTAAAAGAGACTTGCTTATACAACATGACTGACACAATTTCTGGCAGTCCTAAAAATATGCTATGATAACAGTAATTGTACCAGTCCTGAATGAAAAAACATATGTTATGATTTATTTCCATCTTGATAATAGAGTGAAATATACATTTTAGGGTTTATTTTCAACATTTTTTGTGAGAAAGAATGAAATAAACATGTTAGGGTTTATTTTCATGTACTCTTTGTGAGGAATAAAAATGATGAGAATGGAAACTTTGGAGAAGAAAACTAGAATTTTGATAAAAATTATGGAGAAGAAAACTATGGTTTAAAGTGGAAAAATGATGGAGAAGAAGATGAAGAAGAAGATGTATAACTTGGGGAGTGGAAAATGGTGAAGAAGAAGAAGAAGAAAAAGAAAGCTAGGATTTTGGAAGAGAGAGAGAGGAATTTTGAAATGATGCTAAAATTTTGGGTTTGGGGGAGTGTGGGATTGGGACAGCCCAATGAGTAAGAAAATGAGATGTCCTGAATAATTTTTTCTTAAACCTGGGCTAGCCCTGATCAACTTTTGATGTGACCTTATAAATAATATATAATTAGAATTGTGTTGCAATTCGCGTGTCCATACGAATTACGAGCGAATTGCACATATTAATTTGGAATGTGTTGGTGCGGTGGTTCACGTGAAATTGGATCTATTGGGAGGCCATGGGTGGTGTATGGAATGTTAAATCCAGTGTAAGTACCTCATGTTTGCAACAGTACGCCTTTGCTAGGCTACAGTTCAGTAGCATGTTGAATCGTGGCACCATCTAGTCTTGTAGAATAGGAACCCCCATCCTTCACCACAGCAAGCTAAGCTGTGATGGCATTGAATTTTTGTTGTAGCGATGTTGTACATACTTTCCATTATTATATGCTGCTGTAACTTCAGGTATTCCATTAGGTAATATCTTGCCTACAACATTACATCACGCACAAACTGGCAATTTGGAAGACATTGCTGGATGCAAGTGGGAGCTGGTGCTGCTGTAAAATAAGAGCATGTTACTCGGGAGTCCTCATGTGTTCGAGGGAATGTTCAGTTGGACTTATCATGATTTTTTTTTTTTTTTTTTTTTTTTTTTTCATTTTGAACAAGATTGTTACATTTTCTTCTTTCAATGTTGAGGTTTTACTTTCCTTTAGAAACATCCAACAATTAGAGAGAAATTAGTAGAAGTGGCTGAAGTTACTAAACATCGCTTCTAGCCATAAACTTCGAAAAGTCCAACAGCGGATTTTTGAATTGTTTGCAGTTACTTTGTTTCTTCTCCCAACAGGCCTAAGCTTGCTTGCTGTATGTACTTCATACAAAGTTTCTCTCCCCTTGAAGTTTTAAATCTGAGATTGATTTGTGCTGATTCCGTCTGTGTTTGCCATTGCTAGATCTTCATCACAAGTTCCATAGTGACAATAATGGACTCTAATGACAATAGCTATCTGGTAAAGATATTGTGTAGTACCTAGGAAAGAATATCCTATTTTTAAGTACTTCACATACATGCATTAACGAAGATCTATGTTGTATAATGAAGAGTAAGGTTGTCATTTTGTTGCAAGATATTTAAGGTGGACTTTCATGTTTATGTTGCTCCAACTAAGCAAACAATTCATAATTTTCTCGGATTTTTACTTTGATTTTATTTTTTACTGCCCTGTATGAATAGAGTTTTGAGGAACTCAAATTGCACAAATGCTAAGTGAAGTTCTTTTCCTATAAAAAGTATTCAGAATGTTTAACAAGATGGGTTGTCATTTGGAATGGGTTGCAAGCAAGTAGTAACATCATAACTTACATATATGAGATGTTGGCAGTTCTGCAAGATTACAGAAGCCAATGGAACCTAGAGGTTTATATACAGGTATGAGACTGCGATCACCATCACTTCGAAGCAGAAGTGATACAGTTAAGCACTCGCAGCAGCCTGTTCTTCAGCCATTTGCGATACTGGCAGAAGTGTACAAATGAGGTTGCGGTCACCATACACATTGTCCACACGCCCTGATGAATAAGCCACAAGAATCGCCGCATTAGTCTTACCATTGCTCAAAAATGTGAACAAGTCATCCATTCGCGGTTATATAAGGAAGACTGCATTACCTGTAGTAGGCCAGAACTTGGAACCCCGGAGCCATGCAGCAGGGAATGCAGCACAGTCCCTAGAGTAAGGCTTTGTCCATGTGTCACTCATGAGCAAAGATGGTGGATGAGGAGCACCCTGCAGATTTTTTTTTTTCAGATTATTCTCTCTTCTAAAGCAGACGCTTGTGCTAATAAAACTTGAAATCATGGTAATTTTTGGTACAATTACCTTCAGCACATTGTTGTTTATATCAGCCTTGCCGCTCTCAATTTGAGCAATTTCTTCTCTGATGGATATGAGAGCATCACAAAACCTGTCTAGTTCCGCCTGCAAGGAACATGGATATGACGGTCAAGAGGATAGGAGAAGCGTAACCAAGTAACAGGTGAGGTAGTGGTTTTGGACCAATTACCTTGCTTTCACTTTCAGTGGGTTCAATCATGAGCGTTCCTGGAACTGGCCATGACATTGTTGGTCCATGGAATCCATAATCAATCAGACGCTTGGCAATATCTTCAGCCTCTATACCAGCGGTATTCTAAAATAAAGCAGCTTGCCAATGTAAGCAAATGAGAGAATGGCGGCTTAAAGTTTCAGATGTTCAAGACTACAAATCACCTTGAAACCCCGCAAGTCAACGATGAACTCATGAGCAACAGTTCCGTTAACTCCACGGAAAAGAATAGGGTAATGATTCTGAAGACAAAAGGAAAAGTAAATTAGTTACCAACTATCTGCCAGCACCATAAGACTACATGAAAAGGATGTGATTCCTGTTCTGATAGTGTCTTCATGTGTGCATGTCTATATAGTCCAATGATTTTATACCCATAGAAATTTAACGTAAATTTGAACCTCCACCGCCCAGTCTTCTTACTCCTGACAAGTAGTTATTAGCAAATAATTGGGTTTTGTAACTTTGTAGAAACCTGGAAGGATAATTTGCCTGTAGGGACACCTACTTCTTCGACTTAAATGGTACATGCAACCAGCGAGCAAATCATCAAATTTGCCTAGATATATTAGAAAGACTTAAGGTGAAAAGGGAACAGCAAAGGATTTGTTGTATAGAACTCCAAACATTTCTAGAGAACTCCATTCATTTCAAAGGCGGAGAATATAAGCCAAAGGTCCAAAGTGAAGCACATTGATATATAAACAAGAAAAATAAGGGGTTGATAGTTATTATCAAAGGGAGAAAAAAGCTGTACCTCTAGACGTTTTGCCATGTAATTTGCATTTAAGATTGCTATTTTTGAAGCATCAGTGAGCCCCTTGGAACCCATCATGGCTATATATGAGTATGAAATAGGCAGAATGAGGGCGGATCCCCAAGGTGCAGCAGAAATAGTACCAAGCGGCTGGGCCTCTTCAGGGGGTGGTATCCCTCCAGTGGCAACCTAAAAGTATGCAAGGTTAGATGTTAATACCCAGAATGTGAAAGTGTTGCACTGGAGCAATAACTAGAAAGAACATTAACAGACTGATGTGCAGATTGAAAATGATTAAAAGCTTCAGGGTTTCCTAAAAACGATAAAAGGAAGGAATGGATTTTTCTCCAAAGGAAGTGATTCCCATAGAAATTTTTATTTGAATGACGTCGACAAGCAACTAGAAAGACACTTCAGGTCATGTGTTAGATGAAATGACATTCTAGCAATGAAAAAAAAAAAAAACCATTCCATCTAGAGACACTATTTTATTCATATATCACCCCTACCAAAAAACTCGAATTTAGTTGCAATGGTTCAAATGAAAATGTTCATGGAGATTGGATATACATTTTAATATCAGCACGTAAGAACAAATTTAACGTGAAAGGCAGTTTCTCTGCCTATTAATATACAACATAACCTCAGCCATCCAGACTTTTATGTTTTGACACCAACCCTCTGACCCAAATAGCTATCAATAAGTGACAAGGAACCTATTAAATCTGCTAGTGCAAAAAATAAAATTACTGTAAGCATGATGATCATGTTTATTCAAGAACCATTATAACAAACTTTGAAGAAAATCAAGTTTCACAATATCGGGATTGGTTTTGGACCCTTCCTATGAGTATCAGTGGTATCGGCAGTTTTGGACTGGAGTATCAGGTAATTTGTTTCAGAAAGCCACAAATGATAAAAATAGTTTAAAAGGGTACACATATTTTATAAATTTAGACAAAATTTAATATAATATATGTTGTTTCTTGTTATTTTAAATTGAACATTCCACTTGCAATAATACTATTGTTTATTACTTGCCTTTATATAGGCCACAATGAATAGGTTATTTGTTTCAGAAAACCACAAATAATAAAAATAGTTTAAAAGGGTACACATATTTTATAAATTTAGACAAAATTTAATATAATATATGTTGTTTCTTGTTAATTTTAAATTGAATAATATTCCACTTGCAATAATACTATTGTTTATTTACTTGCCTTTAGATAGACATAGGCCACAATGAATAGTTCTGAATGAAATAATACTAATATGGATGAATGATGTGAATTTAATCATTTATAGTCATACAACTTCGAAAATTCGTAAATGTTTTTGAATTTCATAATTCAATTTCATTATTTATTAATGATTGGTTTGGCTATATTTTTTTTTAATTGAATCAAATAAATCGCAGATTATTAATAAGGAATCTTATCAACATACTGTAACATTATCAATGTTTGACACAACTAAATCTTTGTGTTTCACACTATTTTTTCATTCTTATATCTTCTTCGTTCAATTTTTCTTTTACCGAATTGATTGGGAAATAGACCCCAAAGTCGGTACATGTACCGGTCACTATCAGATCGGGACATGCCAAAACCAATACATATCGACCACATCGTATCGGTATCGGCTGATACAGAGAAAAAATTATTTTGCTTAGTATATTCAGTATGTGCTATATGATTAACTATTTCTTAAGGTCCTCAAAGAGTGCCAAGAAAATATTAACAACAAGCATGTGATGAACATGACCCTATGTAGTAAGATACAAAGTAATAGGGGCAGAAATGACAAGTTCCAAATAAACTATAAGACAAACTGTGCACATTGTTTATTTATGTGGGCATAGTCATACATCGGCAACATAGTGCATTGTTACCATTTTAAGCTAACTTTTTCTACCAAGTTGGTTTTAAGAGCATATATGTACGTGGAAGAGCAAAAATAATGGTTATTTACAGTTCTACTTCATGAGAACACAACATATCTCATGCTCAAGAAAGGATCTCAGACAAAATGTATCTATTGCTTGACAAGGTAAGACAATATTATGGCAATCTAGTGACGCAAAGTTATCAAGTAAGCTTTATATTAAATATATATGATCTTACCACAGGATGTGATGGCAAAAATGGGGCCAAGTGCTTCTTTACACCAATGGGACCCATACCAGGTCCCCCTCCACCATGGGGGATGCAAAATGTTTTATGGAGATTAAGATGACAGACATCAGCTCCAATAAAACCAGGACTTGTTAATCCAACCTATATTTGAAAGTATTTGTCAGTTTAGAAGGAACAATAAGAATGCTATTAATAGTAATAAAAACAACCTAGTAGGAGGCCAATATTAAGTACTTATCTAGAATCTCTATCTGTCTAGTAACGGCCATAAATAAATTGTTTTTTCAAACCAGATAAGTAAAATTTAAGGAGTAGTAGTCTGACTTTGACCAACAAGTTCATCACTAGAAAAGATGGTAAAACATTGTCTAACAGCCAACAGGTATTCTTGAGGGTTTTATTTATCAATTTGTTTAACTACGCGAATTAACCAAAAGATAACCTCAATTGCTCATCATTGCCGAGAATCATCAAGTATAAACGGGGAAAGACAATGTTAGAGCAAAGTTATCATAAAAATCATCCAGAGGGGCACACAGATATAGGGGTTGAAGATAGAAGCATTTGGACAATAATTTTTTCACCATGAACACACTAAGTTTCATTGAAGACGTAGCTCGAAAAACAAGTAGCCGTAATTTCAGTTCCAAAAAAATCAAATAACATGGGAAGGTTAAAAAAAATCAGAACTAGAAGATTTCCCCACCCAATCAAAGAAAAATGAAGCATCTTGAAGTAGTTCTGTTTCAACGGAAATTGGCAGTCCACGACATAATTACAGCGGCTTCAACCACAAACTAACTTTTTATCGAGCAGAACTACAGATTCATGCTTTTTGCTCTAAATTTTCTCAGGAATTGCTATTCAATTTTAAATACAATTCCACATTGAATGTAATGCAACAGAGTTCTATTATCCTTCTATGTGACCCGCATGAGATCAATAACTTTCATATGCTGATTAATAGTTTTTTTCTTCAAGAACATATAAGGACAAACCTGGGCATTCATGTTTGCTCCATCCATGTAAACTTGTCCCCCATTGTCATGGATTATTTTGCATATCTCGTCAATGCCTTCTTCATAGACTCCATGGGTTGAGGGGTAAGTAACCTGAGAAAGCAGCAGAAAAAGACTTGCAATTTAAATTCTTGTAATCTAGGTAATCATGTAACAGAATCATTTTCAAGAAAACATGGTGAAAGAAATAAAATAGGTCCTTCTTTTAGGCCTGGCTTGAAGCCTCGAACCCAAGACATCTCCGTTATCCCTCACCAGTCCCCACAAGCTGGGCCATCCGCCACCACCTGGTGACGAATAATGTATGTCCTCATTTCAAGATTTAGCCAACAATATTGACCACTTGAAATGAGGACTTCCGACAATAATTTAATATATTGAACACTTGAATAATTGTTCATATTTCGTTTGTATCACATGCATTATCGACATTAGAGAAAAAGTAACTTCTATATTTCAAATAGTTCGGTCCAATTCACTATTTAAGAACATTAGAGCAATCCATGTTTTAGATAGGTAAAGTAAATTTGTTTAAAAAATAACAAAACGCCCAAGCGTTCCAAAGAGACGCTACTTGCTAAAGAACATACATACCATCAGAGCAGATAAATTGTTCTTGTTTGATTCAGCAGCTTTCCTTAACTCCTCAATGTTGATGTTTCCCTTGGCATCAGTTCCAACAGGAACAATTTTCATTCCACACATTGCTGCACTTGCTGGGTTCGTGCCATGAGCCGAGACCGGAATAATGCAGACATTTCTATGACTATCCCCTCGTGCCTACAGTATCCCAACAAATAACTTATTAGCAAGTAGATACATTTAATGACAAAACAACAGTGACGACTAGTAAAAGTAGAATGACTCACTCTATGGTAAGCACGAATAACCATAAGCCCTGCGTATTCTCCAGCAGCACCAGCATTTGGTTGCAATGACATGGAATCAAATCCAGTGATTGTACACAAGAGGTCACCCAAATTTTTGAACATTTCCTACAAAAAGATACGGGAAAACAGAGTGCTAACAGGGATGGTATTCCTCACAGAAATAGAGAAGCTAGCAGATACAAATATTTTGATCCAGAAATAATCATTACCTGATAACCCTGAGTTTGATCAAGTGGGGCAAATGGGTGGACGTCAGCGAAGCTGGGCCAGGTAACAGGCATCATCTCTACTGTAGCATTCAGTTTCATTGTGCAAGAACCAAGAGGAATCATGCTATGAACTAGTGAAAGGTCTTTTGCTTGCAGCCTATGGAGGTAGCGAAGCAGCTCATGTTCCGTGTGATATCTATGTGGAAGTGGAAAGAAATAATAAGAATGACTATTAAATAACTTCATGTGCAACAATATACTAGAAGCCAAAGGTTTGAAAGTTCATACGAATTGAAGATTTGGTGAGTCAAGTATGGGCTCTCTCTTACAAGCCCACTAGGGATTGCACTATGAACTTCGGGTGCCAAAGATTCAGCAGTGAAGTTTGCCTGCATTTTCCAAGTACCATAAGTTCGTTTACGAAAAAAAGGACAAGAAAAAGAAGATCCAGAAATCTCAATGTATTGAAAGAGATCTATTTAGCAAGGAATACTCACAGGCTTGCCAGAAGCAAACACTTTGAACAGCTTGTCTACATCCTCAAGCGTTGTAGTCTCATCAAACGACACAGTTATCTGAAACAGATACATAGAGATGTACTTAACTGGTATTGACCAACAAATATAATCATCATAGTAAAGTAAATTGAAACTCATGGATTAAGTACATACAGTGTTCGAGTCCAAAATCCTCAGATTCATCTCATTCTTAACAGCTTCATCGGCAATGGCCTGGGCATCAGCGCACGTAACCTTTACTGTGTCAAAGAAGGGAAGCTCTTCGACCTTCACGGTTCCGAGCTTCTTTAGCCCTAGTGCAAAAGTCCCAGCAAGACCATGAACCCTGTCTGCGATAGCCTTGAGGCCTTCAGGACCGTGGTACACGGCATACATTGCAGCCATATTTGCAAGCAGTGCCTAAAGAATTTGATAAGATAAACTGAATGAAAGAATAAGAAAAGAACACTATAGTTGAGGAATTCGGTAGATCAAATGAAACAAGTCAAACAACACAAACAAGAAATATGGAAATGAAGAAGATCCGCAAACGAGTCAGGCTGACAGAGAAAGAAATGACCCCTAAAAATTGAAATGAAGGTCAGACAACATTACATAAGTAGGCATTTCACATAGCATTTCTAATGAATCTAAGGTAGGAAAAAGTAAAAACCAAAAGCTTAGCGAAATATTTGTTCTTACTTTGGTCAAGGTCGTAAAAATCGCTAGTCGGTTCACGGGGACTAGGGATTAATTGCTTTGAGTTATATATATATATATATATATATATATATATATATATATATATATATATACAAAAATGCTCCAAAACCAGCTGGCTGGTTTTGTATTATAGAACCACCCCATGTTTTATGTATTTGATTGAAATTTAGTGGTTGAGATTAAAAGGTGTAGACCGCACCACCTTTTAAAGTCATTTAATCTTAATCATGCAATTCCAATCTAACGTGTATAACATAGGTTGGTTTCACAATACAAAACATATATGTGTGTGTGTAGTGGTTGAGATTAAAAGGTGTAGACCCCACCACCTTTTAAAGTCATTTAATCTTAATCATGCAATTCCAATCCAACGTGTATAACATAGGTTTGTTTCACAATACAAAACATGTGTGTGTGTGTGTGTGTAGGGAGCTCCGTCGTCCTATATAGTTGGATCGAGCAGGCGCGTGCGGGGGCCCCACGCGGGCCCTCTGATCCGATGGTGCAGGGGAGCGTTTGGCGAGGCTCCACCTCGCGGGGCTTTTGATCCGTGCCCTATATGTGCGCGTGTGTGTGTAGCAGGGTTTTTGATCCGCACCCTATGTGTGTGTGTGTGTGTGTGTGTGTGAATATATGCCATACATCATCAAAGTAAGTACCCAAAGTGACAAAGTCTTATACATAATCCAAAATTCACAAAGGAACTGGATTTGTCGGCGTTGAGGTAAGGTTTTTCTTTTTCTTTTGGCTGATGCTCATGGGTTTTAAGGGTTTGAATGGATTTGGTTTCCCTGTCGGGTCAGGTCGGGTCTGTACATGTGTTTTCTTTTCAAAAGTTTTTAAAATCCAACGCTAGTTGGCCGACTAGGCGTCCGACTTACCGATTTTTCGGCCGATTTCAGGGATTTCTGATTTTTTGGCTGATTTTTCCAAATCCTAGGGGCGGCCAGGGCCGACTAGCGACTAGGCGCCGACTAGTCAGGCCGACTAGGCCGATCTTTGCAACATTGACTTTGGTCGACATATATATATATCGACTTGTATCGGTTTTGGTCACGGTTTTAAACAAATATTTTTCTCATATATCGACCTGAATAGGACAGTTTCGGGCCTGCACTGAATGGTAATTGGTTAAGGTTGACATAAATTTTCTTCTGAAAGGAAAAACAAATTTCGGTACAGTTACATGTATCGTTACTAAGAACCATGGTAACCTATAAGTTAAGCAGTACATATGAAAAGTAAATCAAGCTAAAGGTACTGAGATTATATATATCGACCAAAGTCAATTCAGCTAACTAGCATAAACACAATTTGACATACTGGAGACTAAGAAACCCATGTCGTTGCTAATGAATGAATGCTCTCTCTCTCTATATATATATACCTGAGCAGTGCAGATGTTGCTGGTGGCCTTGTCCCTCCTGATATGCTGCTCCCTCGTCTGCATCGCCATCCGCAGCGCCGGCTTCCCGGTGGAGTCGACGCTGACCCCGATGATCCTTCCGGGCATCATCCTCTTGTACTCCTGCGACGTGGCCAGGAACGCCGCGTGCGGCCCCCCGTACCCCATCGGCACCCCGAACCTCTGCGCGGACCCCACCGCGATGTCCGCCCCCAGCTCCCCGGGCGGCTTGAGCGCCGTGAGCGCCAGAAGGTCCGTGGCCATGACGACCTTCACCCCGTGCGCGTGGGCGTCCCGGACGAACTCCGCGTAGTCCAGGACCTCCCCCGCGGTGCCGGGGTACTGGACGAGCACGCCGCAGACGTCGTTCCCGGAGTAGTCGAAGTCCCTGAGGTCCTTGGCGAGCACCTTGAGGTCGAAGCCGTCGGCCCTGGTCCTGCAGATGTCGATGGTCTGCGGGTGGCAGTTGGTGGCGACGAGGAAGGTCTTCTTCCTGCTCTTCTGGATGTTGTTGCACATGGCCATGGCCTCGGCGGCGGCGGTGCCCTCGTCGAGGAGGGAGGCGTTGGACATGGGGAGGGCGGTGAGGTCGGAGATCATGGTCTGGAAGTTGAGGAGGGACTCGAGGCGGCCCTGGGCGATCTCGGCCTGGTAGGGGGTGTACTGCGTGTACCAGCCGGGGTTCTCCATGAGGTTGCGGAGGATCACCGCGGGGACGAAGGTGTTGGAGTAGCCCATGCCGATGAAGGACCGGTAGAGCTTGTTCTTGGAGGCGAGCTGCTGCATGTGCGAGAGCATCTGGGACTCGGTGAGGCCCGAGTCGAAGATCGGGAGGGTCATGGAGTCCAGGCGGATGGACTTGGGGACGGTGGCGTCGATGAGGTGCTCGAGGGAGGGGAAGCCGAGGGACCCGGACATCTCGGACTGGTCGGAGGGGGCGGCGGAGTTGTGGCGGCGGGGGAAGGTGTCGGTCGGCCTGAGCGACTCCACGGACACGGACCGGGTCTGCTGGTGGCGGTGGCCGGCGAAGTGGAAGGTGGAGACGGGGGAGGCGGCGGAGGCGGAGGCGGTGGGTCTGGATTGGGAGATGAGTCGGCGGAGGATGGCGCGGCCGGCGAGCTTTCTGGCGCGGTCCATGGATCCGGATCGTGCTGCTACAACTCCGGTTGGGAATGTGGGGGTGGGTGTAAAAATGGATAAATATATAGTTGTAGGGAAGTGAGGAAGTGGAGCGGAAGTGGGTGGAAGTGGGGTCGATGGGTGACGTGGAAGGAGGAGGAGTATTTGTTTGGGTAGTAGGAGGAGGAGGAGGACATTATAGCGGATTGGATTGGGTTTGGACGGAGGAGAAGAGAGTGAATGTAAGGGGAAGGAGATGAGCGTGGGCTTGGGTTCACAAACGGCTTATCTCTATTCCTAGCCATCCGCGTGAATCTTTCTTGGGAGGGTGAGGATTTTGCATGACGATCTATTTTTTAAATAATATAAAATATTTTTAAAGTAAACTTATTTGTAAGATGGTAAATATTTATTGTATTGGAAGTTTGTAACTATTAGTAATGTTATGTCAGTAGATAGGTGTATAATTTATATATTTTATTTAGAATATTGTTATTAACACTCCTAAAATGTAACTCTTTATTTTCTATCATTCAAAATTTAAATCTACCAATGTATTAAGTGTGACATTAAGTTGTGTATGCATGGAGAGAAGAGTGCAAGATGACATTTTAGAAGTGTTAGTGGTAATCATCAGGCTACAATCTCACCTTTCTATGGTCGTAGACCAACTCTTTAGAAGAAATTCGAATCCACGCCTATATAGCCAAAAAAAAAAAAAACCTCTAGCCTAGTGGTTAAGAGAGATGCATGCGGCCCAAGCGGCCGGGAGTTCGAGTCTCAGTTTTATATTTATATATATATATATATATATATATATATATATATATATATATATATATATATATATATATATATATATATATATCTTAGTTGTAGTGACTAGCAAATAGAGACAGATCAATATTATCGGGAAGCGAATTATTCTTTTCAAATAATAATTTTATTTTGTAGCAACATGTAAACATTTTTCTTTTCCAAGTAATAAATTCTGCATAATTAAGATATATATACTCCGAGTGATTTATGGCTCAGTTTAGATTGCAGTTTGGGAGAGAAATGTTCAATTCGACTACTGAAACTCAAATAAGAACTAAAAATAGGCAAATTATAAGGGCACAGCCTTTTTTACTCGGGGCTAGCCAGGATTAGGGCTAGCCAGGTTGGGAGAAACTTTTACTAGGACTATCCAAATATTCCACTCAGGGGGCTGTCCAAAGCCCACAGCCCCCCAAACCCAAAAAACCACTCTCATTTCTAAATTTCACTCTCTCTCTTCACAAACCCTAGTTTTCTTCTTCTTCTTCTATCCATATTCTTCTTCTCCACCATTTCCATTCTAACATCTTCATCAAAACCCTAATTTTTTTCTCATCATCATCATCATCTTCTTCTCCACCATTTCCATCATCACCATATCCATAAAAACCTAGTTTCTTCTCTTTCCCAATTTCGATGGCACCCAAAAAATTAAATAAACCCTAAAATGTATGAAAATAAAGGTTAAATACTTCTTTCCTCACAAAGAATGCATGGAAATAAATCCTAAAATGCATATTTCACTCTATTATCAAGATTAAAATAAATCCTAACATGTTTTTTTCATTCGGAAATGTCGACTTTAGTACTGCCAGAAATTGTGGCAGTCCTGAAAGGAACTTGCTGTACAGCAAGTATCTTTCAGGACTGCCACAATTTCTGGCAGTCCTCAATATGTCTAGGACTGCCAGAAATTGTGGCAGTCCTGTTGTAGAGCATGTCCCTTTCAGGACGGCCACAATTCATGGCAGTTCTTATTACTTCTAGGACTGCCAGAAATTATGGCAGTCCTGTTATACATCGAGTTTATTTCTAGACTGCCACAATTTCTGGCAGTCCTCATTACTTCTAGGACTGCCAGAAATTGTGGCAGTCCTGTTGTACATCGAGTCTATTTCAAGACTGCCACAATTTCTGGCAGGCCATTGTGGCAGTCCTGATATGAATCCAATTATTCTACAACTAGGATTTCTTCCATAGTTTTCTTCTAAAACTAGGATTTCATGCATAATTCTTCTATTAATAAAGAAAAATTGGTTAATAGACTAATAGATTAATAGATTTGATAGATTTGATAACCCAAATTCTTCTACAACTAAGGTTTCATCCATAATGCCCAAACAAGAAGAAAATAAAATAAAATAGGGTTTGGAGAAACAGATCTGAGAAATTAGAAGAGAGCAAAAAATCAAAATAAACTAGGTTTGCAAAAATTGATGTTCTTGTTGTTTTTTTTTTCTTCTTCTTGTTCTTCTTCTTCTTTTCTTCTTGTGAGGAATGAAGAGAGAGAGGAAGAAAACAAAAATTATAACACTTATCTTTTATACCTACTACTTGGATAGCTCTGAGTAATTTTTTCAGTGGCAAACTTGTAAATAATGGAAAACAGTCACTTGGACAGCCCCGAGTAAAAAGAGCTGTGCCCTTATAATTTGCCTAAAAATAATAAGTGACACGTCAATTTAACTAATGATGAAAGTATACATATTTTATTTTTTTAGTTCCTGGAAAGAAAAGAAAATTTAAGAGATCAGATGTACGTACTCCAAAGGTTGTTAATGGCCGAATTTTAAAAATTAAGAACTAATGAGTTCCTCTAGGAATTTTGATGAATGTCTACTAGGTCCAACTCAACTATTATTGGTCTAATATGATAATGATTCATTCTAGGATATGAGCCAATCCTGCTCATAAACCAGACAGTGGTCTAAAGTGTATAATGTAATGGAAAACTGGTAAATGAATTCAGTTGCATCAGAAACAAATATTACGACTCAACACGTCAACAGATACCACCTCACATCAAATGAACAAAGTTAAATGACATTATAGTCTGTTGACTTGATCTATAGCTTAGTTGTGGGAATAAAGCTTCAGATGATGTAGTAAAATCTCCACTTTCTTGAACTGCAGACATTGGAACATTGTTGGGGAAAGACCATCAATTACAAGTCCACAGTCCATCTCTACTTCATCACTTCAACAATTGACATACAATTATACATGCCTAAAGTTTGAAAAAGGATGCCAATCTTTGTATTCCAGACAACAGTTGGAATGAAACAGTAGATATTAGCAACCATTTTACACCACTAGGAGAGCGAGCTTGTTCCTAACATAAAACTTTTGCACCGACATAATTTAGAGAGAACTTCCAAGTACACTAATGATATTTGCTGATTCTCCACTTTCATTTAAACAGTGCAATATTATTCCAGAAATTCCTTAGCTGCTCAAGACACCAACAAAAGGCAAGAGTATTGTTTCATATGTAAATCATCTAGGAACCTCCCCATGCATCACCCTCCAAGGACCCCAATAGAACTTGGGTTGCATGAGCGGCACTGCTGCCCCTGGATGTTCTTCCCAGTACTTCTCCTGTTACTCGACAGAAAGAAAAGACAATTCAGGCCTTTCATCATGTTAATATATCAAGCTTATGAAATGGAAGTGTACTTTTAATTTTCCACAAACATCTACTCAATGTTGGATTGCTTCAGAAAAATTGATGAAACTTAATTCCAGAAGAAGAAAAAAAAAGGAATTTGGTCATGAAGTTGGACTTGACCAACTCCAATCTCAAGAACAATTGTCGGGTAATTAACAATCCGAAGACAGTCGTTTATTTTTAAAAGGTGCTTCATAGTTCATAATTCATATGCAGTAAGAAAAATGAAATTGTTGATACGGCAAGATATTTTTCCTACATAAACAAGAATCAAAATTAAGTCTCAACTCTACAAGGTCTTCTCCAGGAATTAAATACATCTTGGTGGTGGATTTTGGAAACCAAAGGTTCTCAATGAAAAAAATTCTTATCAGATTTTGGAGTTGCGCTTCATTTTGTACCACACGTCAAAATCCCTCAACAGCAGTACATTTATTCATCTATACATGATTTAGTGTTATAGTTATATACCGACCAACTTTTATATCAAAGCAAAACTTGTAAGCTGGAATCACAAAAGAGAGCCTACTTGACATTGGAACATAAGCCCAAGGATCAGAATAGGCAGTCTGGAATACCAAACAGTACATGCATGTTCGACATTCACTTCGACAAAGAATGTTAGAGAAGAGGATAGTCCACCTCAACTTCTAATGGAAACAAGTCCTCTCAATCCAAAAACAAATTAATGAAGCCTGATTTTTCATTTTGCAACATCCTACCTATCTATTTGTCTAAAAGTGATATAACGCCCAAAAAGTACAAATTTTCCATCTTCCTCAATATCCCGTCACCCGTATAAAGAAAAGGGGCAATCCCAAAGCCACGAGGGTCTCACCAATGCAGGATTCATGGAACGTTCAGATTTATGTCGACTTAGTACCATTTTTATCGAGAGGCTATTTTCCTGGCCCAAACCCTATCCTCTAACAGCAAGCCCTACCATCATGCCAGCCAACGCCCCCAATTAAATTAATATCCTCACTCATTTGATCTGTATAGTTGATATAAGGCATGACGCAATATAATGTGAAACAATGATTCTACTGCCTTCCACCATTAGGAACAAACTAGTCTACCATGATTTATGAATACATATAGATGGCTCTCCTTGGAAACATGTTGAACACCTCTCACACATGTTTGCAATTTTACTGCACAGTTATCATTTCAAGATACTTAATTCTCCTGACAATGAAAACACTTCAGGACACTTCTTTCATACGCCATGGCATTTGAGGTGTGTTCCATCATTTTTCAAATGAAATACTATAATTTAATAAATAGATACATCAAAATAATGATTTAACATTAAAGTGTAGTAAATGGTGTCATGTTGCAACTTGCATGAGATGAATACTATTTGTATGCGGTTTTATAAGAAATAAAGAGCTAAGACATATTCCCATATAAAGTACCAAAGCACCAAATTTTAATGATAATCAAATTTCACAAATTGTTGAACCCCAAAAGTTCAGGATAAGGGCTTTGTTCTTGTTTTGAATTTCACAAACTCAAACAGTATTCCCTATAAATGGTGGATCTACACATCCAAGACTTTTCCCATGATAACATTATCAGCTATAGACTCATAGAGCATAAGGACACCCCATAAAAGATAGACCTACCATTCGGCTATCCAATTTAAGCTTGTGCAACCAAGGAGTATCAAGAAATATAGAAAAATTATGTTTTTGACTTTCCATTGACATGTCTAATTCATACAAAGAAGGTTCCCATGTGTCTTCTAGCCATGCCCATGTTAGGTTGTTCATTCAAGGGCCCTTCATTGGTGTCATAATGTCATTAGGCCGTAACAAAACACCCCTCTAACGAGCCAAAGTTTAAGATTGACCAGTTAGGTTTAAAGAGGGTTTATTGATTTTCGAATAAACTTGTAAGGGACTGTATGAAACTTAGCCAAACCTAAAAGTGTCTAACTGAAAACAAGTCTTGCAGCTCTTGCTAATTGCAGCATAAAGTTTTAGATAGGCATGCAGATAATCCTCAATCATGTTTGTTTTTCCATAACATTTCGAAGAAATGAGCCAAAAGAATGTTCTATTCTCTGTTTAGGCTCATGCTCTGTATTACCAATAGGATCAATTATAACAAGTCACACACTCATATTCCGGAAATACCTACGACAATGCGTATGTGTGAGAGTAATAACTCAATTCCTCCTCTAACCTTCACTTAATCATAGATTCATAGCCTCGAAAGGATAAAATTGAACAATCGAAGTTTCACTGCAGAAAGGGATAGGACAAAATTATAGCCTTTTAGAACTATTAATATGCACCTTTGAGTCAGAAAGCAATGTTACTTCAACACTTTACACAGGTGCCATGTGTCTTGTGCTGTGAACAACAACCTCATACACTCACACACACTGTTTCACATAGGAGGCTGAGCTGTATGTTCTGGGTGGCCCAATCGATTTGGATACTATGCCTGGATCTTGGTTGTTATAAGGAGGTGCCTCCTTTGTTTTATTTTAGTAATGGTTTCCGTAAGGTGTAGTTTTTGCAAGAACAAGGAGGTTGGAGTTCCATGTTTACTAATTCAGTATCACTTGAGCTTTGAGATGTTGCGAATCATAATCTCAACAAAACTGGTAAGGTAGTTTGCTGCCTTCTATCAGGAAATTTGAACTATTGACTTAGGTTAAACAGTTGTTCGTGTCCTCAAGAAAAAAAAAAATCCTACCTTGGATTCACTTGCTTTGGTTCACTCAATTATTTGAGAATGTTTCGAAAAATAAATAATATTACATTACAAGAAAAGGATTATACATACTTGCAAAGATCTTTGCAATATGCCGGTAGGGGTGAGCATATAACGGTTGAAAACCGAAAACCGAACTGAAATATGACAAACGGTTCGATTTTCGGTTATCGGTTCGGTTTACGGTTTAAAATTTTGAAAATTTGAAATAACGGTTCGGTTTTCGGTTCTTAATCCGAAAAACCGAACCGAACCGAAAACCGATTTAGATTTAGTAATTTATCAAACTACCCACAATATACATATACTAATGTTTATTAATCCCTAACTGAGCGCACTCTCTTCTCCTACTCTATGTCGGTGCTTTTTTGAGCACTCTCTCTATCTACCCTCAATCTATATATACTTATATCTTTCACTCTATGTAATATAACAATTCATAAATACAATAATGTCATATATTTTTAAATTTTTTTTATTTAAATATGCTCATTTTGCTAAAAACTTGAAGGCCATGCACATTGGTCCATGAAACCGAACCGACCGAAAACCGAACCGAATTAATTCGGTTCGGTTTTGTTCGGTTTTTATAAAAACGGTTCGATTTTCGGTTTTGAGAAATACGGTTTACGGTTATTTCGGTTTTCACATATTCGGTTCGGTTTGAACCGAACCGAACCGATGCTCACCCCTATATGCCGGGGGTATTTAATATTGACTAATTGCAGTTCAAATGAAATTGCCAACAGTATATAATCAAATACCATTACCTAAGTAACCTAACAATATGCTAAGTCATGGACGATGTAATAACTGATACAACATGCCACGACAAGGTGAGATCATTTGCCAAAATCTTGTGATATCAATGTTAGTCGGAAAGGAGATATGGCTCACAAATGCAAACCCCCAAATCAATAGAGCAGTTCAAATTCACCAATATACCATGGTATTAGTCAATTTTTCTGACATCCCTCGTGTAGTCAAAAAGATTAATTCTCTCTCCTCACCTCATATTATAGGTCTCTTTTGCTATCTTTTTCTATGGAAATTGTTTTAAAGAACATGGGAACGCAGATAAATATATAGTTAACTTCACTAAGATTATCTATCATCAACTCATGGAATTTGTTCATTTGTAGTTCTTCCAGGATATATTATGTACCAAATGCATTCAATGGTAGACTGTAAATCAGTAAGATACTGCAAAACGTAAAGCTTAATCATCTCAAAAATCATTTTACTGCTAGTCTCATAAAACAAAACCATTTAGTGCAAATTTCAGGATAAGAACTAGTATTTGTAGGAGAGATTGTAACTCATCGCTCACATACCTTGTAAAGTTGCTCGGTTATTGCAGATCCGACAACGCCAGTGTAGAATGCAGCGATGTAGATGGAAATAAGAGGTTTGAAAGACTTAGGGCGCCTATAAGCCTCGATCATGTCCCAAAGGTAAGTTTTTTCCCACTTATAGTACAGGTGATCTGCATACATTCTCCATAACCTGCTCGTCATCTCTACCGCACAAACCACACAGCTGAGCCTGAAAAAGACCACTCATCATGAAACCACTAGAAAGAACCTTTACAGAGAGCATATTTTGTTTTATGTTATTGCGAGTGTAGACAGCATTAGGAAAGAAGAATGAGATTCCATGATTGTGACCTGTGAAGGATATTAGAAAGAAGAAAATTTCATTTAGGCTGTGTTTGATTGGGCTTCTACTCCACGGAAAATATTTCCATCACAAAATTTCCACCAATTGTAGTGTTTAATAGCTTATATTTTCCATGGAACTATATTCCAAAAAAAACTATCATTTTCTTCTAAAATGGCAGAAAATGAAACTGGCCCAACCCCTAGGAAAATATCATTTTCCATGGAAAATAACTATTTTTCGTGGAAAATAATGACAATCAAACACCCTATTTATGTTTTCCATAAGAAAAATTCAAATTTCCATGAAATATTTTTCCTAGTAAAATAATTTTGTGGAATTAATTTATTTTCCACATATTTTCCACCTTGCAATCAAACGCACCCTTAGCAGAATATCTGTACACTAGGTTGTTACCTACGAATCAAAACAAAAATTAGGGCACAAACATTCCTAAATGCACTAGGACACCCCAAAATCTTTCCCATGCCCGTATCGTGTCTTGTTGATCATAGGCACTCCGAAATTGACCAGACCATGCCTAGGAAGCACAAGCACGGACGCACCACAAATCGGTGCCGTATCTGTGTCGTGTCGGGCACTTACCGGACACATGCACTTCAAAATACACTAACTAACACACCAAGAAGCAGGTGCCACGTCCGTGAAATTGTGTCTGAACAGTGTTATGCCCCGCGTAGGGCAGTCCAATACTGTTAAATGCCGACAACCAGATTTCTTAGATACTCGTTGGTCGAAATCACTATTTCGACCAATACGACCGATTTTTAATATTCCAAAACCAACCTAAAAATAGCCTAAAGTTTTTCCTTACTTGGTACTCACTGTTTCTCATTCTTAAAGTAATTTATTAGCTCATAATTCTAAATTCTAAATTATGATACCAAATATGGTTCAATACTTCAATACCACCGGTATGGTCCCGTATTGTGCCCAAGACCAAACCTATGGTTACCTAAACAACCAAGATTCAACTATTTATTGCACAGTCTCGTATTGGTCTTAAGGACATCCGTCTATGCCCCATGATCAATTTTGGATAGCCAAGTCCTTATTTCTAAATTGCCAACTACTAGTGTCTTATGAATTTTCTACACTTGACTAGGCTAGTTTTATCCCAACCATACACAAGCTTATATTGTATACCTATGAGCACATGTATATAAATACCAAGCATCATGTCTATTGCAAACTACTTATTACACCATATTCGTTTAAGACCCACGTTTGCAACTAGTTGAAATATACACTTATACATAGTCCAAACTTTTACATAAATAAAAATGTCTAATTAGAGAACTAGTAAAATCTATTTGTGTCATGGTACCATAGGTATCATGACAAGTACCTATTGGTTCCAACATGATTACAGTCCTAAATATATACCGACATATGTGTTTTAATTCATGGTTATATATATATATATATATATATATATATATATATATATATATATATATTGGCTTCCATAAGTAATTAAACCCTTATGCATTCAACCATTAGCAAATCATATAAGAAAATATCAATCATTTCACAATTACAAATATGATTGTGTCGAGATGTCAAACCGTATCCTACTACTTGTGTCCGTACAATACAACTACACACATGAGTATCAATATTTCATTTCTTAAATTCAGAAATTAAATCCCTAATTATTTATATATATATATATATACAAAATTCTAGATCTAAAAACTTGAAATGAAATTTGGAAGAGGAAGTGAGGGCTTGCCTTGCTTTGCTTTCCAATTAGAAATCAGTTCTTGATTCCCTAAATTTCTTCCCAATTTATCACCTAAAAATCAACCATATAGATTTTAACCTAGGGTTTAGAATTGGAAGAAAGTTGGAGAAGAAGAGGGAGTTATACCTAGATTACGAAGAAGAAGGAGATGGTGGAGGTGATGATGATGATGGGGAAGGTTGTGGTGGTGGTGGCGAGCGGCCACGAGAGGAACACACCGACGGTCAGGGGGCCGCTGTCGCCGGCGGACGCGTATGCGCACGTGGGGGCGACGGGTCCGGGGGGTTGTGTGCGGGTGAGTGAGGGATGGAGAGAGAAAGTGAAGAGAAGAGAGGAATAGAGAGGAGATGGGGACCGAGAGAGTTCGGGAGAGGGAGAGGGAGAGGCGGTGGAGAGAATGGGGATGCTGCTGCTGCTCTCTCTTGTTATATAATATTTTTTTTTCTTTTTTTTTTCAAAATTATCACCAACATCATCATTATCAAAATGAGTGAAAAGTCTAATTTACCCCTCTACTCCATGCATGGCAACATGTGTGAGGTGGCTTGGAAAATTTTACAATTGTATGATTTGTACAAGGATATAAGTGAAAAGGAAGATTTCCTTTTAAATGATTTCATAATTATAATAGAAAACCCCTATTTCTAACTTCAATTTAACAATTAAATGAAAATAAAAATAGACTAAATTATAAAAAATATTATTTATGGAAAAACAGCTATGATGAACAATAGGTTGCTAGAAATTCTTATTCTAAAACAACAAGGGATGTTAAAATTCACAGTTGAATATCGCCAATCTAGTCCAAATATAAAAACCCTAAAATATGCTGAGATGCAGCATCTAAACAAATTGAGCATTTAGAACAGTTTCATATATTTCCAGTAAACCATAATAAATTACAGAAATTAAAAAAAAACATTTCTTTTTTCGGAGAAGAATAGGTCGAGAGGAGGTTTTTAGAAGGAAAAAAAAAAATGCTTGCAGACGGTTTGGTTGGGGTTTAGAGTTGTCTGGGAAGCACAAAAGCAGTGAGACAGATGCCACATATTCGAATCCAACACGAATTTTCAATGATCCGGTTCATACTCGACGTGAATCGTACCGTGGAAATTGGCGGATTCGTGGCGGACACCGCAAGATACGTCAAAATTGAAAATAATAAGAAAAATAATTAACCAACCTGGCTCCCAAAAGTTCGTCGGCCACCGTTAACTCACCTATAGTCGCCCTCTCTGGGGTGGGGTGAGGAAGGGTGGGTTTTGGAACGTACTAGAACACTGGATTTCTTTCAGGGTTATTTAGTAATAGGGTATCACATAATAGTTGATATTAGGGTTTGGATTTTCAAATTGTCCAACATTAGTATTTGGGTTTCCAAATCAATGTTCAAGTAGTCAAGTGAACAGTTATTTAGAAACCCAAACACTAACGCTAGACAATTTGGAGACCATTACTAAATATGCCTTTCTTTTATTATTGGTTTTGTTTTATGATTAGGTACCGCAAATCGTAATAATTATGAAGAAGTCCCCAAAATTGCAAACAAAACATAAAAGAATATTCCGTAAATTTAGCAAAAAAAATATTATTTGGAGAAATTTGGTACTGCTCTCTCCATTTCATGGTCACATGGGACCACTCCCCAACTTTTAGTTTCTTTCCATATTTATAAATACAACCACATAATTTTCCATTTTGTATATATAATATCTACAACCATATTAAGCCATTAGTAAAAGATTAAAGTCTTCACAAGGGACAAAAAATACTTGTATCCAGTTTCCTTTTGGAAGTAAAAAATTAATTCACCTATAAAAATACAAAAGACTTCTCTTTATTTACATCTCCCTGCATAAGAAAATAGTACACTTTCCAAAACAATTCAAAAGTTCTCCAAAATTATAACCTGACCATCTTCATTTCTCTCCAAATTTTGCTTACATGTGTATAAATTACCAAAAAAAAATGTTTCAAGTGATGTAATTTACTTATTATGGAAGTCCTCCATCTCGTGGACCTACAGATATCATATATTAGGCTTATATATCACTAGTTATTAAGTAGGTTTGATAGTGAAAAATAAAATTTACAACAAATATAAATAAATATAATTTGCGTTAGTATAAAATTAAGTTAAAAGAAACTAAATATCTTAGACAATTATATCAATCTAACATTTATGAAAAAATAGTAATAAAAAATAAGAATATATATATATATATATATATATATATATATATATATATATATATATATATATATAAGATCTATTAAAGTATTTTATTTAATATAAAATAGAAATAGTACATGTTTATGATTATTAATCTAAGTAGAGCCAATAATTAATATATACACACACACAATGAAATCATGAATACTTCAAAAACTAATTCAAACACATTTTTATAAAATACATAAATATAAAATATTGAATTTTATGGGTGTTATAGATGAACAATTAAACATCAAGTTAATTGTGTAATTGTGTAAAATATAGAATTTTATGTTTATGTCTATCTTATCTACCTTTTTATGCCATTGACCTTATGTTGAATGCCTTATAAGTTGTCCCTATAGACTGTCCATGTCTAGTTATCGTATAAGGGCATTTTGCTACTGCAGCCTCTATAGTATAGACTGGCGAACATATCTGTAGTGCCTCAGCACCTTCTGCATCTTTAGAACACACCTGTGAAGCACCTGATATGGCTCTGCCTATCACACGTGATATATTTCCTTTTTAAGGCAGAGCACTTCATAAAGTACCGTAAATCATAAGTGCTACTCTGTATTTTTCACCGTTCTAAACTTTTAAAGAAAATAAAATGACAGATCTCTAAGATTTTCAGGCGCATATAGGCCTCGTTTGGTTCGCGAAATCATAGAATTGGGATAGAACCTTTATAGTTTAAAGTATCGGCCGATACTAATCCGATACGGTTTGGCATATCCCGATCCGATACCGACCGATACCCGATACTGACCGTTACCGATATTGGGGGTCTCTTTTTCGATCATTTTGACAAAGATAATTGAACGAAAAAGACAAATCAACAAGGGTTTGAAGCATAATAAGGTTGTAAAAGCATATTAAAAAAATGATCTATTGCATGTAAACCAATTGGTAAGGGTGACTACAAGTTCATTTAATTTCAAAACTACTAAGAAATAACATTGAAAATACTTAAAGTTATGCCTAAATGTATAAAATATATTTTTTTAATGTTAATAATTCATTAATAATTCTTTGTTTTCCGATACCAAAAAATCCGATACTTCGATCCGAAACCGCCGATACTATTGATATCGCCGATACCGATACCCATAGGAATGGTCCGATACCAATACTGCGAACCTTTAAGTATTCACTTTTCCTTCAAATTTTCTTGACATTTCCAAACACCAGAAAGAAAATTCGATGGAAATTATAATTTTCCAAAGGAAAGAAAACACCAAGGAATTGATTTTCTTTCCTTTCGTATCCTTTCCACGAACTATAGGCCATAACGTCTTTGTTGTTGGGAATTTGAGGCGCTTGAAAAAAGAGATGGGACATCTTGCAATTTAACCCTCAATGCAGTCAAATATCCTGTTATTTGTTTTCTCTTTATATGTTACCTGCTAGGTGAATGACAATTGACAAAATTACACGATTATAGTGGTCGAAGTAAGATCGAAGCGTACTATTTATTTTCAAACCATCGACCAAGATTATAAATAAGTGTTGACCTTTTATTTTAATCAGCTCCTTTTGTGCTTAGAATCATTGCATCCATTTCCTTCGTTCTCACTACTTCTAATGTGTTAGATTAGACCCATCAAAGATTCAAAGTTGATGATATTATCAGAGTTTAAAATTAAAAGTTATAGCCTCCATCCATCTTTTAGACTTACTACAACTATACCATTTTCTGTAGGGAAGTTGAATGAACAATATTCTGGTGCATTTATTGAAAAAAGTGTTCTCATTTTCCAAATCACAACATAATAGAGATAAATATATTATTTTACTTGGAGCCAATCTACATGTTAAAGAGCATCCAATATACAGTTCTAGAAGTGAATCCAGCAAAAGGTGAACACATTTTTCAGTTGTTAGAAGTTATGGTGTTATTTGTGTAGCCCCCAAATTTTTTTTCATTTTTTTTCCCTTGTCAAACTCCAACTAGTTTAGCATTAAACATTCTTCTGCCTAAAGATTGAATAGTGCTTGATATAAGCAGTAAGAGAATCTCTCGATTTTTCGGAATATATTCCCGTTCCAAATGTTGAAACTATCAAACTAGCATATACCTCCAATATTTTTTTTAACTAGCAAATGCCACCATTTTTTAGTATGGAATAGTAAAATAAAAATAAAAATAAAATAAAGATATATCCCCACTTTTTTTATTAAAAAAAAAAAATTCTTCTGTTTTACATATAGGAGTGGGAGTATTTGTTATATATATATATATATATATATATATATATATATATATATATATATAGAGTGGGGTACATGCTAGTTTCAACATTTGGAACGGAGGTATTTGCAAAATTATCCCACGATTTTTATTCATAAGCTTCTATTTAATTAGGGTTAATTTACAGCAACAACAAAAATTAAAATCAAGAATTAACAACAAATTGAAGAAGAAAAAATCCCAAATAAAAGAAGAGGTTTGGCATGTACCAAAGAACTGATATGGGAGAGGAGATGGCTGAGCCGCGGAGGCGCGAGGCCGGAGGCGATTTCGATATGGCGGAGAGGTGGAGAGACGAAGGCTTGTTGTTAGAACTGGGATTAGGGCTTCAGAGCAGAAGTCACTAGTCAGTATGGTGATGGGCCTAGGAACTGGGCCTGGGGGGTGTTCTCATTTTCCAGTGGGGGCCCAGTTTGGATCTGAGGTTCTGGATCCGAGAAACGAATATATTTGTGAGAGATGAAGGAACTCAATGGAGGGCTCTTGAGACCCGGTGAGAGAGCGGCGCGCCGGAGCGAAGTCGGGAGGACTTTCGAGACTCGGTGAGCGGAGCCTGAGCGAAATCGGAAGAGAGAGTTGAGTGTGAGACTCGAAGACGGGGTGAAGTCAGGAGAGAGGGAGCGGAGCGCCGGATCCGGAGGACTTTTCTGAAGAGATTCCAGACGGAGGTGGAAGGAAATGAAAGAGGAGAGAGAGTATAAGATTAGGTTTTGCTTTTTGATATATTTTGTAAGAGCATCATTAGTAGTTGGGACTCTCCAACGCAATTTGGAGCCCAAAATTTAAAAAAAAAAAAAAGTAAATGTAGAATGGGTTGGGTTTGTATGAGAATAGTAGAAAATGATAAAGTGAGCGCCGGTCCCAAAAATTGTGTGGTCAAAAATTAATGTAGGAAAAAAATATATAAAGTTTAGAATCTAGAAAGTTGGGCTCCAAATTGGAACTTACTATTCTACAAAAACGAGTTTCTACAATCTAGAATCTAGAAATTGGGAGGCCCAACCCTTAGCACCCATGGATGGGTTGGGACCGAAATTGTAGAAATTGAGACTAGGGATGAGACTTATTATTCTACAAAATGAGCTCCTACATTCTAAATCTAGAATCTAGAAAATGGGATGGGCCTTACTAATGATGCTCTAAGAGCATCATTAGTAAGGTCCAACCAAATTTCTAGATTCTAGATTTAGAATATAGGAGCTTATTTTGTAGAATAGTAAGACACATCTTATGTTTTAATTTCTAGATTTTCATGCCGAACCCATTCACATGAGCTATAGGTTGGACCTGAGAATTTCTAAATTCAGAATGTAGGAAATCATTTTGTAGGATAGTAAGTCCCAATTTGGAGCCCAATTCTAGATTACTTTATTTTTTTCCCACTTTCATTTTTGACCACACAATATTTGGGACCAAAGCTCATTTTATCATTTTCTACTATTCTCATACAAACCCAAACTCATTCTACATTTACTTCTTTTTCAAAATGTTGGGCCTCAAGATGAAATTTTGAGCACCATCTACTAATGATGCTCTAAGGGATACAAATGTAATTACATAGTTCTATTCAGTTTTCGGTTCGGGTCGGAAACCGAATAACCGATTTTCTTATTATCCAGAACCGAACTCCGACCCGCTTGCTTCGAAACCAACCCAAATTGTTATTTCGGGTCGGTTTCGGGTCAAAAACCGAGATTTGCACACCCCTACGTCAAAGTAACTAGTGTGGGTAAGAGGAAATGTTTGATCACAAGTCCGCAGAGACATTCGTGCAGGTCGTTACTTATGAGACAAGGAATTTTGCTACCTTAAAACAGTTAACAGTTACTGTCGCCGTTTACTGGGACTTCCATTCAGGGGCTGTTTGGTTGGGAGGGAGTGAGTGGAAAGTGTGGGTTTTTGACGAGAGATGCAGCAACTCCCTCGTCACTTTCACAGTTCCAGCGTTTGGTTGCAAGAAGAAATAGAGGGGGAACTGGGGAATCTCTGGCCCCCTACAGTGTCTTGTCTCCTCAGCCCAGTTACTTTCCACCTACTCCCAAAATTGGGAGTAACTCTGGTGGAGCTGTGGGTTTCTTCCCACTTCGCCGAGCAGTTGCTGGAGAAAAGTTGTGTTCTCGTGCGGTCACCCCCTTCCTCCCCTTCCTCCCGCGTTCGACCGGTTTTTGAGGTAAAAAATTCTTCCTTGGTAAGAAAAATTTGGGGATTTTTTCCCGAGATGTATATTTTCCAGATCTACATTTTCCAGATCTATCTTTCAAGTATTTGGATGTTCGTCCCCGATGTTGCAGATCTACATATTTTGGATGTTCGTCCGAGATCTATATTCTCCAGATCTAGATTTCCCAGATGTAAATTTTTGGACGTTCGTCCCAGATCTATATTTTCCAGATCTAGAAAGAAAGATCTAAATTTATAGGGAATTTTTTTTCGTCCCAGATCTATATGTTCCAGATCTATATTTCTCGCTTGCTATAATTCTCTGAGCCTATAGGTTTTTCTCGCTTGCTCTGAGCCTATAGGATTTTCCAGGAAAGCTGTACAAAACTTGGTTCCAGGAAATTTTTCAAATAAATTTATTGATCTGCTTCATGTAATTCCAAGGAAACATGTGCTTCATGTACGAAACTTGGTTCCAGCCCTTTTTAATGTTATGTTGTTCATCTGTTTGTTCAACTGCACAGAAGTATGTTCTCTATGTTGCAGATTCAGATGCAGATTCAGTTTGTTCATCAGTTTGTTCTTCATCTGTTTCTTCATCAGTTTGGTGTTCATCTGTTTGTTCATCACAACAAGGTTCTAGCCTCACAACGGGATTTATTCTTCATCTGTTTGTTCATCAGTTTCTTGTCAAACCCGTTTGTTCATCCTGGACAACGGGATTGGCTGGGAAAATTTATACTTGGGTTGTTGTACATCAGTTTGTTATCAAAATATATACTTGGATTGTCAAACCCGTTTGTACATCTGTTTCTCCAGATCTGTTTGTTCATCAGTTTGTTATCAAAATATATACTTGGGTTGTTGAACATAACTTGGTTGATGTACAAAATTTTCTTCCATATATGCAATATATTATTTGCTTGTGAACCGGTTTTCTCTCTGTCGAACCTTCATTTTCCAGTTGGGAAAATATTGTTGGTAACCATACCACAATTCAAAATGGTGATTATATCACTTGCAATGTGTTACCAAACACAGGAAGTCTACGTCCAAGTTCCCAAAGCCACTTTCTAGTGGTCATCCAAACACCACATGATGAAACTGATTACTTGCGGGGGGACAAAACACTACGTATCCAAACGCATTTTGGAAAGAGGAAAGAGAGAAAAGTGCACTGCATTACATCCTCATGAAACTGCCACTTTCACACTTCCATGCACCTACATCGAACCAAACAGCCCCTCAAAGCTTATCACACTTCTCGTTTGAATGGATGCTCTTATATCACTCCAGAATTACCTCCCTGCCGGAGCTGTCGTATCGGTAGCTCTCAGCCTCATCGCGTTGCCGACCATGGGGAAGGTTCTCGTCGATCACAGGCGATCATTGGCTAATCATGTTTCCAGTACACAATTCATCCCTCCCTCCATCTATTTATATGTGCTTAATTAATTAATATATATTTTCGAAGAAGGTAGGTCGGTCAAAGGCCTACGTATACGGTCTGAAGGTCCACGAACTCGACACAGAAAGTCATAATCCGGTCCGAAGATCCTGCACCTCCTGCCAGAGGAGGGGGGAGGGGGTCGGTCAGCGGAGGGAGGAGGAGGACGGGTCGAGTGTGGCCGACTAGCGGAGGGGGGAGGGGGCCTGGCCAGCGGAGAGAGTAGGGCGTTGGGGGGGGTCGAGGGGGGCCAGCCAACATAGGGAGGAGGGGGGACGGGTCGAGTGGGGCCAACCAACGGAGGGAAGGGGGGTTCGAGGGGGCCGGCCACCAGAGGAAGGAGGGGGGGGGGGGCGGCCAACGGAGGGAGGAGGGGGGCGGGTTGAGGGAGGGCGGCCAACGGAGGGAGGTAGGGCGGTTCGAGGGGGCTGTCCTGAAGAGGGAGTGTAGTGCCCCATCCCGCAAAGTCAATCGGAGGAATCGAAACGCCGACGGCGTTCGGTCTTAGCCTTGCAACGGCTTGCTCGGAGACATCGCTCAGGTGGGGTAGTTTCGGTGAACTCTCCTCATCTTTGCCTTCACATAATAAATCGTGTTTTCAACTTGCACAAGTTAGGCTTGATAAATAAAAGCTATGCATCCACATAGCTAAGGGAATAATCTCGACGGGTCAAAATGAGTTAGAACATGGAAAACGTCCCACGGTCGGCTTAGAGTTGGTGCACGGCGTGCTTTGAAAATGACACTCGGTCCTTCGTCCCGTGGCTTGGGAGAAGGAAAGTTGGTCTTCGGTGCAAAAGTTGAGAGTTAGCCTAAGTCATAGGCATAGTCCGCACAAATGCTTGCTAAAGCATGCACGGTCCTGTCCCGCAAGGCTTGGCGTAGCCTTTGCTCGTCCCTTGGGTTAAGTTGTAGGCTTGAGTGAGTTAGACAAAAGTTATGCCGGTCGACCTAAGTTATTCTACGTGCTGTCCCGCTCATTCTGCGGTTGTCAAGATAAATAGTCCCACGACCCCAAGGCCCGTCATATGAAGTATGACTTGGGCGACAGCGTTGCATAGAACACGAGTCGGTTTAGAGGCACGAGCCCCGGTTGGTTCAGTGGAAAGTTAGCCACGGTCGGTCGATACTTATGGAAACACGTTATGTTCAAGTTAAGTTAGAAGGCTATGCAGTAGCCGTTCCCTGTGTTCAAAGAATGCTATGTCTAAGCGATGGTTAGTCGCCGAGAGGAAATATGTCGGGACTGTGGTTCAGTCGCCGAGGCAACCCTGGTTAGGGGCTCTGCAAAGAAAGTACAAAAAAAGTGGAAAGAGTAAAACAACCAAGTAAATGAATTGATCACATAACAAGCCCCAACGGTATCCTAAAATACACCATGTAAACCCTTATGAACTTGGACAACTTGTCGACAAGGAGTGGTTTCTTCGAGCGGAATTCCGGGGCCACGGGACCGTCTCGGCCTAGGAAGAAACTGGTTGTAGCCGAGCTGGGTAATAGGCAATGCTGGTAAGGCGATCGGTAAGGCGGGGACTTTCATCGGGGCTCGCTACCTGCGTTGAAAGGGTCCCGTACTGCCAGGCTACGTCCAAGGCGGCTGGTTAGGCCAATCCCATAACAAACACTTAATATAAATTATTAACAACTGACATGGTAAGTTTTATGTCCAATATGGTTGGATAGGCCAGTGACCATTCATATAGATGTGTCGGCACGGGCGGCAATCCGCGTAGGCGCCTTTGGATTGAGTTGAATATGTATGAGTTAAAAAGACACAATGTCTGAGCCTAAGATTTGGCTATAGCGAAGGCGACGTGCTTCGGCACGAGATGTGGCGTCGACTGTTAAGTTGCGAGTTAAGTCAAAAAGGGCCGTAGGGCTAGTTGTGTGAAGTTACGTTGAGTTATTGGGCACGGCCTCGAAATATGAGGCACAGCCGCGTTGTCACAACACAAGTGTAGGCGAGACTAAGCGAGGAGGCACTGCCTCGGTAATATTGAAGCACGAATCGAGTATGGCACGACCGAGTCGTTACGTCCCAAAGTTTGGCTAGAAAGACAGGTATAAGTCGGTGCGTCGACAATGCAAGCACGAGAAAGGTCTAGAGGCAAGGAAATGGAGTCCTTCGTGTAGTTGCGTCTCTGATTTTGGCCGTAAGGCGGACACGACTTGATAGGTTAACGTTGTTGGCACAAAGAGTAATCTAGAGACAAAGTATAAGTTAACGTTGACATTGCAAGCAAGGGATGGTTCTGATACACAAGTTGCGCTAAGGCGCCGGTCCTAAAACTGATCCTAAGGCAAGACGAGAAAGACAATCGAAAGGGATTTAAGCTGCACAAAGTAAATGAACGTGTAGGTTTTGTATGGGTGGGCGAGGAGCTCACTCCACCAGTACAGTGGTACTGACACCCACACAGTGTTTATGTGCAGGCACAGGTAGAAGCTCGTGGCGCGGAGCTCGCTTGGATGCGTCGAGGCACGGAGTTCCTTGGCGAGTCGAAGCGTGCGGTCGCATGATCTGAAGACTTATACATGACATAATGTATGGACATCGCCTTCCGAAGCTTCCGCTGGATTCAAGTATTGTATCGAGAGAAGAGGGAGAGCAGAATGACTTGTAACATGAGTGAAAAGTGAGCCTGAGAGACTTGTAATTTGGCCTTGTGCCCACAATTGTAATCTTGTATTCATATCAATAAAAAGAGTTTCTTTTGAAATACTTGTGTTCATGTGTTCTTCTTTAAATTCTGCTGCAATGTATTCAATGTTTCTGCTTGGGACTTCTGTGCGACGACCCCGTCGCAGCCGCTGAAATCGGCCGTTATGGAATCGCCTTGCACGAGCGCAATCTAGGCTCGTGCGGCATCACGCCTTAGCGAGGACGATCGCTCCTACGGGAGCGGGGCGTGACATAGTGGTATCAGAGCACGGCTTTACGTCCTTGGACCGTCGATTGAATTCTTTAACTTCGATGTTTTCCGTAAAACTCTGTTGCTTCCGCAAGTTGTTATCGTTGGTGCGCTCTCTCTCAAATGTCCCTCGGCATGTCCATACAATAAGTTTAAATATTTTCGAAAGCTCGTACAAGCGTTCAATGTAACGCATCGGTAGGCCGTTGCCAAATGCGTCGATAGGGCCTTTGTGCCGAACGTTGCAAACTTGACTCGATAGAAAATGTGTGCTAATGTTAGCAAGTCGCACGTGTGCCCGAATAGTCCAACGTCGACCTTAGCAAGTCGCGTGCGTGCCTAATTAGTCCAACATCGACCTTAGCAATTGAGCGTGCAAACTCGGAATATAGTCCGCACAGGAATGGCTATGCACACGGCCTTTTGGCTAAGTTGTGTTTTCGCGTCGCGCACCTCGACCTTTGGTGCAAACGAATTGCGAGCGATAACAAGTATCGCTCGGTCGGGAACGGAGAGATACTTAGAGTGTCTATCGATAGGAACGCTATCGGACTAACGCTTAGGCGTACGCGGAGATTGATTTGGATTTCGAAGAATTAGTACGAACGACTTAGTGCGTCGATACGACGTGAGCGACTACGCTAGCGATTCGTCGAATGAATCTGAGGGATGTCTTAGCGAACGATGGGAACGTGATTGAGGACTAGATCGTATGGCTTGAATCCGAGTGGTGTATGTGATAGGTTCGGAGAAGAATAAGAATGAGTGTCGACGACTAGTCGAGTGGCTCGAATCCGAGTGGTGTATGGTTCGTCTTAGAAATTGTTCGAGTAAATATTGAGGATTACAAGTATGGCGGCGAGGCGATGCGATCGCGCAAAGCCTTAGAACGCGTCACGCTTAGTTGGTCGTGACTTCGAATGTCCCGAACGAGCATCTCGTTCGGACAACTTGTGAACGAGCAACGCGAGTTAGAAAATGTTTCGGAACGATGAAGGAAATTGAATGGTCTTGATCGAGGAAACTTAGAGGATCGCGCGTGCGATATTGGATTGATACAAATGAAATATGACTTGAGTTTTGAACAACGATCTTGAAACGAGCTTGAGGAATAGCGATCGAACTTGATCTTGAATATCGAGAAAAATTGTGGAATATCCAACTCGGACAATAGCATTAGTCGCACGACTCGAAATTGGTTGCAAAGGAAGATCGTCAGGTTACGCATGTCGTCGATGGTATTGAGGCGTATCAAAGATCGATATGCGATAACTCGGGGGTACTCTGACTCGGCAAATGACGATCGTGCTAATGTTATTGTTTCGATGGATGCTATAATCGGGATATTAAAATGTGTCGAGGAAAGGATAGGCTTGGCTCGAGGATTTTCTAAGTTGAACGAATAACGATCGAACTATCGAACTTGACTTGGATGAAAACTGGAATGTTTGGATTTGCTTCGTCGACAACCACAACGTTGATGTTCTTGTCTTATGCGAGTGCTACTCAAGCCTCGCACATGCGTCACGCCGATCAGGGCGATCACTCTGCGTGAGCGCTGGTATGGTGATTCATACAGCGGGAGTGGTCGAACTTGTACGGTGCGACAATTTGTGCTTCGATTTGTGGTTTGACGCGAAGGTGACTCGAGAATGGATTTGTGTGCTTGAAGAATCGAACTTGAGGATTGAGTAGGTCCAATCCGCGTATCGAAAATGAGTTAGTCTAAACTCAAACAAGAGTTACGCCCCGATGAGAATGATTATTCTGCGGGTGCGTTGCATGGTGATTCATGAACCACCGTGGATAATCGGACTCGCGTGAGATTGGGGCACAACGAATTGTCGAGCTAGATGACCTCATGATCGAATACATAAATTGGTTAGAATTGGTGAATTTGAATGGATTCGAATACGCGCAATGAATGCGCTGAGGCGAATAGGTGATCGTGCTTGATGCTTAGAAATCTGAGTGACGCGAGCTTGGGTAGAAGACCCGTATGATCGACTTTGGTTTGACCCTAGGATTGGGGTCAGTGTTGGCATTATTGTTGGGGAACTATGATTCCAATCCTGACATTGACTTAGCCTCGTAAAAGATTAGCCTAGCGGTTAGGCGAGACGCCATGTTTCAAGTGTTAGCAATCGGAATGATTGATCTTGAGGATTGGCATGGATGGATGGCGTGGATCACGAATATAGGAAACCCTGCTCACGAGACTCGGCTGACATGCATATATTTCAGGGACGCCTGGATATGTGCACGATGCGACTCGAGTGAGAATGACAAATTCTTTATCATGCGGTTTGGTTGAATACATGTATTTTGGGGACGCTTGGAATGCGTGCACGATCCAGCCAAGTGATACGACGAGTTCAAGCAAGGCTTGAAAGATGGGAGTGTGTCAAGATCTTGAAACCGTGTTAAAGGAAAGATTGATAGTCGTGCGAGCGTGGCTCGCAATCGAAGAAACGCGTAGGTGTGTGCGTACGATTAAGTCTTGGCCAATAGAAAAGGGTAGGATGACTTGCCTTCAGGAAAGTCTCGAGGACGAGACTTGTTCTGAGTGGTGTATGTTGTAGTGCCCCGTCCCGCAAAGTCAATCGGAGGAATCGAAACGCCGACGGCGTTCGGTCTTAGCCTTGCAACGGCTTGCTCGGAGACATCGCTCAGGTGGGGTAGTTTCGGTGAACTCTCCTCATCTTTGCCTTCACATAATAAATTGTGTTTTCAACTTGCACAAGTTAGGCTTGATAAATAAAAGCTACGCATCCACATAGCTAAGGGAATAATCTCGACGGGTCAAAATGAGTTAGAACATGGAAAACGTCCCACGGTCGGCTTAGAGTTGGTGCACGGCGTGCTTTGAAAATGACACTCGGTCCTTCGTCCCGTGGCTTGGGAGAAGGAAAGTTGGTCTTCGGTGCAAAAGTTGAGAGTTAGCCTAAGTCATAGGCATAGTCCGCACAAATGCTTGCTAAAGCATGCACGGTCCTGTCCCGCAAGGCTTGGCGTAGCCTTTGCTCGTCCCTTGGGTTAAGTTGTAGGCTTGAGTGAGTTAGACAAAAGTTATGCCGGTCGACCTAAGTTATTCTACGTGCTGTCCCGCTCATTCTGCGGTTGTCAAGATAAATAGTCCCACGACCCCAAGGCCCGTCATATGAAGTATGACTTGGGCGACAGCGTTGCATAGAACACGAGTCGGTTTAGAGGCACGAGCCCCGGTTGGTTCAGTGGAAAGTTAGCCACGGTCGGTCGATACTTATGGAAATACGTTATGTTCAAGTTAAGTTAGAAGGCTATGCAGTAGCCGTTCCCTGTGTTCAAAGAATGCTATGTCTAAGCGATGGTTAGTCGCCGAGAGGAAATATGTCGGGACTGTGGTTCAGTCGCCGAGGCAACCCTGGTTAGGGGCTCTGCAAAGAAAGTACAAAAAAAGTGGAAAGAGTAAAACAACCAAGTAAATGAATTGATCACATAACAAGCCCCAACGGTATCCTAAAATACACCATGTAAACCCTTATGAACTTGGACAACTTGTCGACAAGGAGTGGTTTCTTCGAGCGGAATTCCGGGGCCACGGGACCGTCTCGGCCTAGGAAGAAACTGGTTGTAGCCGAGCTGGGTAATAGGCAACGCTGGTAAGGCGATCGGTAAGGCGGGGACTTTCATCGGGGCTCGCTACCTGCGTTGAAAGGGTCCCGTACTGCCAGGCTACGTCCAAGGCGGCTGGTTAGGCCAATCCCATAACAAACACTTAATATAAATTATTAACAACTGACATGGTAAGTTTTATGTCCAATATGGTTGGATAGGCCAGTGACCATTCATATAGATGTGTCGGCACGGGCGGCAATCCGTGTAGGCGCCTTTGGATTGAGTTGAATATGTATGAGTTAAAAAGACACAATGTCTGAGCCTAAGATTTGGCTACAGCGAAGGCGACGTGCTTCGGCACGAGATGTGGCGTCGACTGTTAAGTTGCGAGTTAAGTCAAAAAGGGCCGTAGGGCTAGTTGTGTGAAGTTACATTGAGTTATTGGGCACGGCCTCGAAATATGAGGCACAGCCGCGTTGTCACAACACAAGTATAGGCGAGACTAAGCGAGGAGGCACTGCCTCGGTAATATTGAAGCACGAATCGAGTATGGCACGACCGAGTCGTTACGTCCCAAAGTTTGGCTAGAAAGACAGGTATAAGTCGGTGCGTCGACAATGCAAGCACGAGAAAGGTCTAGAGGCAAGGAAATGGAGTCCTTCGTATAGTTGCGTCTCTGATTTTGGCCGTAAGGCGGACACGACTTGATAGGTTAACGTTGTTGGCACAAAGAGTAATCTAGAGACAAAGTATAAGTTAACGTTGAAATTGCAAGCACGGGATGGTTCTGATACACAAGTTGCGCTAAGGCGCCGGTCCTAAAACTGATCCTAAGACAAGACTAGAAAGACAATCGAAAGGGATTTAAGCTGCACAAAGTAAATGAACGTGTAGGTTTTGTATGGGTGGGTGAGGAGCTCACTCCACCAGTACAGTGGTACTGACACCCACACAGTGTTTATGTGCAGGCACAGGTAGAAGCTCGTGGCGCGGAGCTCGCTTGGATGCGTCGAGGCACGGAGTTCCTTGGCGAGTCGAAGCGTGTGGTCGCATGATCTGAAGACTTATACATGACATAATGTATGGACATCGTCTTCCGAAGCTTCCGCTGGATTCAAGTATTGTATCGAGAGAAGAGGGAGAGCAGAATGACTTGTAACATGAGTGAAAAGTGAGCCTGAGAGACTTGTAATTTGGCCTTGTGCCCATAATTGTAATCTTGTATTCATATCAATAAAAAGAGTTTCTTTTGAAATACTTGTGTTCATATGTTCTTCTTTAAATTTCGCTGCAATGTATTCAATGTTTCTGCTTGGGACTTCTGTGCGACGACCCCGTCGCAGCAGCTGAAATCGGCCGTTATGGAATCGCCTTGCACGAGCGCAATCTAGGCTCGTGCGGCATCACGCCTTAGCGAGGACGATCGCTCCTACGGGAGCGGGGCGTGACAGGGAGGAGGGGGGTAGGTTGAGCGTGGCCGACTAGCAGAGGGGGGGCAGCCAGCGGAGCGAGTAAGGGGGGACGGGTCGAGGGGGGCCGGCCAACGGAGGGAGGAGGGGGGGACGGGTCGAGTGGGGCCGACCAACGCAGGGAGGGGGGGTCGAGGGGGCCGGCCACCGGAGGAAGGGGGTCGAGGGGGGTCGGCCAACGGAGGGAGGAGGGGGGTGGGTCGAGGGGGGGCGGCCAACGGAGGGAGGAGGGGGGTGGGTCGAGGGAGGGCGGCCAACGGAGGGAGGTAGGGCGGGTCGAGGGGGCTGTTATGCGGAGGGAGGAGTGTAACACCCATATTCGAAATACGTATTTTATCAGGCTTATACGTATTTCGGACCTGTATTTTATTTTCTTAGATTTTGGCATGTACTTGTAATTGACTTGACATGCGGATTTTGGTTCTCGTAATTGGGTTTTTACATGGCTTGGTTTATTTTGTGGAGAGGGTTTGGTTTGGTTTGGTTATCATGAGAGAAACACCTTAACCTATTCTCCACCCTCATTCCACCACAACCCACCATCATAAATCCCCACCTACTTTTCTCTCTCCTCATTATTTTTATTTATTTCTTCTTCTTCTTCCTTCCTCTACACAACACCATCACCTATAGGCAAGTGCACCTTGCCATCAAATAAGCACCACTTTTTATTTGTTCATTAGCTAGATTAGGCCATGGTGATCAACTTTAGAACTTGACATTTTGTGATTTGGAGCTTTCATTCTTCTAGATCTAGGTTTTAACCATTTTCGAAAATCCTTGGTTTTGATCTATTAAACTTCGATTTTTGCATGTTTTGATGCTTCCATGTGGAAGAGAATTCGATTTTACTCAAGTTAGACCTTTGAAAATCTAGATTTGGTTTTGATTTTACCAAGATATGAAGTTTTGAACCTTAGAGTTCTTGGAGTCTTCTTCTCGGCCTGGAGAAGAAGAAAGCAGCCTGCGCTCTTTAGCGCAGGGCTGGATTACGCATTCCCCCTCGGCCAGCGCTCCTTAGCGCAGCGCCGACCGCGCAGCTTGCCCCTTGACGAACTGCGCTCAACCCGAGTGCGCATGGATTCATGCGCAGTCTGCTCATGCGCAGTCTACTCATGCACAGTCCGCTCATGCGCAGTCTGCCCATGCGCCATCTATCCCTGCGCACTCCACTCATGCGCAATCTGACCCTGCGCCATCCATTCCTGCGCAACCTGATCCAGCGCAATCCATCTGCTGTGCCAACCACCCCTGCGCAGTTGGTACCCTGCGCAGCTCACCCCTGCACAGTTGGCTCCTGGCGCACTTGACTCCTGCGTAATCCAACCCCCTGACCCCTTGCGCAATCCATTGGCTCTTGGAGTTTTGGTTTTATTTCTCTAAGCTTGGCTCTTCTATAGCCCTGTATATTGATATTTTATTAGATATTTTACGTCCATTTTATATCCTTACGCCTTTTGTCATGAACTTGATTTTACTTAATATGTTTGGAATGACTATTGTACATGGCATGGTATGACAAGAACTAGCATAACACGACAGTGACCCGTAGTGGTGTACTCCTGACATGACCAACCTGACTTGATAGTGGCCCGTGGCGGCGCACTCTTGACATGTACTTGACTTGACCTGTACTTGACCTGACTTGACTTGTAACTTGTAACTTGTAACTTGACTTGACTTGATGTTGTTGCGACGGCTAACTTGACTTGTATAATCAACTTGACACCGTGGGTGTTCCTGCTTGCTTGCTTGTGCAATCTACTTGTCTTGTCTTACATCATGTCTAGGACGTGACTCCCTGGTTCCCACGGTCAGGGATTCACACTGAATATGGATCAGGCTAATGACTAGATCAAAGTGTAGTTCATAGAGAATTTCCAGTCACAGGTAATCTCGTTATCTGGGCGCTTTAATTGGACTTGTAGCTTGCCGACGAGTAGAGCACATTTCCAGCATACCGTCGCGTGTTGCACCCTCTAAGTCACCTAAGGGTACATTTGTCTCCCGGGCGATGTACCCACCTATAACTCTCAACCCGCGGAAGGATAACTGGATAGTCTGCAGGGCTTGGGACTGGGAAATTCTCACTTGCATCTTGTTAGTAATTAGGCTTGTGATAACCCTAGTTAGTTAAGTAGTAAGCCGTAGTACTTGCTTGGCCGTGATTGATTGGATGGAGTCTAGTCCCGCTTGTCCTGTCCTGATCCTGTACAAGGTTATGACATGACATGACATGACTACTCGTGCTTTACCTTAATCATGATTAATTACAGGTCCTGATTTCTTGTATTTTATCTTGCCGATAAATGGTGGGAGAAACCAAGTTCCGTTCAGACGAAGGGTTACAACTCCGGTCCTTGTTTGGTTTACGGGTTGTAACCTGGTTATCTGAAGAGTTCCATGGTTATCTCATCGTATATCACCTGCCAGGTTTCTCCTTAATAATTGTCTTTATTATGTAATTATTTTCTTATGTTCTGATATACTGGCTTTTGTTCTTATTTTGTGGCCTCCTTTGTGGCACTTGCTCTTTCTGGGGTTTGACCCAGCTGGTTTTGTGTGGCCAGATTCCAGAGCAGCACCCGAGGATCTACCGAACCTCCAGCCCGATGGTGGCGACTAGACGGAACCCGGGCTACGAGTGGGTTTTCTATTTTGTTTCGCTCACTCTATTGTAAAATTATTCTTTTGAGGCGTTTAGCCGACGAGCACCTGTTAGCTCGATGCACCTTACTTACTGTCTGCCTACGGGCTGTAAACATGATTAACAAATCCTAGGGTTGATCATGTATGACTTAAACTCTTGCTAGTCCTAACATTTTGTACGACTAGCTTCATGATCAGCTGATATGTAATATTTGGGACGCCTTTTATTGTATATTTAATGGTCATACATCTTGTAATTATATTATTTGCTTGAGATTGAGACAATAGGCTTGACCTTAAGAGACTGTTGGCTTGTAGTAAACCCTCATATCTAGACAGCCGTGACCGTATAGTTGAGATGTATTCTATTTCCATATACGTAGCTGGCTATGTCTGCCCCCGCTCTCCAGTATTCTGGTTCTGGGGCGTGACAAGGAGGGGGGCTGGCCACCGCTGGTGGGAAAGGGGAGGACATTTTGGATAGTTTTTTAAATTTTTAATTTTTTTTAAAAGTCATTAACGCTAATTTCTAATGGTTAATAGACGGCAGATATTTTTTTGCTAACGCAATAAATCTAAGGAGGGGTTAATTGTTTTAATTTTCTAACTAGTTTTATTTTGTTCCCGAGGCAAATCTATGGAGGAATTTTTTTGTACTTTACCCTTCCAAAGGAGACATCAAATAGGACGTCAAATTTGATTATGCAACCTCCTGCATGCATTATTAGTTCTCCAACCTCTCTCCAATAGCCATTTTCATGTCTCAAATTCCAAATTTACCACTCTAAAAGAGACATTAAATGGGGGCATCCAATTTGGTTACTCATTTAATTACTCGGATTGGATTATATATATCAAAGTAAGTATTGTAGCACTAATCAAATGAATATTTTGACATTTTAATATTTTGGATTGGAGATGCTCTTGTACTAAAAGCTGCCAGAAATGTTTAAAAAAAAAGGATTCCATCCTCTCCATCATGGATTTTCCCTCAATTATGGTTCTATCTGTTGACACAAAGTCACAGTCAACCAAATATCAATAACATTGATTAAATAATACTTGTAATAATTCAATACGACACACGACGTCTACATCAAGCTCAAGTCAGACGACAGCTCAGTCTTTGCATATCTGTGTTTTATGAGTCTGTATTTTATACTTTTATTGAGTCTAGACTGTTGTAAACCGTCATGCTGAGCTCTTAAGACTTGACCAAAAGCCTACCCAAATCCATAAACTCCATCATCCAGAAATAAGCCCACAGTTCCGTTAGAACCATTCTGTGCTCTGGAGACAGAGTTCGGCCCGAACCCTGCCTCCACACAGAGTTCGGGCCGAACTCTGTCTCCTTAAAATCAGCAACCTAAATTTTAGGGTTAGCTGGTTGCAAGTTGTCCAACGGCCAAATATTTGAAATTTCTACCCGAATTCTGGCCGAATTCTGCCTACAAAAACCCTATAAATAGGCCAAGAATTCTCTCATTTCAAATCATCCAATCTTCTATTCTCTTCTCTCTTGAAGCTCAACTAAGCCATACCCTTCCCATCTACTAGCCACAAGCATCCTAAGTCTCGAGTGCTCAGCATCTCTCAGTTAGGAGTCTTGTGCAAGAGTTGAAGAAATCGCTTGGAAAATTCCAAGCAATCGCCACTGCGATCCTTTGTAAAAAGTTGACGTGCTCTTCTGAAGAAAAGGCACGGGTTGTAAACTACTATTTCACAAATAGTGGATTTAATCCTGAGCTAGAGTTCTCAGGCCTGGACTAGTCCTCCACGAGGGAAACCAGGTTAAAATCGGCTGTGTTTGCGTATGCTCTCTTTCTTCTCACTTTAAATTCCGCATTTACTCTGATTAGTTTTGTTTGTGATAGAGTTGAATTTTTAATTGGTTGTTATCTCTATAAACTCTATTCACCCTCCTCTAGAGTTGCCATCTGTTCTTCAATTGGTATCAGAGCTCTGTTCTCTTTACAAGGATTTACATCCTAGAGCTGATCCATGGCAACCACACAATCCTTGATTTCCAATCACGGTGAAGGACAGTCCACTCATAGGCCTCCCCTATTTGATGGAACTAACTACACATATTAGAAAACAAGGATGAGTTTTTATCTCAAGTCTCTAGACTTTGACCTGTGGACTATCGTCACTGACAGTTACAAAAAGCCCGCCAGGATAGTTGTCAACGGTGATCTCATTGAGAAATCACATGACAAATATTCTGACGAGGAGAAGAAACAGGCAAGTCTAGACGCGAGAGCTATTAATGCTTTATTCTGTACTATAGACAGGAATGAGTTCAACAGGGTATCCACATGCACCACATCCCACGAAGTATGGAAGCTTCTAGAAGTGACGCATGAAGGAACCACCCAAGTCAAGGAATCAAAAATAAGCCGTCTCACTCAAGAATACGAGGCTTTCAAGATGAAGCCAAACGAGACGATCACGCAAATGTTCACAAGATTCCTCGACGTCATCAACCCCTTGTCCTTGCTTGGGAAGCAATAGTCAAATCACGAGAAGATTCGCAAGCTACTTAGGGGGCTACCAAAAATTTGGAACCCTAAGGTGACAGCCATCATAGAAGGAAATGATCTCACAACCATGTCCATGGAAACCTTGATGGGAAAGCTAATGACTCATGAGCTTGACCTCAAGGACTTCGAAGAGCCTGCTCCTAAGGCTAAAGAGATCGCACTCAAACTCACCGACGGAGGGCTGAACCCGAAGAGACGGATGACGACAACTCAGAAGATGATGATCAAGCCCTCATGGTTCGCAACTTCAAGAAATTCCTTCGCTTCAACCGAAGAAAGAAGGAACCACAAGAAGATGAAGAAGAAGAGCCTACTTGCTACGGTTGCAAGAAGACAGGACATGTCCGAAAAGACTGTCCATTCTCAAAGAAAAGCAACCGCTATGAGAAGCCATACAAGAAGACCTCTTCAAAGAAATATGCCAACACAAGCATCTGGCATGAAAGCGATGCTAGTGACTCCGAGGAAGAAAAGAACTCTCCTCAAGATACGGCTAATGTTTGCCTAATGGCAACATCCGACAAGGTATCTAACGAAACTCTTGACGACTTCACTTTTGATGAACTTGGCGATGCTTTCACTGATTTACTTAGTGACCATAAAAAGGTCATTGGTAAATACAGACAAGCCAAGGACAAAATCAAAAGTCATGAAGTTGAAATACAAAGACTTTCTCTTTTACTTGATAATATTAGAGACACTGCACCCACGGATGTCACTGATGAGGTATCTAAGCTTAAAATAAGCTTACATGATGCCGAGGCACGTATTGAGCAACAAACACAAGAAATCACAACGCTCAACACGGAGCTTGCAGAAGAAAAGAATAGACACAAGATTACTATTACTAAGTTGCATGGTTTGAATGCTAAGATTACTGAATTGCAAGCTGTCTCTAAGAAACTAGAGACTAAATTGGGAAAACAGGTTGCTCAACCTCAAACCCAATCACATGAGACACACACAAAGCATGACACTACTCATACTAGTAAACCACGTCATACTCATGCTGCTCACAATCATGCTTACATATACACACAGTTTCACAAACCTCATGCACGTAGAAATAATCATCATATGTCACATAAACATCATGCTACACACAGTCATCATGCCATGCCATATAGACAATCTCATCATGCCATGCCATATAGACAATCTCATCATACCATGCCATATAGACAATATCATCATACCATGCCATATCAACAATATCACCATGCCTCTCCACATAGACATCATCAGCATGCTCCTAATGTAAATAGGAATGCTACATGCACTTATTGTGGTCTACATGGACACATTTCACCACAATGTAGAATCAGAAGATTAGTTGATAAAAAGATATATGCATGGTTTCCAAAAGCTAACTTTTCAGGACCCTCAAGAACTTGGGTACCAAAGGTCACATCTACTCTTGATGTAGGTGGACCTTCCCTTCTCAACTAAGAGTAAGTGGATTCTCGATAGTGGATGCTCGCGGCATATGACGGGAGACGCACATCTTTTCGCATCACTATCGATAAGAGAGAAGGATATGTATCCTTCGGAAATAACCTAAAAGGGTATATTATAGGTAATGGTGTTATTGGCTATCCTCCCTCTCCCGTAATAAAGGATGTCTGCCTAGTGACCGAGTTAAAGCATAACTTGCTCAGCATCAGTCATCTTGCTGACCATGGTTATGACATTAACTTTGGACAAAACAAATGCCTTATATATGATAGGTCAACAGGAGACATTGCTTTTGAAGGGATAAGAGAGGACAATATTTATATTTTCTATTTGTCTCTAGATACTAACCATGCAGGTAGATGCCTATATGCTCACAAAGATGAACGGTTACTATGGCACCAGCGTCTTGGTCATGCCAACATGGATACTATATCCAGGCTATCAACCAAGAAGCTAGTTAGAGGCTTGCCCGACATCACATTCAAAAAGGACACCGTATGTGCCGAATGTGAGTTGAATAAGGCAACCAAATCATCTTTCCATTCCATAAACTCTGTAAGCACTACTAGACCCCTGCAACTACTTCATATAGATTTATTTGGTCCTAGTAGAGTAGCCAGTCTTGGTGGAAAACTTTATGCATTTGTTATTATTGATAATTTTTCAAGATTTACTTGGATTTTCTTTCTTACTTATAAAAGTGATGCTATTTCAGTTTTTAAGATTTTTGTCAAGAAAGTTCAAAACGAAAAAGGCTACATGATCACTCGAATCCGAAGTGATCATGGAGGCGAATTCGAAAATTCTGACTTTGAAAAGTTTTGTGATTCCAATGGTTTTGATCATGAGTTTTCTTGTCCTAGAACTCCCCAACAAAATGGTGTTGTGGAGCGGAAGAATAGGACTCTTGGCGATATGGCTAGAGTCATGTTGAACAAGTTTTCACTTCCGAAATACTTTTGGGCTGAAGCTGTCAGTACAGCATGCCACATTTTAAATAGGGTACTTATTCGTCCTATTACGAAAAAGACACCCTATGAGCTTTGGTTTGGGAGAACCCCAAATGTTTCTTATTTTAGAGTTTTTGGCTGCAGATGTTTTATCCTTAACACCAAAGACAACTTAGGCAAATTCGATGCCAAAGCTGACGATGGTATTTTTCTTGGCTATGCCGCCAAGAGTAAGGGATATAGAGTTTTTAACAAACGCTCTTTAATTGTGGAAGAGTCTACAAATGTGACTTTTGATGAAGATAACAGTGCAGCAGCTACTCTTGATGATGATGTTGAACCATCAACGTCTACTCCAATGAACACCACAACCGAAACAAATTCTCTGGAAAGCTTGCCTAAGAAATTCTCTTTCAAGCCTTCTCATCCAGAAAATTTGGTAATCGGTGAGGTTTCACGAGGAGTAACTACTAGATCATCATTAAGAGACTCTATTGCTAGCACTGCCTTTATTTCACAAATTGAGCCTAAAAACATTTCAGAAGCTTTCAATGATGAATTTTGGATTTCTGCTATGCAAGAAGAACTCAACCAATTCGAGAGGAGCCAAGTATGGGAACTCGTTCCTAGACCGACTAATCACTCAATTATTGGTACTAAATGGATTTTTAGAAATAAAGTAAATGAAGATGGTTCTGTTACACCCAACAAAGCTCGTCTAGTAGCCCAAGGATACAACCAAGAGGAAGGTATCGACTACGATGAGTCACTTGTTGCTCCTACACATCAGCTCGTCCTCCATTGAGGGGTAACCTTGATACCACATTAGGTACATCATTTGGTGCTCTTCCATAGGGGTGCAACTCGGGCGGGTTGGGTCGGGTTTAAGGTCAACCCGAGCCCAACCCGATAGATCATAAGCTTAGCCCAAGCCCAAGCCCAACCCGACTTCGGGTTCAACATATGAAGCCCAAGACCATGTCCGGAGGATCGGGTTGGGCTCGGGTTGGGTCGGGTCCATCGGGTTTATCGGACTCTAATATGATATTTGAAATAATTTTAAACAAGAGTAATTTGAAATGCATAATCAAATAGCAATCAAGCCTCAATCATTACAAAATAAAACTGAAATGAGAATTAGGACAAGTAATTGAAGAGTTCGGGTGAAAAAAATTATAGTTTAAACTTTTTATTTAAGTAGTATGAAACAATATATATATATATATATATATATATATATATATATATATATATATATATATATATATATATATATATATAAATTATATGTATGTCGGGTTTCGGGTTCTTCGGGTTATCCAACACATGAACCCAAGCCCAACCCGATTTTTGACCGGGTTCAAATATTTTAACCCGAGCCCAAGCCCGAACCCGAATATCTTCAACCCTAATCCAACCCATTAACGGGTTTATCAGATCGGGTTCGGGTTTAGCCCGCCCGAGTTGCACCCCTACTCTTCCAACCTCCTTATATATATAGCTTCATGAGGTAGAGATGCTTCCCCTTCAATATTGCACCATCCAAGGTTCGTTAACCTTGGGAGTACTCCAAAAGACAACAATATTCTATCATCCACTTATGGAGGGATCACCTCATCATGGACTACATGTTAATTTTCTTGAGTTAGACTACTGTGTAAGCTTAGCCGAGCCTTCTGTTTCCCTATAACATTTTTCTTGATTTAAAGAAGTGTTGACACCATAAAGTATCCAATTTGGTTGAAAAGAAGTGTCGGGTAAATTTGAAGGAAAGCTAATTCTTCATTCTTGGCTATCAAGCTCGTATTTATGATTTACCTACTTTGTAGGATCGCCTCCATTGAGAACTTTTTGCAAGTATGCAGATCGGATAAGATAACAGAAGATCGTGACTGGATTAGTCTGGGAAGAGATCATTGAAACATCAGATACTACTTTGGTCACAATAGAGTGGGATGTGTATGAACTTGCTAAAAATCCCAAGTGTCAGGTAAATTTGAAGGAAAGCTACTTCTTCATTCTTGGCTATCAAGGTAGTACGTATTTATGATTTACCCTACTTTGTAGGATCGCTGTCTACTGAGAATTTTGTGCAAGTACATTGATCGGATAACAGAAGATCGTCTACATTAATTACCTTACTGATGTTTTCCATGAAACTCTGAGACTTCACATTCCCGTTCCTGTTCTTCCTCCAAGGTATAATACACTGACGAATTAGGAGGCTAAGATCATATTCGTGAGTTTACTTTTCTATGATATGCTTGGATGCTAGAATGTCTTGATGTTATACTTATAATGAAAATTATGTTTAGGTAAGATGTACAATATGAAGTCTCGCTCTTAACGGCTATATATGATACCAATGTGACTTTTTTTGTCCAGTATTAATCAAGACATGAGCAGAGTTATGTATAACATAATTTTCATGGTAAGTATAACATCAAGACACAATTAGGAGGCTAAGGTCATATTCATGAGTTTATTTTCTATGATATGCTTGGATGCTGGAATGTCTTGATGTCATACTTATCGTGAAAATTATGTTTAGGTAAGATGTACAATATGAAGTCCCGTCTTAACAGCTAGATATGATACCAATGTGACTTTTTTGTCTTAATATTAATCAAGACATGAGCCTAAGAGTTATGTACATCCAAGACAAATATGTCTGCCACACATATATGCAGAAAATATGAACAAGGAAGGTTGGGATGAACCTGATAAAATGGAAGCCCCCAAGAGGTTTCTATCGAGCAAGTATATATGAGCAGACAGATATCCCTCTTTCATTCATTTTTCATTAGTTTGGTGCTTAATTACTCTTTATCAACCATTAAAATACCTATAGTTTGATATGTAATAATTTTTTCTTATAAATTTGACTTTCTTTGATAAACGGACTGGTTCAATAATGAACATTCCTTTGTTTATCAATTCTTGCAGAGTGAGCCTTTGTGGAATCAACATAGGCACCTAGATTGATACAGGAGTTTGAATGGAGGCTGAGAGAAGGCGAAGAAGAAGATGTGTACACAGTTGAGCTCTCCGCTCACAAACTCCAATCCAATGCAAGCCTACAGAACACACCAATTCTCCAAGAAAACTATTTGCTAGTTTTGCTTGACTACAGTATGTATGTTTATGTATCAATTTTTGAACTGCAACTTTCTAATGTTGTGAAGAAAAGAGTTCATTGAGTGAAGTAAAACAAAAATTTGAATTGGAGACTGCTCAAAAATGTGAAGGCTAACAAACAAGAAAAATACTTTATGTACCTCCAAAATTCCATCCTATTCGCTCAATCTCCTCCCTATTTGCTTCAGCCAATAAGAGAGTGCCACATAGCGGAGGGACATGAAGGGATGAGATTTTTGTAGGTACATATAGCATCACTCAACAAACAAATCTTTGGTGCCGAACAGAAACAACTGAATAAAGGTTCAAGGTCTAGTGAAGGTTGCTGGCTGAGTCCTCGGAGAGACAAGGGGAGGACTCGTACAAGTGATCATGGAGAGAAGTAGAAGGGGAGGAAGACCTTCCTCCTCTCCTGCTCCCCCTCTCCTTGACATCCTCTATCATCTTGTAGACGACGGCCATCTCCGGCCGGTGCTTGGGCTCGGGAGCCAGGCAGAGCAGCGCCACCTGCAGCAGCGCAAACATCTCGTCCTCCGAACCCTTGCTCCTCAGCAGCTCTATGTCGAACAGCTCCGAAGTCCACTCCTCCCTCACGACCTTCCGCACCCACGACGGCAGGTCCGTCCCCCCCTCGCCGTCCGTCCTCCCGGTCAGGACCTCCAGCAGGACGATCCCGAAAGCGTACACGTCGTGCCTCCGGGACGACGGCCTCCTCGCCGCGGCATCCGGGGAGAGGGAGCCCGAGCAGGGAGGGGACGGGGAGAGCAGCTGGTGGAGGGCGAAGTCCGAGACGAGCGCGGAGCCGTTCTCGTGGACGAGTATGTTCGAGCAGGTCAGGTGTTGGTGAGAGAGCTTGGATTTGGACTCGCCGTTGAGGAAGGCGAGGCCCCTCGCGGCCCCCAGCACTAGCTCCAACCTCTCCCTCCAGCCCAGAGGTGTTCTACCTGGGCCTCTGTTTCCTGTATATAGACCAAGAAGAAGAAGAAGAAGAAGAATGGGCAAGTTCGGATACCAATATTTCAAAATACACTAGACGAACCAAGATAGTTATCTTCGTCATATATTTAGACAAATGTTAAAGGTCACCCCCAAATTACTAAGGGCAACTCTCCTACTAAGGGTAACCATGAAATTTTTTTTTTTTTTACTAAGAGCAACCAAAGTTGAATAAGTTTACTAAAGGCCACCGAGGGACATCTTTGCTCCACCAGCCCAACCTGCCGAGGCCCTTTCCCTCTCCCCTCGCCTCCTCTCCGCCGCCGAGATCCTCCCCCTCCTCTGCCCCCCTCCCCCTCCCTCCTCCTCCCCCATCAACCTCCAGCGCCTCCTCCGCCTCCTCTCCAGCCACGACGTCTTCTCCGAAGAAACCGATGCCGACACCGGCCGCCGTCTCTACGCCCTCACCGACGTCGGACGCACCCTCGTCCCCGACGCCGACGGCAACTCCTACTCGCCCTACGTGCTGCAGAGGAAGGCGATGTGGGGGGTGTCGGTGCCGTTCATAGAGGCGTTCCTCGACGGGTACGGGGGGGAGGGGGAAGGGGGGTTCGACGGGGTGGAGGAGCTGGTGGACGTGGGAGGGAGCTCCGGGGCGTGCTTGAGCATGATCATGACGAGGCTCAGCGGGGTCAAGAAGGGGATCAACTTTGATCTGCCACCATGTTACTTCCCTATTTCGTTTTTTTTTTTTTTTTGAAAAGTTTTTTTTTTGTTGCACATATCCTCTCCGAATAGGACTGCAGGTCTAGCCTGCAGTCCTCAATGCACATAGGACTGCAGGCCAAGCCTGCAGTTACTGTATTCACTTTGGACTGCAGGCAAATCCTGCAGTCCTCCATTGACAGAAATGGGGTGGCCCTTAGTGTTTTCAAAATGGCAAACTTGTAATTTTTAAAAATTTTTAAGTTGGTGGCCCTTAGTAATTTGGGGGTGGCCTTTAACATTTGCCTATATTTACTATGAATAATACTATTTGTCCCTCCAAATTGTACCTCACGTGACAGCTGACGTAGCATGTTGATGTGGTAGCTGACATGACAAATTTTAAAATTAAAATTAAAATTAACATTAAAATTAATATTAATATTAAAATTAAAATTAATATTAACGTTAACATTAACAATAATATTAAAATTAATATTAACATTAATTCATATTAATATTAACATTGATTAATATTAATATTAACATTAAATTAATATGGACAAAATTGGATAATTAAATTTTTGGATTAAAATTTGTCATGTTATCGACCATGTTAGATAATACATAATATTATTTAACATGCCACGTCAGCTGTCACATAAGGACTTCGACAGTGCTACATGGACCGCGGTTCTGGCCCGCAACCACGTATCGGCCCTACATTGGAGGGGAGCCTAAAAATTACGATGGTGGAGTCTATGTGGTACGGGAGGGCGAATGGACGGAGGACACGTCAGCATGGGCCAAGCCCGCGGTCATCCCTCCCGCGGTCAGTTTAGCATTTTCGTTTACAAGAATACAAACTCCGACAAGACTAAGATAAGAGAATTCATACCATGGAGGAGGTTATGGAGGCTTCCTCTGGGGATGTAGTCGAACACTAGGAGCAGTTCATCTTCCGATGAATAGTAGGCCAAGAGGCTGACGACGTTGGGGTGCCTCCACCCACCAATCTCTCTGAGAAGGCTCTCCGCCTCCACTCCGTGGCCCCCCCTCAACCTCCCTTTCCTCACCCTCTTCACCACCACCCCGGCCTCCCCTCCCCCTTCCACCGCCACCCGGTAAGTGGTCCCCACGACCCCTCTCCCGAGCATCTCGGCCGAGCCCCGCATCAGGTCCTCCATCACGAACTCCCTGCACCCGCCGAAGAACACCAGCGCGTCCTCCTCCTTCCCCCATCCCTCTCCTCCCTGGTCGGCTCCGAAGCCCCCCTTCGCTTCCTTCCCCTCCCTCCGTCTCCTGACGATCAAGAAAACGGCGACCGCCGTAGCCGCCAGGGAGGCTAGGATCACCATCGAGAGGGCTATCGCAAGCCACCACTTCCTCTTCGCCGCCGACGCCTGCGCCGTGACCGGGGCTGCCCCGTGCTCGCAGGTGCTTCCCGGAAGCGGCTTTCCGCACAAGCCGGGATTGCCAGCGAAGGATGACTCCGGGAAGACCGAGAGCGCCGCCGGGATCTCTCCGGTCAGACGGTTACGGGACACGTTGAAGTCCGCGAGGCCTCGGGCCTCCCCGAGGGACGCGGGGACGCCGCCGGCGAACGAGTTCCGCTCGAGGCGGAGGGTGAGGAGCGCGGGGAGGAGCGCGCCGATGGCGGCGGGGATGGGCCCCTGGAAGGAGTTCTCCGACAGGTCGAGACGGCGGAGGTGGCGGAGGCGGAGGATCCCGTCGGGGAAGGGGCCGGAGAAGCGGTTGCGGGAGAGGTAGAGGAGCTTGAGGTGGGGGGCCCACAGGGAGAGGTCGTGGAGGTGGAGGTGGAGCGGGGCGGAGAAGGAGTTGTTCTTGAGGCTGAGGAGGGTGAGGCGGGGGAGGAGGGTCAGCGGCTGCACGCTGCCGCCGCGGAGGCCGAGCCCCTCGAGCACGAGGTGGGTGACGAGGCCGTCGCGGCACGTGACGCCGAGCCAGGAGCCGGAGCAGGGGCCGGAGGAGGAGGGGTCCCACGAGGAGAGGGACGCGGCGGGGTCGACGACGGAGGACTTGAAGGCCTGGAGGGAGTGGGAGTCCTCGGAAGGAGAGGAGTGGCACGTGCGGAAGAGGAGGAAGAGGAGGAGGAGGAAGTGAGGATTTGGCATTGGTAGTGGTTTGTTAATTTGGAGGAGGAGGAGGAGAATTTGTTGGTAGTGGTACGTAGTGATAATGAGGAGAGGAAGATATAGCCGTTAAGAGAGTGGGAAGCGTTTTTAGTCGGTCATGAGGATTGAATGATTCCGTCTTAAATAGGGAAGGCGGGATGGGAGCGGATACGGTTGGCCAATGCGCGGCGCACTCTTCAATAGGGGTGCAACTCGGACCGGCCAAATTCGAGCCGATCGGGTAAATTCGTTAATGGATTATATTTGGGTTGAAGATACTCGGATTCAGAATCGAATTTGGATTAAAATATTTGAACTCGATCAAAAATCGGATTGGGCTCGGGTTCATGTGTCGGATTACCCGAAACCCGATATATATATATATATATATATATATATATATATATATATATATATATATATATATACTTCTTAAATAAAAAGTTGAAATCCTAAAATTTTTCACTTAAACTCTTCAACTCCTTGTCATAAATCTTATTTCAGTTTGTATTTTGTAATGATCAAGACTTGATTGCTATTTCACTACCAAAATAACCAACTTTAGCGACGGCCACATCCGTCGCTCATCCGTCGGTAACATAAATTACCGACGGAATAGCGACGGATATTTGATGAAAATGGCCGTCGGGAAATACGTCGTCGCTAAAATTTGTCCGTCGCTAAGCCGTCGGACAAATGATTAACCGACGGACTAGCGACTGATTACCGACGGTTGCCTTTCAATGGTTTAGCGACGGATTAGCGACTTGTTTCCGTCGGTTTACATGCCATATAATATTAAAATATCCGTCGCTAAGCCGTCGTAAATAGGTCGGTAAAAGCGTATCAGAGAGGTTCCTGATACGCAAAATCAGTCGCTATTCCGTCGTCATTCCGTCGTTAACCTCGACGTTATAGCGACGGATTAGCGACGGGTAGGGCGTCGGCCTGGTTCTGGAAAGCTTCCATATTTCCAGAACCATGTCGACGGATAATGGGTCGCTAAGCCGTCGCTAGTCCGTCGTCATCCTCGACAGATTAGCGACGGATTAGCGACCCACTATCCGTCGCTAAGTCTCTGGAAACCTACCATATTTCCAGAACCATGTCGACGGATTTGCCGTCGCTAGGTAGTCGATATTCCGTCGCTAATATTCCAGTTAGCGACGGAAGTTCCGTCGCTAGCTCGTCGCTACCTGCAAATTTATTTCAACCAGTTAGCGACGGATTCGCCGTCGCTAGGTAGTCGCTAGGTGGTCGCTAACTGCAAAATATTTATATCACCCAGTTAGCGACGGATATTCCGTCGCTCGTCCGTCGGTAACTGCAAATATTTATATAACCCAGTTAGCGACGGATTTGTCGTCGCTAGTTAGTCGCTCATCGGTCGCTAAAAGATATATCCGTCGCTAGTTCGTCGCTAGTCCGTCGCTAAATGCAACATTAATTAAAAAAAATTACAGAAACATTCTATTTCTTTTTCGTAAATATTACACATATTCATAATATCCAATATCCAAACATCCATGTACGATCAACAAATATCCAAATATCCAAATTCATAATATCCAATATCAAACAGAAATATCCAAACATCTATGTACAAATATCCAAACACAAATACACAAATTCATAATATCCAAACATTCATGTACGCTTCCAAAATATCCAGAATTCAAAATCCAAAAACAGTACAAATATCCAAAAACAGTACAAATATCATTGAGATGGATCGCGTCGTCGTCTCGGCGCCGCCTCGGCTCTGCGGATGTACTCTTCCACCATGTACGCCGGCACCTAGGACAACACATGCTCTGGAAGCGTGCGGAGCTGCTCTGGCGACATCAAGTCCATGAGCCCAATGAGCGCAGTATCCGGTACCAGGCGGACCTCGGCAGAACGGTCAAATGAATAACGTCCAGGGTCGGAAGGACCGGCAACCGCACTAGACGTACCGGGAGCAGACGGATCTGGACCGGGAGCAGAAGAAGGACGCGGAAGGCGCTCCAGCACATCCGACATTAGACTCCGCATTTTCGACATATCGGAGGTGAGAGTCGCAAGCTGCGCCCTCATATCGTCCGACGGGGGCGCGGGAGGAGGCGGGGGCGGTGGATATCTCGGAGTCGCTCCCTGCAACGCCGCCGCCATGGAACCTACGCCGTAGACGCGCCCTTTATTAAAGCCGCCGACTGACTCTACGAACACGTCGTCGTAGCGAGCGGCCATAGAAGAGGGCGTCTGGGTGGGCGTCGTTTCGCCGACAACCTCGGCAGGGGGCTCAATCTGACTAAGGGCCTCACGATATGCAGCCTATCCAATGAATGTGTTTATACTATAAGTTTTCCTAAGTTATAATCTAAATCCTATGTTTTCCTAAGTTATAATTTGAATCCTACGTTCACCTAATTAAGTTAACAATAATTATATTTTTAATATAAATCTCATAAACGTAATTACTTACATCAGTCGCCTGGGCCCTCGCGTCGACGAAGCTCCCGTCTGCCCGCCTCTTGTGTGTATGCAGGAATACATCGTAGGCGGTGACCGACTCCGGCTCTCTCCCCTCCTTTACCGCCCGTTGTGCCTGCATACGAAATATACGTCGAATTTAATTAACTACGTATATTAATAGTACCAAATTTAATAGTGAAATGAATTTGCGGTATCTCACCAAATCTGCACGCGTCGCTGCGTGGGGCTTTGAACCTCCCGTATGCAGACCAGCGGCCTGTCTGCTCGCCTTCGCTTTCTCTGATTTCTCCCTGTACTGAGCAGTATTCATCTTATCCAACATCTGCTCGTAGTACTCCTCCCGGAGCCACTTCTTCCTCGAATGCGCCGTACGAACGTCGTACACCGCATCCCGTATCTTCTTCCCGGCGGCGGCTTTGTAGGCCTTGCGAATCAACTCCTCGCGATGGGGGGGCCACCAGAACGTCGTCTGACATACAAATTAAATTATCACGTAATTAAAAAATTAGTGGATTAAAGAATAATTAATAATTAACCAAAAGATATATATATACCTTCATCTCCTCGAGCCAGACGTACTGCATGTTCTGAGGCACCTCAGAAAAATTGAGGTAGGGGCCATGGTAGTTTTCCCGGATAATTTGCTCGAGTATCCGGGCAGCATCATACGGGAAAAACCTACAAAGAAGCAAAGACTGGATTATTAACTTGAATAAATGAAACAAATTTAATAAATTAACTTAAATTTACTTACGTATCACCCGCGGGCCATAGCTCTCGTCGGTTCTCGCCTATCGGCCTCTCTGGAGGCGTCGGAGGATCCGCGGGTCCGCGGATGTACTCACCGGTAGCAGGATGAAGCTGAATCCGGGGGTACTCCGGAGCCCACCCTGCAGTAACTGATGGTGTACCCGCTGGTGCATCCGGGGGCGGAACGGATCCGCTAGCGGATGGAGTCTCAGGCCTCGATGAAGATGAAGGTAGCGCAGAGATAGATCGACGGCGGGAAGAGTCTGTGGCCGGGCTCTCCAGGTCGGGATCGGAGGACTCTATATCCGGGGAATGTGGAAGGCGACCACGACCGCTACCACCACGTCCACGGCCAGTGCCGCTACCACCACGCCCACCACGGCCAGTACCGCCACCACCAGCACCACCACCAGCACCACCACGGCCACGGCCACTGCCGCTACCAGCAGCACGAGTGGTAGTGACCATGACCTGTAAATAGAACACATAAATATAATTAACAATATAGAAGTATAAATGAATATAAAACTGAACTAAAATATATATACCAGCAGCAGGGCGGCAAGTGCCGTCAAGACAATGAGAACTAAGAGCGCCATCTGTAAAAAGAAAATCATACAATAAGTAGATGATCGAACGACAAAAATATAAACTGAAATAAGAATGTGTCCGTCTAAACTGAATTCACTAAGTTAGTTGTAAGTGCTTCTAATATATACCGATATTTAATCTAATCATCGTTATCGTCCTCGTCCTCATCGTCATCGTCATCGTTCTCATCCTCATTCTCATCGTCGACTTCATCTATATCATCATCCTCATCGTCGACTTCATCTGTATCATCATCCTCATCCTCATCCTCTTCTTCTTCTTCTTCTTCTTCTTCTTCTTCTTCTTCTTCAGGCTCAATACTTGGGACAAGACGCATCTTTCTCCCCTGGTTGACAGCTAAGTCTTGTATATCAACCTCTTCCTCCCCTCTATTTTCCTCAGCATGAGGTATATCGACATCTTCCACGTCCATGGTATCCGACTGTTGTCCCATGTATTGGGGCTTCTCGATCTGGTCCTCTTGGTATGCTGGGTCTCCAACGTTGAATGTATTTCTAGATTTAATCTTGCATACTGCCCACCAGTCAAATCGATCTCTACGACGCCTTGGGTAGCTTGTATAGTAGACTTGAACAGCCTGACTTGCTATCGCAAACGTGTCGGACCCTCTATACCTCCTGCGATGATTTATATCGACGAATCCAAATTGTTTATCGATTCTCCAACCGATATTTGGTCTCGTATCGAACCACTCACATTTGAACATCACAATATACATATCATATGGGACACTATATTGTAAATCTACAATCTCCCGAAGCACTCCATAATAGTCAAAGTCCGGCTCGTCGTCATAGATGGTGCCTCTTATGCAAACACCAGAATTCTTGGTATCGAAGCCGTCATTGAGAAATTCGGCATTTATAGCATGCTGAGTTGACTTAAACTTGAAGCCATTAACGACATAGCCTGACAAAGTCTTTGCATGCTTCTTCGGTCCCAATGCCAAATAACGAATGCTCTCATTTATGAGTGTTGTTTCAGGCAATAAAACCTGTAAACATGTATTGATAATTTAAATATTTTAGCTGCATATATTTTAATGGTAGCCGCATAACATATTATCTCAGTTACTTACGTATTTACGAAACCAGGACGGAAAGGTACAATCAACCTCTCTTTGAAGTCCCTCATCTGTAATATATGGTGTCCTCATTTTGACTTCACCTCTAAATACACTGTTAGAGAGAATAAAAATAAGTGTAGTCACTTAATTCACCAAATTAGAGATTATAACGAGGCGTAGTCACTTACTTCTCCAAATCTCTCACTTCTTGTATGTCACAATTTAACAAGACATATCGGTGAGCGGTATCATACTCATCGTCGGTCAACCACCGTTTCTTACTAGCCCCAATAGGCTTGCCCCTTAAATTGAATATACCTCCATCCTCAACGTCTTCTTCATTCCTTTGAGGTCTATTTCGATTTGTCTCGACATGAGTATCGAAATAAATGGAGCAGAAATTTGACACCTCCTCGATAAGATATGATTCGCATATCGAAGCCTCTATATGAGCCTTGTTGCCAACTTTCTTCTTTAGATGGTGTAGGTACCTAAAGAGACAAATTATCTTGAGAATTAACAATGAATTGTAAAATCCACTTAAATTTCACTTAAATTATATCGATTTTTATTTACCTTTCAAAGGGGTACATCCATCGGTAATGAACAGATGCACCGACACGGGCTTCGTATGCTAGATGAATCGGTAGATGCTCCATGCTGTCGAAAAAGCCCGGTGGAAATATTTTCTCTAACTTGCAGATTGTTAAGACAATCTTCTCCTCAAGTTGTACCATATGTTGCACCGTCAGCTTAGTTGAACAGATATCCCTGAAGAATGTAGACAGCTCGGCCAACGGAACCCATACAGCAGAAGGCAACAACTCTCTCAAAGCAATGGATAGTAATCTTTCCATAAACACGTGGCAGTCGTGACTCTTCATTTCCGTTAGCTTGCGTTCATTGAGATCAACGCATCTAGACAAATTCGAAACATAGTCGTCGGGAAATCTTAAATTAGATATCCACTTGCAGATTATTAATCTATCTTCCTTGCTCAATGTGTATGGCGCTATAGGCTTACTTAATTGTCCACCAGCACCCCTTTGTATCAAGTTCAGATGAGGACGCTTGCATATCTCGGCTATGTCTTGTCTTGCTTTTGGATTGTCCTTCGTCTTTCCTTTAATATCCATGACGGTATTGAAGACATTATCGAACACGTTCTTTTCGATATGCATGACATCAAGATTATGCCTTATAAGATTATCTTTCCAATAAGGCAAGTCCCAGAAGATACTCCGTTTGGTCCAGTTATGGTTTTGTCCGAACCCCTCGACACGATGGTTCGATGGATCTTCCATTGCGGTGGGCAATTCCTTTACAGCTTCCCAAATATCGTATCCCGAAAATCTGGCAGGAGGTTGAGAAAATTCTTGTTTTCCATATCTGAACGCGTCCTTATTCTTTCTCCAAGGATGGGTCGCGGGCAGAAATTGACGGTGACAGTCAAAGAAAGAAGTTTTTCCTCCATGCCTAAGACGGAACGCCTTACTATTTTCCATGCATATCGGACAAGACATGTTGCCGTGCGTACTCCATCCCGACAGCATACCGTATGCTGGAAAATCATTGATTGTCCACATGAGTGAAGCTCTCATCTGAAAGTTCTGTTTCCTGGAAATATCATAGGTCGTGACGCCGATCTCCCACAGCTGTTTCAGCTCATCCACCAACGGCTGTAAATATATATCGATGTTCTTCGTCGGATTTTTAGGACCGGGTATGATAGCTGTCAGAAACATATAAGGAGTCTTCATACACATCCATGGTGGCAGATTGTAAGGGGTAAGAATGACCGGCCAGCATGAGTACTGAGATCCCGACTGTCCAAAAGGGGCGAAGCCATCAGCACATAGCGCCAGGCGTACATTTCTAGGCTCTGCAGCAAAATCTGGATGACACAAATCAAAATGTTTCCACGCCTCTCCATCCGAAGGATGTGACAATTCTCCTTCGTCCTTTATGCGTTCTTCGCTGTGCCACGTCATGTGTTCTGCTGTATTTAGAGACATATACATCCTCTGCAAGCGCTTCGTGATCGACAAGTAATGCATATACTTGTAAGGACGTCGTTTTCTAGTCGACTTTCCTTTTCCCTGTACTGGCTTGTAACGATCCGCATTACAGAAGCTGCAACTTTCTGATACGCAATTCTCTTTGTAGTACAACATACATCCGTTGCGACAACAATCTATCTTCTCGTACCCCAGTCCCAGTTGTCGGACCATCATCTTTGACTTGTAGAAGTTTTTTGGTAGCTCTTTTGATTCCTTCGGTAACACCTCCTTGATTACTTCTGTGATCCGATTATAGCAAGCTTGTGGCAAGTTAAAATCAGACTTTATGTTCAACAACCGCATCGTCACTGACAGTGCGGAATGAGTCTCACAACCAGGATATAGAGAAGTATCTGCGTCCTGAAACATGTCATAGAACTCCTTCGCCTCGGGATTAGGATCCTCCGGATCAAAATTAGGCCATGCCGCATCATACACCATATCTCGTGCAAGGTTCTGCAGATCTCCATAATCAACAGAGCATCCGTAGTCTTCGATGACATCCGTTGCAGCATTATCATCAAAAGCATAAGTAGCAGCTTCCGCAGCCTGTCTTTCCGAATATAGTTCACCTTGCGATGACCACAGGCCGTAATTACGTACGAAATCCTTACGGGTCAAATGATCTCTCACAGTCACCACTTCTTCGTAACGTCTATTGTGACATTTAACACATGGACACTTAATTTTGTTACCGTCCATGTACTGAGCTTTGCTCATTGCATAATTAAGAAATACTTCCACGCCTGCCTGAAAATCGTCACTCACACCAATTCTACTCTCGTGTTGCCATTTGTACATCCATGTACGATCAACAAAATAACGACTCATCCTCAATTTGGATGTGAAAATCTGTATCGTAAGACAAACTAAACATAAGAATAGCCCGATACCGATACTCATAAATTTGGATTAGGGTTAGGATGTTAGATATAAGTGAACTAGGTGATGTAGAGTACAATATAGGGAACTGTGAATGGACTGAAAGTTGCACATGAGAAGGTTCAATGAAGGGTCCATAAATGGGTTCACATGATAAGTTAGTAAGAATCCACATCACTATACATACTCCCCCGTTTCAGGAGTGTGTCTGGCTCCTATTTAGAACAGCACAGGTCACAACATGTCCAGAATAGCAAAACAGAGCTCTACAATGTATATCGGTATCGGACTATTCCTACGAGTATTGGTATCGGCGATATCAATACTCGTGTGAATAGGAGATTGCAATATAAGTCTAAGCTATCTAGCTAACATGTATACTTGCATTTACATTGTATCATAACTTGTATCTAGTTACCTTGCTAATCATGTATATACTCTTAACATATATGTGAAGACACTATACTAACATGTATTTAAATCAAGGTTCAAAGTATCGGTATCGGAATCGGTATCGGACTATATATTCCTACGAGTATTGGCATCGGCGATATCAATACTCGTGTGAATAGGAGATTGCAATATAAGTCTAAGCTATCTAGCTAACATGTATACTTGCATTTACATTGTATCATAACTTGTATCTAGTTACCTTGCTAATCATGTATATACTCTTAACATATATGTGAAGACACTATACTAACATGTATTTAAATCAAGGTTCAAAGTATCGGTATCGGAATCGGTATCGGACTATATATTCCTACGAGTATTGGCATCGGCGATATCAATACTCGTGTGAATAGGAGATTGCAATATAAGTCTAAGCTATCTAGCTAACATGTATACTTGCATTTACATTGTATCATAACTTGTATCTAGTTACCTTGCTAATCATGTATATACTCTTAACATATATGTGAAGATACTATACTAACATGTATTTAAATCAAGGTTCAAAGTATCGGTATCGGAATCGGTATCGGACTATATATTCCTACGAGTATTGGCATCGGCGATATCAATACTCGTGTGAATAGGAGATTGCAATATAAGTCTAAGCTATCTAGCTAACATGTATACTTGCATTTACATTGTATCATAACTTGTATCTAGTTACCTTGCAATATAAGTCTAAGCAATCTAGTATTGGTATCGGCGATATCGGTAGTATCGGCGGTATCGGATCGAAGTATCGGATTTTTTGGTATTGGAAAACAAATAATTATTAATAAATTATTTACATTTAAAAACATATAATTTATACATTTAGGCATAATTTTAAGTGTTTTAAGTATTATTTCTTAGTAGTTTTGAAATTAAATGAAATTAAATTAAATGAAATAGTATTATTTCTTAGGATCGGGACATGCCAAACCGTATCCGTATCGGGGAATGCAACCCATTCCCCACCCCCCCCGACCCCCCGACCCCCATTCAACACCCCCGACCCCCCTGCCCTCTCCATTACCACCCCCCCCCGACCCCCCTGCCCCCATTCCCCACCCCCCCCGACCCCCCTGCCCTCTCCACCCCCCCACCCCCCGCCCCCCCGACCCCCCTGCCCCCATTCCCGACCCCCCCCGACCCCCCTGCCCCCATTCAACACCCCCCCGACCCCCCTGCCCTCTCCACCCCCCACCCCCCGACCCCCCTGCCCCCATTCCCCACCCCTCCGACCCCCCGACCCTCATTCCCCACCCCCCCACCCCCTGCCCCCATTCCCCACACCCCCCGACCCCCTGACCCCATTCACCACCCCCCCCCGCCCTCTCCACCCCCCGCGAAGCCGACCCCCCCCCCCACTCCCCCCCGGCCCCAAAACCCAAAATTAGAGAAAGAGAGAGAGAGAGGAGAGAGAGAGAGAGAGAGAGAGATACCTGGTAGAGAGAGAGAGAGAGCCGCGAGAGAGAGAGAGAGCCGTGCGCGAGAGAGAGAGAGAGCCGCGAGAGAGAGAGAGAGAGAGTTTTGGGGGGAATGAAAAATTCCCCCCCGTCGGTTCAATTTAAGTTAGGGCACAGAACCTAGCGACGGAATAGCGACGGAATAAATTAGTCGCTAAACCGTCGCCAATTAAAAGGTGTTTTCCGACGGATATATCCGTCGCCAGTTAGTCGCTAAAGTTCCCGCCAATGTTTTAAAGATTTTGCCGCCAACATTTGCGACGAATAAGCGACGAAAAAGAATCCGTCGCTAACGTTCGTCGACTTAGCGACGGAAACCCGACAAATTTTTACATTTAAAATTGGAAAAAATTATGTTATGTTGTCTGTCGCTAATCCGTCGCTAAGATGTCGGAAACTGGTCGCTATTAGCGACGGAATCCGTCCGTCGCTAAACTTCAGTCGGTAAAGTGGGGTATTTTAGTAGTGTTTGATTATGTGTCTAATATTACTTTTGTTTAAAAGTATTTCAAATATTATATTAGAATCTGATAAACCCGATGGACCCGACCCAACCCGAGTTCAACCCGATCCTCCGGGCTCGGTCTTGGGCTTCATATGTTGAACCCGAGGTCGGGCCGGGCTTGGGCTCGGGCTAGGCTATGATTCATCGGGTTGGACTCGGGTCGACCTCAAGCCCGACCCAATCCTCCCGAGTTGCACCCTTACTCTTCAATAACCATAATGGGCCGGGCCTTGAGCTTTTTCCAAATAGTCTAGGAGAACCTACGGCTACGGGAGTACTCTTTGGCGGCTTCATGAACTTAAACTGTAATCCAAAAGATAGGTCTACCTACCAGCAAACAGACCATCTAGATATCATGGTATACTCTTCTAATGCCCGTAGCTATTTTGGCTAAGAATTTGACATCAAAGTAAATGACTAATCTCATGTTGACGTTTTGACATAAAATTTGTCAAATATTATATGGAACTTTCTTATGGTTCATAAGTCGATTTCATTCTATGGTGTTATTCGTGTCGCTGGAAAATATAAACACATAACACGACATAAGCTATTGTGAGTTTTAGTTATTAAATTTACAACTTTTTTTTGTGCTTTACTTATTTTATTTATCAACTGTTATATATCAAATAGTTATAATTCAAACGTTATATGTAAAATGATCATTGCTAGATATTTTAGTTTTTAAGGTTAAGAATAGTGTTAGGGTTGGTATTTTCATTACGGTTTTATGGATAGGTTTAGGCTTAGTATTGTTAAGGTTCTTACAATTTTGTGCATATGGTTAGAGTTGTCATTTTTTTTAAGGTTTTTACAATTTTTTTTTTTGGATATGGTTAAGATTATGTGGATATGTTTAGGGTTAGTGTTTTGTGGGTTTTTAGGTCATAATATTATGTTAAGGGTTAGGATTTTTAAGTATTTAAGATTTTTGGTGATTTTGGTTATACAAATACGAATAAAAATGTAGATCTTTAGAAAATCGAAAACTACATCTAGGAAATAGACGCTATAAGCTACATCGATTTAAAAATAAACCTATGTCTCCTCCATTTTGCTTCTTCTTGTTACTAACACCCCTCATATAGTTGTCACGATTCTTAGCGATTAGGAAAAAAAAGTAATAACCTAAAACTCACTATAGTTTGTGGCATGTTTGACGCAATAATGTTGTAGCTTATGACCGTCACGCCCCGCTCCTACAGGAGCGATCGTCCTCGCTAAGGCGTGATGCCGCACGAGCCTATGTTGCGCTCGTGCAAGGCCAAGTCCAGAAACGGCCGATTGAAGCTAGGTCACAGAGTCGCACAGAGTGTCCCCACTTGCAGCAGAATATAAATGAACACAAGTTAAAGCAAATCCAAAACTCTTTATTGATATTCAAGAAGTGTTACAAGCGGCGTTAGGCCGAGATTACAAATCGCTCAAGCTCTCTCTCTCGAAACATAAGAGACATGTCAAGTGGCTTACAAGATGGAATGATACATGGCGATGTTCCGATACATTATGTCCTATATATGGTGCTTCAGCTCCTTTGCAATGCTCCAAGGCTCCAGAGTTAGCTCCGTGCCTTAGCATGTTCGAGGGAAGACTCCGCACCAGACGAGGTTCTCATGCACCCTGCAAGCAGACTATGTGGTTATCAGTACATTGCATGCACTGGTGGAGAGGCTAGCTCGCCCGCTCGCTATCATTACCAAACACGTTCAATTTACTTTCGTGCATCATCCATCAATTGATTGTCTTTCTATCTTGCCTTAGATCAGTTTCATGACATATATTGCAAAACCTATCTCGTATTACGGACATCAAGTGTCGCATAGAAAATAACATGTGCAACTTATCATACTTACAGTACGATCTTCCCTGTCCAGGGTAAACCAAGAAAGCCAACATATTATACGTAAAGACTTGACGGATTTGCATAGAAAATACGAGTATCATCAGCGTATTTCTACCTCGGATGAAATACTAGTTTCTTTCAGATGTTCATTTAGTTGATCAGCTTACTCAGATTACTTGTTTCAATACAAGAACTTGCACGTGGATTGCCACCAACGATTTCACTTAATCTATATGCATCGGTCGCTGGCAATACAAGCCATTTGGACTTCCTGAACGTGGTATTCGTAGTATCTATCAGACAGTGATGTCTGGTACACCCTGATAGGCTACGCATACCGGCATTACGTCACTTGTGCTGACCGAGCCCTCACCCAAGTCGCCCGTAAGCCGTGATTTCTCCTGGGCCGGCACGATCCCTTGTAACACCTACTTTTCTAAAATAAGGGTAATTTTGAACTTTTGTAAAAGTTTATTATTTAATAATAGGATTTATGATTTATGAGAATTTTTAATTAATTTAATACTATTTAAAATTAATGAATTATAATTTTGATGTGTTAGCTAGTGAACCCTAGAACTGTTGAGCTTATAGACTAACCATGACCATGGGGACCTAACCATGTGATTAGAATGATTATTTATAACTTTTTAGGCCAAGGGTATTTTGGTTATTTTGTGACTTTTGAATTATTTAGGATTTTGATTAATTGATAAATTTTAGATTATTTTAATAATATTTAAATTGATGTATTGTGATTTGGTTATTTTTTATATTTTAATATTTTGGGAATTTTTATATTTTAATATTGATTTTACGGGATTTGTTTAGTCGGGTTTGAGTTTCGTTTCGTTCTGACTTGTGTTAGTGACCCGGGTAGCTTAGACTGTAGACGGGATGCCAAGATTAGTTAGTTATGGCCCACAAACCCCACTAATTAAGTTAGTGAGTTTAGACTAATCCCACTTGTTAGATTGGTTAAGTAATTAGAGGCTTAAATTTAACCATTTCGATCCCAAACTTGAACCTAACTTAAAATTAACCAAGAGGACTAGTTGAGGCCTTATTGGGCTTTTCCCCAAGGCCCAAATAGGGTTTAATGGCAGCCACTATAGCTAGGTTAGCCTTCCTTCCTTTTATTTCATTTCATCTTGCCTCTTTTCCTTTACAAAGTGTTCTTCCCCAAATTAGAGAGCTTTCCTCTTTGATTTGATCTCCAAATCCTTACATCCCTCCACCAAAACTTCCATCCAACCTTCTCATACTACCAAGGGAGGGTGCTAGCAAAGATTTAGAGCAAAGTGCAAGGAGGAGTGTCCTTTTTGGAAGATCTTCGTGTCAGAGCCGTGTCCTTGAAAGTTTTATCGGGATTCCACTCCCAATAGGTAAAACCAACCCTCTAAATTGATTTCTTGTGCATATTAGTTAGTTTTGAATCCATAGGATCCACCCCTATGCATGTACCCCATTTATATTCAAATTTGAGGTCATTTGGAGCTCTCTTGAGGATTTTAGATATGTGTCTTGTGTCCTACTTGATAGATCCCAAATTAGGACACCCCATGTGTATGTATGTATGATAATAGTTTAAATAGATATTTAAATTTAGTTTTAGAATGGTTAGAGAGTGGATTGATCTTAGTTAGGATGGTTAGAATGAGTTTCATTTGGATAAATATGTTGGTATCCAAGTATCTTGGCCTACATGTGTTTTTTTTGTCCAAAACAACTCAAATTCGTCATAATATTCATCCATATTTTTATTAACCAGAGCAACTTAAAAATGTCATAACTTTTAGCTTAGAACTCCGATTAATCTTTCGTTTTTTTTAAAAGAACCGTATCGAAGTTAGCTTTCCAAATATATATTTTAATAAGCCAAAATCATTCTGGAACTTTCTGTAAATCTATTTGAGTGTCAGCTGTCCGAAAGACAAATGAGTTTCGGTGTTTTCACGATTCCGAGAGCTTCCAGACACGAAAATACGATCCGTTTGATGTTTCGGAAAGCTAACATGAAGGGCTACGACATACTTTAATCCTAGAATTTAGTGAAGGTCCAATTGGTACAATATTAGTTTTAAGTAGAAGAGTGACTATACGACATAGACATTTTGTGCAACCTATGAGCCTATGTAGTATGGATATTAAATGAATGTGGAGTATGTAATGCATGATATGTTAGATGAATGAAATGATATATATATGATATGTATCTTTACATTATTGTATATATATGGTTGAATGCAAGCATGTAGGAATGCAATCAATGTAATGTATGTAAGCAATGCATAAATGCATGAATGAAAGAATGAAAGAATGATATACAATGTATGCATGAAAGTATATAATGAAGCTAGATATGAATGCAAGGTATACGTGTAATGATAGATATGAATGCATAATGTATACATAATGTAATGCAATATATAATGATAGCATGTATGATAATGTAGAATATATGATGCAAGCATGTATATGTCCAATATTTTCCCTTTTTCTAACATTTTTTCTTTCCTTCCCTTTCCATTTCAGTTTTTCCCATTTTTTTCCTCTTCTATTTTTACATGTTGTATATAATGTATATAATGTATAGATGCATGTAAGTATGTAATATGTATGAATGACATATATGTAATAAAAATAAGTATATGTATGCAACTTAATGATATGTGAATGGATATAATGCCTGAACTGGAGTATGCATGTATATGGGATATGAATGAATGATATATATATATATATATATATATATATATATATATATATATATATATATATGTTTTAAGGTAATGTAATGTATGTATTCACATATATTTTGAGTTAAATATATGAGTTTGTATGCATATATTATATGTATGCATGTATGCAGGAATGAATGTAATATAATGTAGAGTATGCATATATGAATATAATGTATGCAAGTATATAATGTATTCAAATATGTATGTATGCATCTATGTATGTATGTATAGGTGCATGAATGAATGCAAGTATGCATATATGATATGTATGTAGGCATGTATGCAATGTATGTATGTATGCATGTATGCAATGTAAGTATGTATGTATACATTTCTATAAACTGAGTTAACCTATAACCTTTTACACACATGCATTCATACACCCTTTGACACCATGTATCTCATGTCACATACACCTACCTATCACTAAATCTAAGAACATTAACACATATCCTTTCACACACATGCCAAACACACACACACACACTCACTCACTTACTCTTTTACCTCTCCTTATATATATATATATATTTTTTTTTTCTCCTTATATATATATATATATATATATATATATATATGTGTGTGTGTGTGTGTGTGTGTGTGTGTGTGTGTGTGTGTGTGTGTGTGTGTGTGTGTGTGTGCCTATATATATAGCTTTCCTATATATATCTATGTATATGAATATATATATATATATATATATATATATATATATATATATATATATATATATATATATATATATATATATATATATATATATATATATATATATATATATATATATATATAGCTTTCCTATATATATCTATGTATATGAATATGTGAATGTGAATAATATATATACATTATATGACTAAGTTTGTGTGCCTTGTTAGCTTATGGTTTAGTTTTATGCTTGGTTTAGCAAGTGACTTAGGCTATGAGTTAGTAGCTATCTTGGATACTTGATTTGCATAGACTTAGTTTGTTTAGACCTAGAATTGATCCTAACCTAGACTAGTTGACCATTGTTGACCCAACCCTAGCTAGTTTGACCACAGTTGACTAGAGTTGACCTAGTTTGACTTTATAGTTGACCAGAGTTGACCAAGAGTTGATTTTGACCTATATTGACTTAGACTCGTGTAGATTGCATTATAATTTCAATTACCATATAAATTGAACTCTTTATAACCTGTGTTGCTCTAACTAGGACTCTGTGACTCCAGTTGGCCATCTTTTCATATCAGCTGTTCATGGTATCAGACGAGTACATTCTCTGACTGTTTCATACTTGATAGGATTTACATTTACGTTCTAGATTACTTTACTTGATGCTGTCACGTTGTTAACACGGATTGGTACTATATGGATCCCTTTATGAGATGTAATTATCCCCCTCGGGAGAATCGGATACATCATGTCATGTGTGTTTCACTTTCACCATATATTCATGTGCTTTTACCATTCATGTGCACTCTCGTGATTCATGTACTCTCATATTCACGGAGCCCCCATGTTTACATTCATGTGCACCCATTTATGGGCTCCCATGTGATATCATGTGCAATAACATAACCTGTCTGGATCCTTGTGTATTGATTGGTGTACGAGGGAGTATAAATGGTCATGTGAACAATTCCAAAGTAGTGTAGTCATGTGCAAACTTTCATGTTTATTATCAAGCCGTTCACATGTCTATTTTGTACTCTACATCACTAGTCACTGTTAGCTCTTTACTTATAGTAGATATTTCTTTACAGTCATCTCTTTTACTTCATATATTTCCCAGCGTTTCATATATCTTACTCTATAGCATATTTACATATTATGTCATATTATGAACTGCGTGAGATGTATTGTTCGCTTCCGTCCTGACTGGACCCGTTAATAAATTTTATAGATAGCTTGGAGGTTACCTGCTAGCCTAGAGGAGACACAGTAGAGGTTGGAGTAGATGGCTAGAGTTTTTCTTATTTTATTTTTAGTTGTCTTGAGTTGTATTTATTTTTTGCTTGTTTGAGTTGGTGTTGATAACACCGATATTTATTTCTCTCTGTTGTACTTCTCTTGTGGATTCATAGTTATCTTATCGTGCTACTTCTAGTTTTGGTGATTTAGTTGTATCCTGCTGTGATTGTCCTCTGTACGGAGAGTATATCATATTGTATTTAGTTTTAATTATGACCTAAAACATCATTCTACCACTGAGACTGCGACGTAGGCTGGACGTACCCACTTCTCGTGCCCTACACTGGGTGCGGGTCTGACATCCCTGGCCACCCAGCTTTCGATCGTCCGAGGAATCCTTCTTTCTCTTTCCTCGTGCACGAGTTATCCGCAACAATTTTGTATTCTCTTTTCATTTCTTTATCCTATCGGCACTTTGAGCCATAACGGATTATCGCCTAGGTTGTCGGCGGCATCCGTGCAGCGCGGGTAGCGAGTTCCGTTGCACGTCCCCGTCATACCTGTCGCTAATCATCTTTTCTTCTTTTCTTTCTTTCTCGCATTCACTTATTCTCGACACGATCTCTGGTATACCCAGTTTCTGATCATCCGAGTTTTTCTTTCTTTCATTCGTTCATTCATTTATTTGTTATGTAGCTCCCAGTATGGGGAATGCCTTGGCGACCCAACGGTTCCAAAGCCTTTTTATGTTTTCATTACTCGGCTTGGAATGACTATTTCAATAGTCTTCCTGCCTCAATTCAGTAAATTATTCATTGTTTCATGCCTCAAGTTGTGTTCATTGTTTTATTATATACTTGAGCGCATAGGGTACTTGAAACGTAAGTTGTGCCTTGGCACGAGCGTGGAGTGCGGTGTGAGGGTTCAAGTAAATTCTCAAGTTCATTTTTATGTTCTACACGAGCATACAAGATGGGATTATTCCCTTAGCTAGGTACGTTGAGTTCTCTTATTAGCATGCAGGGGTTATCGCCTAGCGATCTAGCAATATTGTACATATTATTATGTATCTAGCGATCAACCGACTGGTTTTGTATTATAGAACCATCCTATATTTTGTGGATTTGATTGGAATTATGTGGTTGAGATCAAAGGTGTAGATCCCGCCACCTTTTAAATTCATTTAATCTCAGTCATGCAATTCCAATCCAAAGTATATAACATAGGTTGGTTCCATAATATAAAACCAGCACTACACCAAAATGACCAATTAGGAACGCTATGTATTTTTCAGTCTGGAACACTTATTTTTTGTACCTAGGTTCTGGGACGAAAAAAAACGTTCCGAATTAGAAAAACGTTCCTAATATATTCTATTTTAATTTTCAGAAAAATTATTTATGTAGGTGTGAAACCCTGATTTTCAATTCATTAGATTTTGCCAGTTGACGATAATTAGTTTAGTTATTATTATTTATTATTATTATTATATATTATTATTACTATTATTATTATTATTATTATGTATTAGTCGGAATTAGGAAAGATATTATTTTTAAAATTATCGTTGATTTTTTATTGTGGCCCTGTCCCCGATCCCGAGTCCGGACTCCGACCCCGAGTCCGGGCACCGACCCCAAACTCGAACCAGACCCGGTTTTCGAAACCCAACTCAGTCTGAACCCGTCCTTAGTTCCCTTCTTTTAAAATCCTGATTACTGTATATTAATTATATATAAAAAAGAAGAACTGACTAATTCCTAATTCCTATTTCCCCATTGATCTGTTCCCAAAATCCCCTACGACCTGGACCACACACCCACTCACACGCCCCTATTTTCCCTCCTGCTACTTCTCCTCTCCTCCACACCAACCTTTCCCCACTCCCTCCTTATTAATCCCCACTACCACTCACGTCACCACCAACACTACCAAAACCACTCCCAGCTCCCCATTCTCTAAATCTCATTCCTTTCACTCTCTTTTCCCACACTTTCCAAACTCCATAGCTCTTCCCTCTCCAGAGCCTCAAACCCTCTCCCGTTCACTCAAGAACCGCCCCGAGACTCCGACGCCCTTTCCACCAGCCCGCGGCTCCGCCCTTCCGCGCGCGCCACCTCCGGCCAAGCCCAGGCCGCGCCCCAGCCGGCCGTCCATGTCCCCCGCCAGCGCGCCCGCCCAGGCCGCCCTCCGGCCAGGACTCCGCCCCTCCGGCGTCGACCCCGCGAGCCCTGCGCGCTGCCTCCCAGCGCCGGCGTCCCCGCCACCGATCCCGGCGACTCCCGCACCCTTCCGGCCGTTCCCGCCGTGCCCTAGCCCGGTGCCCGCCGATTTTCTTCGACGATTTCGGCTAGACCCCGCTGTCCGTGCCCGGCTCAGCCCGCGTGCGCCCCGCTATTCCAACATCGCTGTTCAGCGCTGTTCCGGTGGTTTTTCGCTGCTTGTCCGTGAGTTGGGACTTTCTCGAGTCCACGGGAACGTGGTTTCTATCTCTATTATTACATCTGAGAGCTCTAGCCGAGCACCCGAGGTATATTTCCGTATTTCCGTGTCCCTTCCCAGTATGTCGATGATGATTCTGGTCCCCGATCCCGTTACGGGATTCGGTTTAGACGATTTCAATTTCGAAATTTTCGAAGTTCGTTTCGGTAGTACTTTTGTGCTGTGATTGGTTTTGGTTTTAAGCTTTGTGACTTCTCGAAAATTCTGAGTTAGTTTGGCAAATGCTCTGCGACTTTCGGACTTAGTTCTGTGATTTGGGATCTTCTGTTAGTTTTAGAATTTTTGAACTATTATGTGGGTTCTGTGATATTTTCGGGTTTTCCGAATTTCTTTTGGAAATGTTCTGTGTTGGGTTTATATAGTTATTTTGTGGTGGAAATGAATTCATGGGTTATTTTCCTGGTTTGGGATATTATTTATGTGGTTGGCACAATTTCCCAGTATTGGGTTATCCCAGATCACTACGAGAAAGTGAGTTTTTACGACATTAAAATTACGACGTACAGAAATAGTATGCCGTAAATAGTTAAATCAAGACATACATTTTTCTGTGTGCCGTAAAAAGATTCAGAATACAATAAATGGATCTATTTATGACCTGCATTTGTACGCCATAATTTACAAGACAAAAAAGGGCGCACATTGAATGCCCTAAATCCCAAAAAAACCGTTGCCTATTTTTTTTCGTTTCCCGCTGCCCGAACTCTCCCTAAAATTAGAATTCTTTCTCTCGCTTCTCTCTCTCTCTCTCACACATTGCAAAGCCTCAGGTTCTCTCAGGTTCTCTTGCTGCAAAAGAAAGAAGAGAAAGAGCTCAGGTTCTCTCAGGTTCTCTCGCTTCCGACCTCTCTCCTTTCTCTCGCTTCTCTTCCTCTCTCTCTCTATCTCTCGCTTCTCTTCCTCTTGTTTCTCTTTCTCTCGTTTCTCTTCCAATCTCCCAGGTTCTCTTCCTTTTCCTCTGTCTCGTTTCTCTTTCTCTCTACTTTTCTTCCTTTTGTAATTTTTTTTCTTCTTTCTTTTTAATTTTCCCCAAATTTATTCCAATTTCCCCCTTTTATTTAGGGTTTTTTTGTTTTTAGGGCTTTCTATTTTTTAGGGATTTTTGTTTTTTTAGGGCTTTCTCCACATATTTATTCATGGTGTTGCATGTACCAATTTCAGAACCATCGACAAGGTCGACGGCTGCCACTCAATTTCTGGACCGCCGACAAGACCGACGGCTGCCACTCAATTTCAGGACCGTAGGTATGATTTTTGTCTTTTTCTCCAGTATTTTCCATAAGATTTGATTTTCATTTGAGACATAAGTTTTTGGGTTAATTTGATTTTCACTGATATTAGTTTTAGTTTGATTTAATTTGAGACTCGGACTGCAATTTCTGTACGCTTGATCCAAATATTAGAACAAGTTGAATATGGAAGTTTTTGGATAATTTAGTCTTCATTTGTTCATCAATATCACGATACATTCTTAATCAAACACGATACATTTTATATGTCTAATATCACTAGAACAATTAAACACGATACATTTTATATGTCTAATGATACCAGTTTTTAGTGTGTTTGTGCTTCCTAAAGGCTGAAGCACTACTATTGTGTACTGTTGAAAAATATCATTTATGAAGTTCTTGCAAGTTCTTACACTAAAACTAATTGACTTATGAGTTTGACGACAAAGGTTAAGAATTGGTGATCATTTATGAGCACTTGCATTGGACTGCTAGAGACGGGCCGCTATAAAGTTCAATTTTGTAGAAGATGGAAACATGAAGGATGTTTGAAGAACAAAAAAGTAACTTTTCAAGTAATAAAATATTTAAGTGGTTTAGAGGCACATACGCAGATATGTTGTACGGACACAAATACGTCATACGAGACATGGTCAGGACACTATACAACCCATTTTTTGGAGTATATGTGCTTCCTATATGCCAGTTTGTTCCTGTTTAGATCTTGTTCTCTTTCTTAATTCAATGATTATATAACGAAAATTTGTTTCTTGTATCACTTCCCTTGAAAAAAATTAGGAAATGCTTCATGTTGGCTTATACTAATTCTATATCATTTATTGGTGAAATATATAGTTCTGACCATTTTTATTAATTTACATGTATAGATCTATTCCTTATTTCTATTATATAAGTGAAGTTGTCCCAGTTCAAGTTTATTTTGGACAAGGAGGCACCTTAATTTTAGATACTTTCCCTCCTTACTAAATTATCCTGTCACCCTTCCTTTGAGGAGGCCATACTCGGGAGACCCAGGTATAGATCATTATCCTTTGGTACTCTAATAGTTTATAACTTTTTTCACGATACATTCCTGTAGGACACCCCCATACACTTGTGCACCTGGATTGAACCCTAACTCCATACACTACTCTATATGCCTCTGTCCTCACTTTACTTGCTGCTAATACCTACGTCTCCTTTTCCTGTAGGACACCCCCACACAACCATGTACCAAACTCTAACACACATCTATATACTGTCACTTACATGTATCCTTTCTCTCAAGGCACTCATGTCTGACTCAAACAAAGGGGCTCATATCACATATATGGTCCCAAAACCATTTTCCTAACTGATACATCAAGACACCACTATAGGTAACACTAACATGTACTCCTAGGTATCTCCTTACCAACAGGATACTTATTAACATTCTCCCTAAAACCCAAGCACTCTTGCCTAACACATCTCATATTCTCTACCTCCCTTACATCTATTATAGCCAAGGGACCATGTCCTACTGCACTTAGGCAGGCCTCACAAGGCCAGGCCTAAGTGTCCTGCAACAGAGCACAACCCCTCAAACACTCTTCACTGCCCATGTGGCTCAAACCACACTAACCAAGGGTTATCCCATGCTGTCATGGCCTGCAGCTGCTCTTGCATGTGCTGCAATTGCAAAGCATTACAATTGCTTACTGCAAGCCAACATGCTGCTGCCACTGCTGTAGGTGCTTGCTTGCATGCAGAGTATGACCCCCTGTTGCTGCTAAGGCTAGCCCTGCCCCTCACTCATTCTCTGCTACTCCCTGAAGCTAACAAACCCAAATACAGTGTAAGTTTTATAGTTCGACATAGTATCTCTATTCTTTATTAGAAACTAATTTGTTTAATCGTTAATGTATTTTTCATTCATGTAGCAAATTGAAAACTCAAATACAGTGAGAAAGGCTAACTCAAACTCTGGGGTCCAAAGTTCTACCAATCGTGAGATAGCTGAAGCAAGGCTGGAAAAGGAAAATGCAGAAAGTCCAACTTCCCCTAACATTGGGACAAAATGCAAATTGTTGGATTGGAGACGGGTTCAGAAGTTGTGGCAATTGGCGAGATTGCATCTACAAATCCCAAAGATTTGGTCCATCATGTGGCTATAGGACAAGAGTGCTATAAACTTTGGGTTCATGAAGTAATTGATTATGAGGTAACTTTGTATCGGCCGACACGCGAGTTTTTCTTCTACATGAGGCTTTATCAAGTACAATCGCGTGACCTATCAAGTATATCAGATTCGACTAGTGGTAACACTCATGGGGTAAGGTAATATGACTACCCTTCTCTTTATTTGACCATATTATAACTAAGTATTTGTTACATTCGTCGATTTTAACAATTATCCATTGAATTATTGCATAGAAAATTTATTTTCATTACCATTTTCATATCATGCTATGCTTGAAAACTGATGAATCAATTAACTATTTTTATTACCTTAGGTAACTCCTTCAAAAGTGGAAGGCCAAATACACTATCTTAAATACCCTCCATAATCATATATCTGAACACATTACCTCATATCCTGCCTATACCTCTTTCACAACCAGCCACACCAGACTTCCCTCTCCTTACCTGGGCACACAGGAAAAAGCCCCCAAATCTTCTTCACAAGATACCCCACTCATATTTCTATACACAAGTATACACTCCTTAACCAATTACAGTAAAGTCACTTCTATATACCTACCTATCACTGCTGCTTTAAATATGTAATATCCCCACACCAATATAGACATTCATCCACACATCCCAATCACTAATACCCTTAAAGAGCTGAACAGAAAAAATGGATCAAATAGCCAACCTAAAAAAGTGGGATAAAGGCTTTGTTATTTTTGTTGTAGACATAAGATACTATTTTCTTGTATTGCTATTACATTCAACAGATTGACCAAAGTTGATTATCGATAATTTTGATGTGATGTTTTCTTCTCTCGTCTTATGCGGGGATCTCTTTTCATTTATTTTATTCTCTGCACATGGACTTCAGCATTAAGTATATTGTAGTGACAGGGACTTCAGCAGATTACATTCAACAGATTGTAGTGCCATGGATCTCTTTTCTCGTGTTGCTATTACATTCAACAGATTGTAGTGCCAGGGACTTCAGCATTAGGTATATTGTTATCATTTGTTTTATTTTCTGCACATAACTTCTACGAATATTTTTGTTTGTTTAATGTTATGAACTATAGAGCACTGTTACAACTTTTCCAATCCAAATAAAGAAACTAGCAGTAGGTGTAGAATTAGCGTCTGGCTAGCTTTGCTGGAGTTGTTGGCTGGACCCCTTGGTTTGATGGTTTCTCAGGAACATGACTTTCTGTAAATATGCCTTTCCTTCTTTTATTTTCCTTTTTTTTGGCATAATTCTCTCTCAACCTTTATTTTTCATGAACCCGGATATTTAGGAATTGTTGACGAAATTTCTGATACAGAGGTTCCATAGAACCTAGCAAGCCCAGTTATTTGTTTGATAAGGTTAAGTTCTCGTGACCAAGGAGGATTCTCCGACTTTTCCTAGACTAAGATAGGTTTTCGATGAAGAGGAGAAGATACTGCTTGGAAAATTGCATTCATCTCCATCATATAAATTGAAGAGCAAAATGGAAATAGTATCATTGTTTTTATATATACAACACAAATGTCCTGAACAACCGCTAATAAAATTATGGGCCTCTCAATACATTTTTGAGTTATTGTTTGCTACAATTTTATTGTCAGACTTCTGCATCTCCAGTTAATTTTATATAGAAATCACTTGATTTTGTGCATCTCAATGCTTTTTTAAACACTATATTTCATGTACATTTGGTTTTGGTAAAATTTATTTGTGCTGCTTCTGCTATGTTTGATAAGCTACTTCAGTTCTTGAGCTGGTTTCTAAAGCTGCTTTACTTTTGCTTTTGCTTTTCATTTTCAAGTGATTTAAAATTTTGGGTAGCAGCAGCATTTTTATTTTTATTTTTCCTTTCAGTATTACTTTGCACTTAATTAGTTTCAAATACAGTATTTGGTAGTAAATATGATATACAAAACCTTTGAAGGATGGGCTGACGCGAAAAATCAACTGCTTTAACGAACCAACCGGTCATGTCGGACGTCGGATTCTACCAAGAAACGTGTTTCAATTGAAAACGTCTCTAATTATAAGGGGCGATTATGGGGGCACTCACGCCATTCTTAGTGGCTCGTCTTTGGATGACCCCGTCTTTTTCTTATTTGCACTTGCGGATCATAATGATGATAGAATACCATATATGTTATATTTTGCTATTGTTATTCCAGCTGGAATATTCCAGCTGAAGTTTTCTATATACGTTATATTTTTGCTATTGTTATTCCAATTTTGAAATTTATATTGACATGATTTGTTATTGTATATGATAGGTTATATAAGAGATGCTACTTTTGTGGGAGGTTGTGGACTTGGGCACTTTTGATGTTGTGGCGATTGAAGACGGGTCTATGTACATGCTACTTCTCGACCATGAATGGAATGAAGGAATCAATATATTTTGTATAGGCCTAGATTAAGTATATGACAATATTTCTGTGACATTTAGTTGGTGATTTGGAATTTATATGATGTGACATTATATATGGTTTCAATGAAAGTTAGTACTTATAACAATTGTTGTGTACACTATGAAGTCATTTTAAATTTGGATGATTAATTTGACACAATTGTTTCAATGAAAGTGATTACTTTTCATTGTTGTGTATATTATATCTTGTTATTCAATGGATCAAAGGTAAAATTGATGGATACAAAAATTAGGATTTTAAAAAAAAAATTAAGAGCATTTAAGGCGTGCAAAATATGCCCTATTTTTTGTATTTGATACTTTTTACGACAAACAATAAATGTCGTGATTTATGTAATAACGACGTGCATAAGTATGCCACAATTGCTTGCTTGTACGGCGTGCAAAAACACGTCATAATTGACTTTTCACGACAAACAATGCATGTCGTGAATGACTATAGACGACGCATGAATAGAGTTTCTACGGCGCGCAAATTAAGTCGTTAAACGTGCCAGTTTTTTACGGCACAGGCTAATACGGCGCGATCATGCGCGTCGTCTTAAGTGTTTTACGGCGCGCATTGTGCGTCGTAAAAACGTATTTTTCCTGTAGTGTATAGAGGAAATGCTGCCCAATTTTTCGTAAAACTATATATATATATATATATATATATATATATATGATTTTCAAAACTGGTTTTCCAAAAAGGGTTATTAAATGGATTTTTCGGGCGACGACCGTACCGGTCAATGGGCCCTAGCGAAATGCAAACGAAACCAGTCATTCTGGACGTTGAGGCATTAGCTAAGAATGATAATTGGACCAATCTGAGACTTTCTCTATTTTCATAAAAACTTCAAGTTATTATTTTTTTAGAACTTGTTACTGGCCGAATAGCATTTTGTGCAGGGCTCTGACTCCTGATGGGATCGTGCATAGCAATCAAAGTTCGTCTATACTTCTAAAATCATTTATGCAAATAATTGTAAGGGCATAAGCTCAGTTTTCTATTTTCTTTGCTGCGACCCTGTATTGCGTAGAATAGATTTTATTTATTTCCTGGTTTGTTGGTTTTACGTAAACATGTAAAATAATAAATAACTAATTATTTTATAGAAAATTAATATCATTTTCTTACATTAAATAATTAGTAAAATTACAAGTTTGTTATTTAAACAAATTCACGTTCTTCTCATTTAAAGAAAAATATTAGTTTTATATATAATATTACAAAATACTAAGTTTTGCCAAATAATCAGAAAATGCGATTTTTCAATAAATGTTAAATGGATTTTTCCTTCGTAAATTAATAACTAATAAATTACATCGATAAACATGTTCTGGTAGAATTTATAAATAACATAAAACTGAATTAGGACCAATTCTAGAGATTGTAACTAGCACACCTAGAATGGTTTCATATTGGTTCTAAGCCAAGATTCTCAACTGTAGGATCTCGGAGACGAACCTGACATCCTCCTCGGTACCGTCTTTCCCGATCCAGTCAAACTAAACAGAGGCAAGTTACGGTTATATTTTCCTGTATTTTATTTAGTAATTGTCTAACTGCATGTTTAAACCACATTGCTACACGGAACCCTCTCCTAGGGTTCAGATATTGATTGATATTGATTGTGGGGATTGGGGGAATAGTATAACGTTTATGGCCAATACCCCTCATATTGCATATTGTGCGAGCTTATCCCTCTTACACACGGGGATAAGCCGTATCGCGTCGCTAGGACGCTATTGTATAACCCAAGCCGGTCATAGACGATTACACATTCAAATCACATTATTTTCAATTGTAGAATGCTGGAAAATATTGTTTAAACTGTTTAGCCTGCACTTTTCCATTATTACTTGAAATATGAGATACATATTCATACTTGCTCCCTCCTGACCGAAGACAACATTTTTAGGTGATATTGAGGATGCTGAGCTATTGTACAATAGCTATTATGACCCGGTTCTGTACCCTGTGGTGTTGCCAGAGTCCCCCTTGGAGGACGCAGGACCTGAGGCCGACGAGCCGACCACTTAGCTAGTTATTTTCAGTTTCCAGTTTCATTATTCTTGGAATTTTATTAATTTGAATTCAGCATTTTATTCCAGTTCTTTTATTTCCAGTTGTACTTTTCAAATGTTGAATAAAAGTTTAAATTTTTTCGTATATTGAGTTGTGACAAATGTATAGATGTTGTTGTGAATACTTGCATATAGAACAGCTTACTGCCGCCGTCTCACAACGGTACAGGCTGGGCATGATCCGGTTCGACCCATTAATTTGGGATCGGGTCGTGACAGTAGGCATGCTTTTATACCGTTCCAATACTATAAGGAAAAAAAAGTATAGTAAGGTGTTTAAATTTTCTCAAAAAACCTAAAACCCGACTGTGCCCGCGCCTTTGTTTCTTCCATGATTTTTTTTCCCGCTCTTATCTCGTCTTTTCCAAAAGAAACTCCCCTCATCCATATTTTCGTCTTCTCTATAATGCTTCTTTCCTCCTACTACTCCTCCTAACCCCTTTCTTCTATTTTCCTCACTACAACTGTGGCTCCATAAAAAACCCCTCCGTTGGTGGGAGGTAAGCATTAGGAACGACCAATGTTCTGGCCCTCTCTCTCTCTCTTAACGACACCAGGTACTCTCCTCTTTCTTATCCTTTATTTCTTTGAACCTATTCTTGATCGATTCGATAGAGATCTTTTGAATCCGCTTGAAATCATATGATTTTCTCTTTATTCGTCATATTTTCCATCAATCCATGGTTTTTTTTGCATCTCTCCTTGATCGATTCTTTGTTTTGGGGCCAATTTTGGTTCAGTTAGGGTTTGGGTGGACGATTTGGGGGAATTATGGTTATTTCCTATAACATGTTAGGGTTTTGATTTGTTATTTTGTAGAATAGGTTGGGGAAAGGCAATAACTAATGTGATTTGAAATTCCTCTTCACTCACATTTAATTGCAATCAACCTTCATAATCTAGAATTTGGGAAAATTATGTATACGCACTATTACAGGGACTTTGGCCGTGTCAGGACTTGGTTCTTCACATACCAAGCATATCCCAAAACTTTGTTTCTGTTCAGATTCCACTAAAACTATGCAACAAGACCCATGTTGCAAAAGAATGTGTTTCTTACGCAGATCTCATGGATGGTGAGTAGAAGATGTCGGCTCGATAATAACAAAACACAATAGGGACGACAAACTAAAAGGTAAATTAATCTTCTTATATTCTTCTTTTCCTGAAGTATTGATCTATTATGTTCTTTTGAAGGTCAACTTTGAGTAATTAAATTTATATTTGATTGTTGTATAATAAAATGTCTTGAAATGTTTAATTTTTATATCATGTGCTATTGATATTTAGTGTAGGGATGACTCATGCCTTTTGTCCTCTCTCTTGGATGTGCTATATAATGTGAGGATGGAGGATGGACAATGACAACTAAGGCTTTCGATGATAGACTAAGGACTAGCTAGCTAGCTGGACAATGAAAATTAAATATGTACCAATAGACAATTGGACTTTCCTGAACTTGAACCTACGTTGAGTTGGAGTTACGATTAATTGTAGTGCCCCATCCCTACATCGTGCCCCGTTCTTCGTCCACAGGGTGTGCGAGAAAGGAACACTGTCGCTATCGTCGGTCGGGACCGATAGGTCGGGATCGATCGAATCGATCGAACGAGAACGGTTGAATTAAGATCCATTCCACGTTATGGAATGGCTTCTTCGGAACCAAGTCCCATATTCAGCGGATAGCGTCTCGAGGATTGACTCTGCGGCTGAGTCGGGAGAGACCTCCCATTGCTCTATTTTTCACGCCGCTTGTGTTGGTTTTGGCTTTGGTTTTCTGAATGCATTTTCGTGAATGTTTTCGATGGTTTTCATGGCTTATATTTCGAACTCGTAATTCCTATCGAACTTCTTGCCTAATACAGTGTTCTAATCGGTTGCTTGTGCAATTTCAGGTAATCGCGTAGGCGACGTCTATCGCGGCCAACCAGTCTCTCGCCTCAAGCAAAAACTCAAGGTGAGTGGCTGACCTCCTTCATCTCGACCCTCTATTTCAAAAATGAGATCTTAGGTAATGGTAATGAAATTGAATGATTCGCTTGAAAAACACAAGTCCTATGTTTGAGAAGAGAAAAGATGAGTTGTGTAGAAAAGAGATAGAATTATTTTAGGCCTGCAAAACAACCAAGTAAATGAATCGATTACATAACAAGCCCCAACGGTACCCCAAATATACCATGTTAACCTATCAAGGTCATGGACAATTTGTCGACAAGGGCGATGGTTTCTTCGAGCGGCAACCCGGGGCCACGGGACCGACTCAGCCTAGGAAGAAACAGGTTATAGCCGAGCTGGGTATGAAACAACCGGTAATACGGAGACTTGCATCGGAGCTGGCTACTTGCGTTGCAAGGGTCCCGTTTACCAGGCTATGTCCAGGATGGCTAGTAAATGCCAGTGACCTCCACATCAAACACTTGATAAATCGTTATCAACTAACAGGGAAGGTAATGGTGAGTTTTATGTTGCACAGGCGCGCTCTGCCGAGGAAAATTCTGGTGTAACTTACTTGGGTTATGTTTCGTCAAAATGCTTCGTATGAAAATACCTAGGATGGTTAGAAAGATCACGAAAAGCAAGTTGTGTAAATTTTTATCTAAATTCTTGAACTAAATGAGAGCCTGGAAATTAATTAGCCACTCGCCAGTACATGTTGATTGTACTGATCCTCGCTCTCTCTACAGGTACGATAAATCAGGAGGAGCGTGCCGCGTGAAGGGAGGCTACGCTCGTGTGTTTTGAAGCTTCATCTGTGCGGTCGAAGCTTGGATCCATCTCTTTTGAAGACTCTGCTGTCGAAGGCCAGAAGACAGATGGAGCGACTTTCCGTCATCCCAGGTGGTTTTGTAATGCTGGTTGTAACCAAGGGATGAAATGTATGGAATGGCTATCTCGTCGACATTCATTTTGTAATGGAGTCAGTTTGTAAAAAGCCCGCACAGCGCCCTTGTATCGAGTCTGTAAAATGATGTTCATTATCAATAAAGCTTAAGTTTCCTTCTCTATAATGTGTGTTCAATTTACTCTGTGCATTCTCTTGTTGTTGTATTTCGGATAACCTTAGGACTATGCCTTGTGCGAGCGCAACTTAGGCTTGTACGGCATCACGTCCGGGGGACGACTATCGATTCTACGGAATCGGGGCGTGACATAATGGTATCAGAGCACGGCTTTACGTCCTTGGCCTCTAGTGTCGAGTTTCTAGTCTCAAAATCGTTGGTCTTGTGTCGATGAGATATGTCGTTCCATATGAGTGAGTCTGTAATAAGTTTTGTGACTAATATATTTTACCTTCAAAATCCCAGAAGGTGCAGCGAGTGAACGTGGCGGCGAACGAAGAAAGTGCTTCGAGCGTGTAAAACCCCTAAATTTCTACTACAATTTTTTTAATAAATATGGTATTGATTTTTATACTTCGTATTTGTACGTCGCGTACGAGTTTGCGTTTTGTAAATTTCTCGTCAAGTACGAATAAGTACGAAGTACATATTTTTATAAAACGTTTTAATTATATAGATGTAGAAAATATTTCAAAATAATAGACGATAAATATTTTATATTGCTTGAAGTTGTAAATGCGTCGCGCCGAGGATTGCCAAACCTTATTTTTATTTAAGAAAGGCCATTTATTTTATGGTACAAGTATAACTAGTAATTTAGAAAAATTGTGTTTTATGTAAGTATTATTTTTGCATGCGAGTGTAATATATTTGTATTTTCAAAATTAATTATTATCACTAATATATTATTTCAAAAAAAGTATATTAAATATGGGTTGATTTAATATGTAATTAATTATGGTGATTTAAGTTGGAAAAAAATTTATTAAGTTATTTAAATACAGTTTAAATTAGAGGTAGAATCTATCTACATCGGATTATTTGATTGGGTTACTTTTAAATCAATTTGAATAGTGGAAAATATAAGGAAAATTAGAACTCTTCTTAGTCCTTATCTAAATAAGACTTTTGTAAATCCCCTGAATTTTCAAAATAAATATTTGTAGAATTTTTGAATTTTTAAATAACTATTTATTGACTTATTTTATAATTTCTATTATTTTACATATATTTAGTATAATGTTCATTAGTGAATTTAGTATAAAAATATATAAAGCTATTTTTCTAGTACATTATGGATCTAAACTACATTATACAATTTTTTTCTCAAAATTTTAGGATTTATTTCATAACTTTTATTTCTTTTTACATGTTACTTATTTGTACACTATTTACATAATATAGAATAAATGTCAATTTAGTATTAAATATTTCAGCTTGTATAAATGAGATTAGATGAAGATTGTTTAAATAAATATTAACTCTATTTATTATCTATAGTAATTTTAAATAATGTTATAGATAATTTAGATAAATATAAACAATATTTTAAATAAATATTAGTCCTACTTCTACTAGGAAAACATCTCTATCTATATCCTATCCTAATAAAACAAACTCCAATTTATTCAAAAAATCCTATCTAATTTAGGAGACAAATCTGAAATAAATACCTATAAAACCCAATACATCCCCTTCTATCAGCCGTAATTCGAAATTACTTTTAGTCCAATAGAAACTCTAAAATTCGTCATTAGAATTCAACCCCGCTTTTTAGTAGCAAGAGCAACTTGGAACGACGATATCTCCTAGCTCCAAACTCCGTTTTGCCTCCAGTTTTTTTTAAAAGAAGCGATCGAGGTAAGCTTTCCAGGAACATATTTTAATAGAAAAAATTCGTTTTGTAGATTTCTACAAAACTGTTTGAGTATCTAGTGTCCCAAAAATAAACGGGTTTCAGTATTTTTGCGATTTCGGGAGATTCCGGAAACGAAAATGCGATCCGTTTAGTTTTTCGGAAAGCTAATACGAAAACCTATGCCATATCCTAATTTTAGAATTTATTAAATAAATCTAATAGGTACAATATTAATTATAATTAGATAATAGACTATTTTCAACATCCGGAGATGTTTGTTTGGACCTTAGTTCCTCAGCAGCCGTTGTTCCACCTACTTTCCTGTCTGATCTTCACCACCACAATGCTCAGGTCCCAGGCAAGTATACCTTGCTAATTTACTATCATATTATTTATTTCTGATTATTTTCTTTATTTTATTTGTTAGTTTCCTTTGTTATAAATTGTGCGTCCAAGCCACACTTGGGTGCAAGCGACTCTATTAGTCGTTTTACTTTACTATATGCATGTTAACTAAGTGTTAGTGGACTACCTTCTTGTTGGGGGATATTTTTATATCTCCTTTGGCCATGACACTCACACTACATGGTATGAGACATTTTGCTAGGGGCATGACTTATGGACTGACCATCTTTATTGTCGTGTGACGGATAGATCGTAACTGCTATGATTAAGGTATAGAGACTCGAGCAGTTACAAAACTGGGTGGGTCATGGACATGACTTGGTCAGTGTGGGAAATATTGGGGAAGGACAGTCGCTAGTGCGTATGGGAATCCAAACAGGTAAACCACAGTCTCCGGATGGAACTGTGGCAATTTATATTGCAGATGCCCTCTGACGTTTTGGACGTTACGGACGGACGGATACGATGACTGGATGCCAGTTACGTACATGTAGCCTAAATCCCACCCATGCACATGAAAGTTGTCCTCTAAATTGCACAATAGATGGTTAGCATTCCCTTTTGCATATTGGTGTCTAGGAGAGTCTTACATATTATTATTTTGACAGTTCATATTAGCTTGTTCTTCATGTATCTTATTACGTCCCTCTGAGGACCTGGTTATTCCCCAGATGTGTGTTCATGTCTTCCGCAGGTATCCTAGGGATCGTGGTCTTCTCTATTTATTCGAAGATGACGTGACTTGGTTCCTCCTTGCTACTTCTACTTAGTCCTTTTATATCATGTACTTCCTTTTTTTTATTTGGTTGGTAGTGGATGTGTCTCCACCCAACATATTATATCAGAATAATTTATATGATATCTTTTATTCGCTTATTTTGTGGATGAGATTAGTTAGCTGTGGTTTACTGCATTTTACAGCTTATGTATACATACAAGGCCACTGTACTTCGTATGTATATAGCTGGCATGTCTATGTACTTAGTCCTACGTATTTTGGGACTGGGACGTTACATATTTTTGTGGTGGCCCATGCAGGTCAAGTTTATCACTTCGGTTACGTTATTGTAACGATGTGAGCCTGCATATAGGATTAGAGTCTAGAATCTCATCCATCTACTTGACATCCTTTCTTGACTTCAAATTCCGAACTCTCGTTCGACCTCCTTGATTTGCATCTTGCTTGACTCCTTCTATCATAAATTCTTAGTTTCGTGCTTAGTGACAACTAGGAAGATGACTACACTAGTATATGCTCATAGGTTAAACATATGGCTAGAAGGATTACATTGACAATTAGTATGCATTGAGGTCTTATTTGTGTATAAAAATATATGTTTCCTAAAAGTATGATCTTAAGAGTTAGTAAATTCTAAGTTGGGTAGTAGAGATGGATTTTATCTTGATACTACTAAAGGATTGATAAATTGAGAAAACAAAATGTTGATTTTTGTGAAATAGTTACGATTTATTTGAGTATGAAAGATATAAGAAATAGCTTAAGATTTTTAAATTTAGTGGTACGATTTACAAGTTTATTTTTGAAGGATGATAGTAAAAACTTTTGTTTAAAATATTTTGGAAGATATGAAATTGATTGAAGGAAATTTCAAATTTCAAATTTATATTTGGTGATTGATTGATAAGATTATTTTGAGTTTAAAGTTGGATTGATAACATTAAAAACTTGGTGAACAATTTATTGGTGTTATGATAAAGGTTAATTTGAGACTGTTGGAAGGCATCCACGAAAGGACCGATAATCCTATAAGATGGAGAAAACAAATTTTATTTGAAGGTTTTAGAAATACTTATGATATATGGGGATGTGAAAGAGAAAAAATATATCTTAAGTTTTTCGTGTCATGTGATTTAAAAATAAAGTTATTTAGATTTTGAGTTTAAGGTTTCGATTTGTGTATTAAATGTTGATAAAAAAATGAGGAGAGGAAAGGTGTTGACAATAATCTAAAGGGATACTCAGATTTATTGAAGGAATTAAAGTTTAAAGTATGATTATACTTGGCGACATAAAATGATTTTTGGTAAA